>WOXC01004888.1:182500-498712 GCA_011680675.1 Gymnobelideus leadbeateri
CATTTGAAGAATGTGGCCAACCCCTTGGAGCTACACTCTGAAGTAGAGTTTGAATGCTTGGCAGTTTAGTTCAAGTAAGGACTGCAGTGTCTGGTACCTTATCCTGCCAGGTGATCTTCAGAATCTTCCTAACACAATTCAAGGGGAAGGGATTCAGTTTCCTGGCATGGCACTGGTAGACTGTCCAGGTTTCACAGGCATACAACAATGAGGTCAGCACCACGGCTCTGTAGACCTTCAGTTTGGTAGTCAGTCTAATACCTCTTCCAGCCCATACCTTCCTTTGGAGCTGAACTAAACTGGTTCTGGCAATGCATGAGTCAACCTCATTATCAATGTCTACATCCCTGGAAAGTACACTATCAAGTTACCCACAAAATCCCAAACTTCTCCATTTGCTGTAACTGATGATTCCATGTATGGATGGTGTTGTGGTAGCTGATGGAGCACCTGTGTTGTCTTGGTGTTGATTGTTAAGCCAAAATTAGCACAAGCAGCAGATCTGTGCTTTGTTAAATCTCAGCTTCAGAGGCCACATTTAGTACACAATCATCTGCAAACAGAGGTCATCAAAGCTATGTCCCAAAGGTCAAATCTGGCCTGCTGCCTATTTTTGTATGGTCTTCAAGTTAAAATGGTTTTTACATTTTTAAATGGAATAAAACTTTATTTCAAAATGTAATGCTTTATTTTAAAAACTGAAAAAACCATTCTTAACTCATTGTCTGCACAAAAACATGTGATGTTTCTGATTTGGCCAGCAGGCCACGGAGTGCTAATCTCTGCTAAAGTTATCTTTGTGGGTGCTCCATCCCCCTACATCTGCTTATCTTTGTAGACCCTGTAATGAATTTCTGTGGCCACAACACCCTATCTGGTGACAAACCTTTGGGAAGAGAACTTACCTACCCTTGACTATGCACATGCATGGTCCATCAGCAGATCTATAATCCAGATCTTTCCAACACAGCAGTACCTGGCAAAGTTTGTACTCATCTGGCATTTGAGAATTCTGAGTCACCTCCACATGGATACTGGAGCTGGCCTTTAGTGATAGATCATCAAACCACCATAATTTCAAATGAGGATTTATAGATAAGCCCAGAAAGGATATGGGGTCATCCATCATGCCATAGACTTTCCTTTTTTTTTTTTTTTTTTGATTGAGGATGACATGGATAGATTTATCTACCAGGTTGAAGTCCTTATGTTGTTACAGGACTGGGATAGGGACCAGACTGTGTTGTTCCTGAGACCCTTTGGATAAGCAAACTTGCCCTATTGATGCAGGTTGGTGCCTTCTCTGGATTACCATTTGTGGGAGAAAAATGTATGTGCACACACTTTTAAGTTTAATATGAGTTATTAACACTTTGAACAATCTAAATATGGCAGCTAGGTGGTGCCATAGTGCATAAAGCACTGGGCTGAAAACCAGGAAGACTCCTCTTCCAGGGTTCAAATCTGACCTCAGACACTTAACAGCTGTGTGGCCCTTGGCAAATCACTTAGCCCTGTTTTCCTCAGTTTCCTCATGAGCTGGGGAAGGAAATAGCAAACCACTCCAGCATCTTTGCCAAGAACCCCCAGAATTGGGTGGCAAAAGTATGATGTGACTGAAACAGTCGAATAATATACAATGTTAAAGCCATTATATATATTGTTTACTGGGTTCCTCTTACCTCTGGCCTCTGTGCTGGACATCCTCCATACAAGGACAAAGCCTTTGCAAACATATGCCTATCCCATTTCTCACAGAGCTGTTTTAGTCAGTAAAGTGCTGGATTTGGAATTGGATTGACCAGAATGCAGAGATTGCTTCAACTATGGAACCCTGCATAAATCACCTGACCCTTCTCAGCCTTAATTTCCTCAGCTGTGAAATGGGGGTAATAGCAACACATCTCACAGAGTTGTAAGTCTCAACAATGTAAAACAGAGTTTTAAAAACCTTAAAGTACTATATAGGTCTTAGTTTTCTAATGATCATTCAGTCAAGTCTGACTCTTTGTGACTCCATTTAGGGTTTTCTTGGCAAAGATAAACGAGTGATTTGTCCATTTCCTTTTCCAGCTCATTTGACAGATGAGGAAACTGAGGCAGATAGGGTTAAATGATTAGCCTGGGGTCACACAACTACTAAGTGTCTGAGGCCAGATTTGAACTCACAAAGATGAGTCTTCCTGACTCCAGACTCTGCACTCTATCCACTAAGCCACCTAGTTACTCTCTTTCTATTTACCTAGCTAGAATCATCATTATTTTCCTTGTTCTGCTTATGGTTTTGTTTTTTGCTTTTTGGAGGGCAGTTGGGGTTAAATGACTTGCCCAAGGTCACACAGCTAATTTTTGGGTTAAGTGTCTGAGGCTGCATTTGAACTCAGGTCCTCCTGACTCCAGGGCTGGTGTTCTATTCACTGTACCACCTAGCTACCCCACGTTCTGCTTATGTTAATATGCCCCAGTTCTTGTGAGCCTTCTCATGCTTCTCTAAATTCTTCATATGCATTATTTCTTATGGTAGAGTAGTATTACGGTTTTTTAATGTGGTCAAAAAAAGTACATTTGGCTCAAATTCAGTAATTGACTCTGTATCACAAGAGTTTTGGCAATTGATATGAAAGACCATTAGAGACCCACTGGAAGGAAGAAATAAGAAGAAATAATTCTCACGTTGTGGTTTCTATTACTGAGGAGATGATGTCAGCTTCTTCATGGGTGTGTATATATTTAAGGGGCAGCTTGATATAGAACGGAAAGGTAATAGTGGCAAAGCAAACATCATTTCTTTATTACAAATATTTGCCGAGGACACTTGTGTATCTGTTGTAAAGACACTGGAATGGCTACATGGGTCAGACTGAGTTAGAAACTGTCACCATTTTCCTCTCTCTACCCTTTTATTCTGCCCTATATTACAGTTTCATCAAGGTGAATCGGCAAACATTCTTACATGAAGAAAAGGAGGGATTTCATCCTATCTTATTTGGAATTGGCTTCTAAATGTGTAAGTGAAAGGGGATCACTGACTGGAAGTTAGTGATGTTAGGTAATGGTTAAATTGGGACCTTGATACTAAGAGGACTGAAGACTCAAGGGAAAGAGCTACAAGTTATCAGGAAAGACCTTTGAGAATTCAGGCAGAATGGAATTCTCCCTGCACAGAGAGAGCTTCAACGGGATCTGGCTGGGAAACTGAGAACCTTGAAACTGAAAGCCGGGGTTCTCAAGAGCAGCATCAAAACTTGCCATGGTGTTAGGTACGTGTGAAATTAACCATTTGCTACTTCAAGAAGTGATTGTCCATTATGCTTAAGACATGGCACCCAGAAACACCCTCTGCCTTCATGGAGCATAAAGATTTGTCTAGCTTGCTTTAAGTGCTCAAGCACCTTCTTATGCTTATAGAGAGGGAAAGCATGAAGAAGCCCCTCTCTTTATGTGACTTGTTCTGTTGATGGATCACAAGAAGGGGCTCCAAATGAGAAGCATTTTATCAAGTGATATTTGATAAATCTTACTTATCTGAAAGCTGTGAGAGTCGTAGACTTTCCCTATTGTAACTCTGAAGGATAAAGTCAAAACCTTCCTGAGAATGGGAGTTGGAGCCCTTGTCCATTATCATTCAAGGAAATGTGGCACAGGAAATTTCCATTTAGAAAATGCTGTATCTGGGGCAGCTAGGTGGTGCAGTGAATAGAGCACTGACCCTGGAGTCAGGAGGACCTGGGTTTGGATCAGGCCTCAGACACTTAACACAAAAAATAGCCATGTGACCTTGGGCAAGTCACTTAACCCCAATTACCCTCAAAAAAAAAAAGAAAATGCTGTATCTATCTATCTATCTCAAAGTCAGGAGATCTGAGATCTATCTAAGATAGTTCTTACTCCCCTAATAACTGACTTTGTGATCTGGGAAGTCATTTTTCTTCCATGGCCACCCCCTAGCTAGTATTCCGTGACTGTGAATCCAATATCAACTGGTAGAGCATTCATCTCCACCAATAAGGAGAAAGTCCCATACCTTTGAAGGGTTATTGTTGCTATTTTTTTTTTTTACCAAAGGTGTTACCATTGAGCCTGCAGAAGATGAGCTTAAATGATAGTATTTTTATTCAACTACAAAATAATAAACAAACCCACATTTATTTTATTCATCTGTTATATGACACAGTGCATAGAGCACCAGGCCTAGACTCAGGAAGACCTGCGTTCAAATCCAGCCTCAGGAGCTTGCTAGATGTATGATCCTGGGCAAGTCACTTAACCTTGTTTGCCTCAGTTTCCTCATCTATAAAATGAGCTGGAAAAAGAAATGACAAGCCACTCCAGTATCTTTGCCGAAAAAACCTCAAATGGGGTCATGAAGAGTTAGTTGGACATGACTGAAAAATGACTGAACAACAAAAATCAGTCAACCATATTACATTAAATATAAAAGAATAATAGCAGGAGAAAGTCACTTGGCCCATCAAAAAGAACCGATAAGAATGCAATGATGATACTTCTGTAGATGATGGTGGCATCAAGTATGATAGTGATGTCAAGAGCCAGCCTTGGAGCCAGGAAAACCTGGGTTCAAGTCCCATTTCTGACACATAGTGGCTGCAAACCCTGGACAAGGCATTTGATGCCTCAGTGCCTTGGGTAACTTTCTAAGACTTTAAGTTTCAAAGAAAATATTGATCTGCATTAGTAAAGGGGGTTTCCTTATGAGACGTTCTAAAGACGGCTGAAATCACAGGTCTGGTCTAATAATAATCAGCTGTCACATAATTCTTTGAGGTTTGCAAGGTACTTTACCTAGGTTATCTTATTTGTTCCTCATATCAGCTATGTGCTATTATTATTTCTACTTTTAAAATGAGTAAATTGAGGCTAAGAGGTTAGTTGACTTGTCTAGGGTCACATAGCTAGTAACTGTCTGAGGCAGGACTAGAAATAATCCTTCCTGACATCAAGTTCAGAATTCTGTCCACTAGGCTAGGATGTTCTATCAGAATTCTATTCAACTGTACTACTCTCCTTCCTGTCATTTTCTTGTTATTGTCATGACCCCATTTGGGGTTTTCTTGGCAAAGATACTGGAGCCATTTGCCATTTCCTTCTCCAGTTCATTTTACAGATGAGGGAGGCAAACAGGGTTAAGTGACTTGCCCAGGGTCACACAGCTAGTAAGTGTCTGAGTCCAGATTTAAACTCATGAAGATGATTTTTCTGACTTCAGGCACAGCACTCTATCCACCTCATCACTTAGCCGTTCATTTTCTCAGCTATTTTTATTTTTATTTCTTGCTTTTTGGAGGGCAGTTGGGCTTAAGTGACTTGTCCAGGGTCACACAGCTAGTTTTTGTGTTTAGTGTCTGAGGTCAAATTTGAACTCAGGTCCTCCTGACTCCAGGGCCTTCACTGCACCACCTAGCTGCCCCTTCTCAGCTATTTTCAAACAGGGCTAAAAAATCATCAAAAATCTTTTGGCAAATACTCTGTGCCCCAAAGATAAAACTTTAGTGTTTGACCTCTGAATTAAGCAGAGCTGGGCCTGTGGTTCCAGCAAATGACTGGGGTTAAAAGGATAAAGAAACCACAGCAGCAAACCACGAAGGTCTCTTTTCCTTGGCTGTTTCTTTACCCTAAAGAACCCTCTTGCATCGTGAGACTGTGGTTAAAGTTGGACCTTCTCAGCCCAGTCATGGAACATGGTTTCTACAATAATGTAATGATATCAAATAAGAGGTTTCCCAGTCCCCTCACTGCAATCATGGTTTACCAAAGACCTTGACAAATGGAATGAAAGGTAATCAGAAACTGTCTGATGGAAATATATGAAGTCAAATTTTCCCCAGTGACTAAATCATTCTCTGAGAGGTGGTCCTGGGGCCTTTTTGGAGCCATGATAGGAAAGTCCTTTGTGAGAAGGAAGAGCACTTTCTAAGGCCATCAAGACTCTCAGAGGAGCCCTTTTGATAATGGTGAATGTGTCCCTCCCACCAGCCCAGACCTACCATGAACAGGGTCCATAGGCAGAAAACTGTGCAAGGGGGTATTGCCTAATGGGGGAGGAGGGAGGAATGAGGGGGAGAGAATGCATCAATAGCTATAGCTTATCAGGAGTCAGGTCTAATATATATTTTGGGAGGTCCTGCAATGTCCTGTTACTTTCTCTTTTGCCAGCAGCAGCTAGGTAATTCAGTAGATAAAGTGCTAGGCCTAGAGTCGTGGAGACTCATCTTGAATTCAAATCCAGCCTCAGACACTCACTAGTTGTGTGACTTTAGGCAAGTCACTTTACCCTGTTTGCCTCAGTTTCCTCATCTGTGAAATGAACTGGAGAAGGAAATGGCAAACCATTCCAGTATCTTTGCCAAGAAAACCTCAAAGGGGGTCACAAAGAATCAGAAATATCCAAACAACAGCAGCAAATAACAGGCCACTCATCTCTTCTTTTGGCCTGACATCCTTAAGCAGTAACATTATTCTGATTTAGGGACCTCAGAGCTCCTGCACCCCATGTTCCAACCCAATATTGTAGCTTGTGGCTGTTCCACATGCATGAGATTCAATTTCCTGCTCCTTTTCTTTACACAGACTGTCCCCTGTGCCTGGACTGCCCTCCCTCCTCACCTCAGCTTTTTGGATCCCCTGGATCATTCAAAGCTCAGCCAAGCGCCATTTCTACATGATATCTTTCCTGTGTCTGCCAATTCTTATCTCTCACTTATCTAGAAATTATATTGCATTTACTTTCTATCTACTTATCTGTAAATGTGCTTCCCCCTCCCCTCAGAAGAAAATAAACTTCTTGAGGGCAGGGACTATTTCCATTTTTGTGTGGCCCCAGAGCCCACAGACTTCCGGTAGTCCAATAATTTTTAAATTGTCTCTCCTGGATCTATTTTCCAGGTCAGTGGTTTTTCCCATGAGATATTTCACATTGCCTTCTAATCTTTCATTTGTTTGTATCTGCTTAACAGCATCTTGATTTCTCATAAAGTCATTAGCTTCCATTTGCTCCAGTCTAACTCTGAAGGAATGAATCTCCTCAGTGAACTTTTGAGATTCTTTTTCCATCTGGCAAATTCGACTTTTTAAGGCATTCTTCTCCTCATTGCCCTTTTGGGCCTCCTTTGCCATTTGAGTTAGTCTATTTTTTAAGGTGTTGTTTTCCTCAGTCAGGCTGTTGACCCTCATTTCATACTTTTCCTGCATCCTTCTCATTTCTCTTTCCAATTTTTCCTCCACTTCTCTTATTTGATTTTTAAAGTCCTTCTTAAGGTCCTCTATGGCCTGCAACCCGCTCATGATTTCCCCTGGGGCTTTTGGAGCAGGACTTCTGACCTCACAGTCCTTTTCCCGCTCTATGCCCCCAAAATAGGAGTCTAGGGTTGCATTTTTCTGTTTCCTTTGCCTTGGCATGTTGCCACTTAATTGCTTGACTTTTGGGCTTGTTGCCACACTATGGCTTTAAGGCCAGATAGAGGAATTTTCGTCCCGAACGTGTGGGGGGCAACTTCTGTTTCTGGCAAGCTGTAAACCCACCCACGACTTCCACCCTAGATCACAATCCAGATCCAGGGAGCTTAAAGCAAGAGCGATTACCCCCCAAGACTGATCGCTGGATCTCCCTACAAATTTGCAGGCTGGGAGCGGGAGCTGCCTCTGAAAACTACAAAATGGTGTTTGTCCTCAGAGGCTTCTAGCCCCCAGGGGAGGGAGCCGACGCATTCCCTAATACCAGTCCCAAAGTCCATAGGACACTAACCTCTTACTTTGTCCCAGGCAAGTCTATGTTGATAATTCTGGAGTCGCCACAGCTCCTGGTGTTCTGGGGTTCCTCCAGCTGGCTGCTGGCCCTGCCGCCCTGGGGCTAAAACCTTGGCTCATGCGGACCTGGGTTCGGCTCGGCTCGGCTCCTGTGCTCTGCGCGCTGCACGATGCCAGGTCCCAGACCACTGCGCTGGTCCTTCCTGCAGGGCTGCTGGGCTGTCCTCAGCGGGAGCTTAGCTTCTCTGTGTCGTTCTGTGGGTGCTGGGGCTCCAGAAGTTGTTCAGAGTCCCCTTTTACATCGTTTGGGGGGAATGTGGGGGCAGAGTGGCTTGGATGAGCTGTTTCTACTCCTCCATCTTGGCTCCGCCCCCGAGCCCACAGACTTCCACATAGAAGGTGCTAAGTGCATAAATGCCTGCCAAAATATTTCTGTCAAGATATTTCTGAGCTTATCTAGTCCAGCCCATTTTACAGATGAAGAAAGTGTTCAGTGCAGTTAAATTACTTTTTTTTCAGATCACAGAGCTAGTAAGTGACTGAAATGGGATTTGCACTTGAATCTAGGCCTCTTTTCATTATACCATGTTCCCTTTTATATGTTTTCCTCTTTTCTCCACCTTGGCACTTGTAAGAGTATAATTGATCACCCAGAAACACAACTTCTGGCTTTTTCTCCCATCCCACCATGAACCAGCATAGCTGCATGTTCATATTACCTCTCCCCAATCCGTTTAGTCTTGGGTACGCTTGATTCTGTTGCCATAGGAAGTATACCAAGACACAACAATACTCCAGACTTCCTATGTTCCATGCTGCCCCAGCAGACGCTTGGATTGTGTGCACAGTTAACCTTTATCTAATTCCATCAGTATCGAGATTTCTGTGTTTTGCCGTCCCTCTACTAGGCCTTCCAACCAAGGTGATAATTAGGATCATTTTCAGAGATGTAAAGACACTTGTCAGTGGGAAGCAAGGATATGAGTCTGGTTGGGTAGGAATAGCAATTAATAATGGTTGCAACAATAGAACAAATACAACAAACATTTTATGGCTAAGCCCTGGAGATTCAGTGATTTAAAAAGGCAACAGTTTCTTGCCCTCACAGAGCTTCTGTTCTATTACTACAATACTACTAACAATGAAGCACATTTTTATATCACTTTAAGACAAAAAATACAAATATTGTTAATCCTATTTCATAGTTATGTATCCTGTGGCTCATGAAGATGAAGTCACTTGCCTAGGGTAACCCAGCTAATTAGCTGGGGAGCTGGGCTGTGGTTAATACCGGACTAAGAAAGACTCTTCTTTTCAGCCGAGAACCTCCTGGCCAAGGATTCTAAAGGCCATTTGTTTCCATCCTTTGAGTGGTTCAGTCTCCCAGTTCCTCTGTGTCTGTGTGGTGGTTTCATCTACTCTCTCATCCCTTTCTCTTTTTGACCTTCACCCTTTCCATTTCATAGAGCTGAGGGAAATGGAAGGCATGAGAACCAACCCTTTCCAATACAGTGAATCAGACTGGCTTCCAAGCGTGAATAATGTGGAGTTTCTTTGAGATTGTGTGATACTCTTTTAAGGGCTTTCCCGTCCTTTAATCTTCCACTATGATTTTTACCCAAAAAAAAGTATGAGCCATCTTTAATTTGAGGGTAAAGATAATTTGCTTAATTTGTTTTAATGCTAATACTTTATGAGATCTCGGGAGGGATGAAATGGAAGAGGCTTTTTTTTTTTTTTAGTATTTTTCCCCCTGTTAATCTTTATTTGTGTATTTTGATCTGCACAAAAGCTCACTGTCTTCTTCACATCTACTTTTTAGTTAAATATATTTCATTTGGAATAAATGTGCCCTTTGGCTGACTGGTAAAAATAAACAGATCAGTGGGGACTCTAGACTTATGGTTTTGATCCCCAAACACCTTGAACCTTGGAGAGCTTTTCTTGGATCCCACAAGCAAGGACGATGTCTCAGGTGCTACCTTTACAAACAAATACTTTTGTTTAACGTTGGCCAATACCCTCGTTCCTGGCAGACTCAGTATTTGGATTTAATTTTTTAAAAAATAGGTAGACAAAAGTTGGAGCAGTAGTACTTTTTCTTTAAAATGGATTTACAATGATTATTTTTAACTAGGAAAACTCCCTGAGCACACCTTAAAATAGGATTGACTTTATAAAAGCTGAATTCAGAGATGCAGAAGTATCTATGAACAAAACACAGGTGGGTTGGTTTGGTTTTTTTTAGAAATAGACCTATGGTATAAAGCAGGGTAAACCTGCAAAACAGGTTAAATAATAGCATGGCAGAGTAGATAGAATTGGAATCAGAAAGACCTGAATTCAATTCCTATCTCCTTAGACTTATTAGATTCCCCTAGGCCTGGTGTGCTTTCCTTTCTCACCCCTGTCTCCTGCTAGAATGTCACCTTACACAGGTAGCCTTTGCTGAGGCTCCTTAACTCAAGCCCCTTCCCTTAGTGTATTATCTCCAATTTATCCTGCATAGAACTTGTTTGTATAGTTGTTTGCAACTATATTTGTTGTTCTATTGATTTTAAAATATTTTAAAATTTTATTTATTTAATTTAATAAATATTTATTTTTTAATAATTTAATTTTAATATTTGCTTATCTTTTGCCTTTCTTCATATCTCAAGTACTTAGCACAATGCCTGACACACAGGAAACACACAGAAAACAATAAATGCTTATTGACTGACTAGCTGGGTGACCCTGGACAAGTCACTTGGTTTATCCAAACCTCTGTTTGGGATAATAATACCTGTGTACTTAACTTAGGGCTGCCACAAGCCTCTAGTGACAAAATATATAAAGTTCTTTCCCAATTTTAAGGTACTATGTAAAAACCAGTTATTATTAGTAGCAAATGATTACTAAACAGAGGCAGCTAGCTATGTGGAACAATGGCTAGAGTGCTAGACCTGGAGTTAGTAAGTTCCAGCTTCAGAACCTTACTATCTGTGTGACCCTAGACAAGTCACTTACCCTCTATCTGTCTCAATTTCCTTGTCTGGAAAATGATAATAGCACCTCCCTTCCTTGGCTACTGTGAGCATCAAATGAGATAATATTTATAAGGTCGTTGTAAATTTTAAGTTCTATATAAATGCAAGATCATTACTACTGTTGGTACTGCTGTGACCATGACTATTTAACGTTTCTGCCACTAAGCCGTCAGAGCCACTTAACCTATCTGATGAATGGTTGTCCCCTTCCCCTTGACCCTGGCCTGAGGGCAGCAAGTCATTTTTCCAGAAATGATAAAGAAACACTGACAACACTTTTCTTTCGTATTAACCCAAAGACTTCAGACTAAGAAAACTTTAAAATATTATCTTAGTATTTGGGAAAGGGGTAGAGGGGTCTTTAAGATGCTTCCATACTCTGACATCCACGTGTGAGCTATCCCTCCCAACTTTGAGTCAGGGCAGACTGGATAAACATGCCCCATCAGTGCCTTTATCCCTTTTATTGATAAAATTATTGAACAGCATTGGGTCAAACATAACATTGGACCTAGAGCCCCCACTGCAAAATGTTCGTTCCAGCTTGCTGCTGGCCCATTTCTACTTTTGGGCTGCCTCTCTAATGATCACCCCCACCCAGTCCCAGTTAAGCTGGTGGGTGCTCTGTCATTGCAAACTAAACTTTGTTAATCCTCTGATACAAAACATAGAAAGTAAAGTTGCTGCCAAAAGAAGATCATAAATTCTGAAACAAAATGACAATCACTTTTTAAAATTATCTCCTTCATTAGTATTAATAATCAAGGATTGATTGATCTGTGGTCCTCAAGTTGTCATCCTTTCCTACCTCCAGAACAGTATGGACTCAGTAGCTTTATTCTGAGTCTCAAATTGAATTTCCCCATCATTCCTGCTTACTTCTTCCCCTAGTAGGGGAGGGGCTCTTTAAAATCTCTATTTAAATTAAACATCAATTGACACCCTCCTTTGATCTGGTACACATTGGAGACTGAATTGCCATTGCTATGGTAACCATCTCCAAAGGGAAAAGAGCTTTCTCTAGTTTCCACAGAAACCACTCCCTGCTGAGACAGGTGCCTAGAATGGAAGTGAGGTGAATAGCAATGAAGGCTGAAGGGAGGAGTCTGAGGTAGGGATGCGTGGAGGCGAAGGAGAGGGAGCAAGAGTCACATGATCTTGGCTGCACCCATGCATTTTATCAAATACTCCTGTATTGCTCTAAAAATATACCCCACCCACCCTCGCACACATACACACACCCTCAAATTTAGTTGGGCTTCCCCCCACTACCCCTTCCCTCTCCCCTAGCATCATTTTAGCACTTTCTGGCAAGATAAATTTCAATCACCTGCAAGGATCTGGTGTCTCTCTCGCCTGTAATTTGGAAATGGTCCAGATTAACCAGGAACTAAGAACAAGCTCCCCCATATAGTAAGACTTAACTCTATAAAAATCACTTTGCATGAAGACACGTCAGTGGGAAAAGAGAGTCTCAGCCTCATTCTGTTTCATTTTTCTCTCTCTCTTTTCTTCATTCCTTCCTCTCCTCTTCCCTCCCCTTCTCTCTCTCTTCCTTCTTTTCCTCCCTCCCTCCCTCCCTTCCTTCCTTCCTTCCTTCCTTCCTTCCTTCCTTCCTTCCTTCCTTCCTTCCTTCCTTCCTTCCTTCCTTCCTTCCTTCCTTCCTTCCTTCCTTCTTCCCTCTCTTCCTTCCTTTTGCACATGTTTGTATCTTTGTATCCACAGTACTTAGCACAATACCTACTTTGAACTGAATTGAACTAAAGGTAGTTGTTTCTTGCTTTGACTGAGAAAATGGTTTTCAGGACAAGAGTGAGTTTTATACTCATGGCATTTAGGAAAAGGCAAAAAATGGGTGACTTCTGAATGTTTGTGGGCCTCCATCCCTTCGGTCCATGATGGCTTGTTTCGTCATTGATTTTTGCCTTCAGACAAACTTTGTGATATCCTCTGGGGGTGTTGGGGTTGCTGGGGCAGGGGGCTGGAGCTCCTGCACCAGATCAGCATGTGGGCTGCTGACTTCATGTTGTTATCTTTGTGTGTCTCTGTGTCTGCTCTTGGAGTGGGGAGGGGGCACACCGTCTGACATGATTACTGAGTCTGGCAGCTGCGTTGGGGGCACATGAGAAGCACACAGAGTCAGCTGCACAGAAGTGAGTGCCTTTCTGATGGCAGCCAGGGTTTGCCTTCTCTCTGACTGAGAAGTGTTCTCGTCACCTTGTAATCACCAGTGGCTGGGGGAGGAGGGCACAGACATCACCTACGCCAACTCTACATGTAAGTATTCTAGACCTCTTTTACTGAGGGCTAATTGAGGTTTCAAGCTCCAGCATTCACTGAATCTGAAGGGCAATTGGAGCCCCAGGGGGCCCCAGTGACAACAGCCGCCTTCACTATTGTCACGGTTCTCAATGTAAAGGCTGGATAGAGAAAGCAAGTGCAGTCCGGGGTTTTCCACAACCCATAGTTCCCACCATCAATACTCCTTCTTTAGGGGTGCGTGCATTGCCTCAATTATGAGACAAAAAGTCAGGAGGCTACAAGATGGGGGCTCTGCTCTGCCTCAGGGAGGAGAACTCTCTGTACAGGCTAAAAGATGTCTTTGATTTCTCTCGGTGTCTGTCGACATAACAACATATAAAAAGACAGTTGCTGGGCTAGAATGCTTTCTAGAAACAGTGAGACTGGACTGTGCCTTTTAATAGAAGGAGAAATCAGCCTTGAACAATGAGAATGTTTTTACTCACTGCAAAGTGCCCTCCCTGAATTAGGATGTTGTCTGTCTGTCTGTCTGTTCTGCAGCAGAAGTACCAAGGAGTTTGGGGTCTGGTCCAAGGGCGTGTGAAAGAAGGCGCCACAGACTTTGCTGAGAACAAATGTTAGCGGGTGGGTGGGGCTCCATTTTGTGCTCAGGATCGTACCATCTGACTGGCTGTTTGTTAGAGAAACAGGCATCTTCTGTCATTTCTTCTCCACTCTTCTGACATCCTGCCTCCCAGGGGGACATTTCACATCCCAGGCTTCCTGGGCAATGGGCAGAACTCCGAGGAAGTAAGTCCAATTACTGAACACATTTTTTTTTTTTTGGAGAGAGGATTTGAGACTGAGACACTACTGTTTAACAAATGCCTACTTCTCCCCACCCCACTGCTGCACTCTCCTCCAAAAAAACATCCTTGAGTATGATTTCTCCCCACCCCTTTACCTCTTTAAGTGTGAATTCTGTAGCTTGGCCTACTTTTCATGTTTTCTTGTTGAAAGGACTGCCATGCCATGTAAGTGTCTCTCAACTAATATTACAACTTTTCATTATTTTAAAAGATGTTTCTTGTTCTTGAGTAGGCAGCAGGATGTAGTAAAAAGATAAATGTATTTGGAGCTGCAAAGCCTGGCTTTGAATGCCTGCTCTGCTATTTACTCCCTGTGACCTTGGGCAGGTTACTTCTCCTTGTCAGGCCTCAATTCCCTTATCTGTAGAATAAAGGGGTAGGACTAAATCAAGGTCGTTTTTTGTTTGTTTGTTTAAACCTTTTATGTGTCATAGAGACTTTGGGCAGTACTGGGAAACCTGTGGGCCCCTTGGAATAATAGCTTAAAAAATCACAATTAAAAGATATGATTTCACTTAGAGATTAATAAAAATATAATTTTCCCCCATCCTTTTCACTACCCCCTCTATCCACAGACCTCTTGGTGGTCCATGGAAACTAGGTCAAGAACCCCTAGACTGGATGATTTTAAAGGATTCTAAGCTCTAGGTGAAGCAGCATGATTTGAGGAAAGATCATTAAAGTTGATGTGAGGGGATCTGGAATCAGAAGGTCTGGGTTCAAACTTTGCCTTTCTTCACCTGCTCCCTGTGTGTCCACAGACTTAGCCACTTACCCTCTCTGGGCCTCACTGCCTTCTTCTATAAAGTGAGGAGGTTGGACTCTTTGGCCCCTAAGGTCACTCCCATAGCTCCAGGGCTAGGATTCTATGCCTATAACAAAAGCAATCTGGAAACTGGTCCAGAAGGAACTGAATATATAATGGATAGGCAAAATTGATGCAAAGACTATATGATTGTATTTATATTCCTACTATTTCATAAGTATTGATATGGCCTTGGGGACAATTGTGGTCAAGGTTATTGACATTAAAAAAAAACAAACCTGGGGGGAGGCAGCTAGGTGGCACAGTGAATAGAGCACTGGCCCTGGAGTTAGGAGGACCTGAGTTCAAATCCAGAACACTCGCTAGCTGTGTGACCTTGGGCAAGTCAATTAAACCCAGTTGTCCTGCCTTTCCCTCTCCAAAAAACAAAAAAAATATTAAAATAACAAACAAAAACCTAGGGGATTACCTCCATATAAATACATACCTGTATCTATATAATATGTGTGTATATATAGGCATACACATACACAGAGTTGTTTCCATACTGTCTCTCCTCCCCCTTAGAATGTGAACTCCTTAAGAGCTGGGATGGTACTTTGGCCTTTCTTTGTATTTTCAGAGCTTACCTCAATGCCTGGAACATAGGAAGTCCTTAATAAATGCTTGATGATGATGATAATGATGGGAAAATATTAACTTGCTCATAGCTGTGAATCTAAAAATTGTGGTTCTCATCACTGAGGTATAATTTCCCAAGGAAGTCTTGATCTTCTGTATTAAATATGGAGCTTTTCAGATTTTCTAATAATATTTCTACTGATTTTTTTCATAGGAAGTTTTCTGAGGTCCCTTTACTAGTAAAATACGTTCCTACCCATGAATCTCTACTACCTTTCTTCTCTCTGGAGTACATAGCACTAGGAAATTCTGTCCTGTTATAACTGTCCAACTACAAAATTTATTGGCCAATGGAGAATATGGCAGCAAGGATGAAACCACAGAACAGCTATTTCTTTACCTTACATCATGTGATCATAGAGATATAGATTCTCTGGCTTTCTTCAGCAAAGGACCAAGACATACATAAGCCTTTTCTAGATCAGATAAGAGAATATTTGTAAAGTATTGAGCATAGTGCCTGGCAAATGGTAGACGCTCAATGTTTATTCCCTATCCCCTCTGAATTCCACTACTGATTAGCATACCCTCTCTCTTTTGTATTATCTAATTTGTATTTATATTATCTAATACATACCTAGTTATGTATTTGTTGCACCCCCTTGTTAGAATGTAAGCCTTTTGGGGTGGAGTCAAGATGGTGGGGCTGGCTGGGATCATGGCACAGGAGAAGTGTTATCAGGTGTGGGCCTTGGAGACTATGGTGGTGGCAATAGCAGAAGCAATAGCAATTGTGGGCACCATGAGCACACAGAACACAGGAATGGTAAGGGAACTTAATACTTGGTTAGAAAGAGATTCCGGGAGAATTCCTATACTAACGTTGGACACATTTGGTGCCATTTGGTAGTTCCATTACCAGTTCTGGGTTGTAGTTCTCAGATGGAGAGAAATAATTGTGGTCATTAAGGATCAGGGGTCCTATCTCAGTAAGGCTGACCAGTCCTCTCTCCAGATCACACCACCTTGACAGCACCAAAAACTTACAGGCCACAAGACCTACCTGTGAAAGCAATAGGACATAAAAGTCAGAAAATCAGAATAGATATCCCCACTACCACCATCCAGAACTGAGCAGAGCCCAACTCTAACATAAAGTCCAAATCCAAGAAATTGGCTGGGAAAATACCAAACAACAACAAATAAGATCCTGAACATAAAAAGTTATTATGAAAACTCAAAATACAAATTCAGAAGGAGACAATGACTTGAAAACATCCACAAATAAAGCCTCAAAGAAGAAAAATGCAGATGGGACACAACCCCAACAAGATTTCCTAGGAAAGCTAAAGGAAGTGATTCCTTAAAAAGAGCAACTTAAAAAAAATAGATAGGGGTGGCTGGGTGGCACAGTGAGTAGAGTGTCAGCCCTGGAGTCAGAAGGACCTGAGATCGGATTCAGCCTCAGACACTTAATGCACACACAAACAAAAACCTAGCCATATGACCTTGGGCAAGTTATTTAACCCCAATTGCCCTCCAAAAGGAAAAAAAAACAGATAAAAGTAATAAAAGAAAAATTGGTGAAAGAAATTGAAGTGATACAAGAAAATTATGAAAAGAAAATTAACAACTTGATAAAAGAGGTACAAAACTTCATTGAGGAAAAATAATTGCTTAAAAATTAGAATTGCGGTAGTGGAAGATAATGAATCCATGATTCATCAAGAAACCATAAAAACAAAGTCAAAAGAATGAAAAATTAGAAGAAAATGTGAAATATTTCATTGGAAAAACAACTGACTTAGAAAAAGATCAAGGAGAGATAATTTAAGAATTATTGGACTACCTGAAAGCCATGATAAAAAAAAAACACTAGACATCATGTTTCAAGAAATTATTAAAACTGCCCAGATATTTTAGAACCAGGCAAAATAGAAATTGCAACAATCCATAAGTCACCTCTTGAAAGAAGTTCTCAAAAGAAAACACTCAAGAATATTATAGCCAAATTCCAGAGCTCCCAGGTCAAAGAGAAAATATTTCAAGCAGACAGAAAGAAATTATCTAAATACCATTTAGATAATTTAGAGAGAAAGTCAGAATCACACAAAATTTAGCAGCTACCATAAGAGAGTAGAGGATTTGGAATATGATATTCTGGAGGGCAAAGGGACTAGTATTAAGACCAAGAATAAACTATCCAGCAAAGCTGAGTGTAGTCGTATAGGTGAAAAAAAAAAGGATATCAAATGAAATAGTGAATTTTCAAGAATTCCTGATGAAATTATTATTTTCATCTAATCCTGAATCGAAAATTTGATATTCAAATAAAAGGCTTAAAAGGAAAGGTAAATATGAAAGATAAATCATAAGGGAATAAACAAGGTTAAACTGTTTACATTTTTACATGAGAAGATGATACACACAACATCTAAGAACTTTATCCTTTACTAGGACAGTTGGAAGGAGTCTACATAGAGGGAATAAGTGTACATCTATTATGATGGGATAGTCTCGAAAAAAAAATGAGAGAGCAAAAAATAGCAATATACTGGGAGAAGGGGAAAGGGAAGAGAAAGAATGGGGAAATTATCTCACATAAAAGAACACAAGGAAGAGTTTTTTAATAGAGGGGAAAATGAGGAGGAGCAGTCAATGTTTGAACCTCACACTCATGTGAAATGGTCAAGGGAAAAATATAGACCCACAGTTGGTACAGAAATCCATCTTCTCTAATAAGAAATTAGGTGAGGAAGGGGCTAAGAGAAAGGAGCGAGATGATATAATGTAGGGCAGATCAAGGGAGGTAGTGGTCAGAAGCAAAACAGACTTTTTGGGAGAAACAGGATTTTAAAAAGAAAAGGATAAACAGAAGAAATAGGACGGAGGGAAACACACAGTTATCAATCATAACTGTGAATGTGAATGGGATGAACTTATCCATAAAATGGAAGCAGATATCAGAATGGATTAGAAACCAAAATTCAGCATTATATTGTTTATGAGACACCCTTGAAATAAAAGATGTATAGTAAAAATAAGCAGCTGGAGCAGAATTTATTATGCTTTAGCTGAAGTAAAAAAAGAAGTGATAAAAATAATGATCTCAGACAAAGCAAAAGCAAAAATAGACCAAATTAAAAGTGATAATCAGGGAAATTACATTTTTTTTTGAAAAGAAAAAGATCATTTAGTTTGCTTCCATCAGGATTCAGGCTCAGTTCTTTCTAGTTATATCTCTGGATGGCGCATTGAGTCTTTCGGGATTGACTTATATCACTGCATTGCTGAAAAGAGTCCAGTCTGTCATAGTTGGTCATCACAGATATGGCATGTCTGTGATTGCATACAACTTTCTTCTGATGCTACTCTTCTCGCTCAGCATCAGTTTGTATAAGTCTCTCCAGGTAATTATGAAATCCGGCACCTCCTCGTTTCTTATAGCACAATAATATTCCATTACATTCATATACCACAACTTGTTTAGCCATTCCCCAATTGATGGGCACCCCTTTAGTTTCCAATTCTTTGCAACCACGAAAAGGGCTGCTAAAAATATTTTTGTACATATGGGTCTTCCTCCCACTTCTATGATCTCTTTGGGATATAACCCTAGAAGTGGTATGGCTGGGTCAAAGGGTATGAAATTATTTATAATCCTTTGGGCATAATTCCAGATTGCTCTCCAGAATGATTGGATAAGTTCACAACTCCACCAGCAATGTATTAGTGTTCCAATTTGTCCACATCCTTTCCAGCATTTGTCACTTTCTTGTTTTGTCATCTTAGCCAATCTGACTGGAGAGAAGTGAGGGAAATTACATTTTGATAAAAGGTACCAGAGACAACAACATAATATCAATACTAAACATATATGCACCAAATGGCATACTATGCAAATTCTTGAGGGAAAACTTAAATGAGTTATGGAGGAAACAGGCTATGCAAGTGGGGAACCTCAACTTTCTCCTCTCAGAATTAGATAAATTTAAACATAAAATAAACAAGAAAGAAGTTAGTTAGAAGGTGAATAGAATTTTTAAAAAGTTAGACATCATAGATCTCTGGATAATATTGAATGAGAATAGAAAAGAGTATACCTTTTTCTCAACTGTACATAACATTTTCATTAAAAAAAATGACCAGGTATTAGGGAATAAAAACCTCATAAATGCAGAAAAGCAGATATTTTAAATATATTCATTTCAGACCATAATGCAATAAAAATCATATTCAATAAAGTACCTTTGAGACGTTGACTAAAATTAATTAGAAACCAAAGAATCTAATCCTAAAGAATGAATGGATTAAATAACCACATCATAGCGGGGGAAATCAATAATTTCATTAAAGATGACAACAATGAAACAGTATACCAAAATTTTGGGGAAGTAGCCAAAGCTGTATTTAAGGAAAAGTTCTATTTCTAAATATTTGTGTCAATAAAAGAAAGAGCATCTCAGTAAATTGGGCATGCAACTAAAAAATCCTAAAATTAACCAAACAAATCAAAAACCTCCAAACACCAAAACTGAAATCCTGAAAAATCAAAGGGGAGATTAATAAAATTAAAATTTTAAAAATTGGTCCAACCAATAAAAGTAAAAGCTAGTTTTATGACAAAAAAAGACCAAGAAAATAGATAAATCATTGTGGAATTCAATTTTTAAAAGAAAGAAAACCAAATTACCAGTATCAAAAATGAAATGGGGAAATCCAGAGACAATGAAGATGAAATTAAATCGATTACTAAATCGTCCAATTATTTGTCAGTAAAACTGACAATCTAAATGAATGGATGAAAATTTACAGAAATATAAATTTTCCAGGAGGAAACAGAATATTGAAATTATCCTATCTTAGAAAAAAGAATTAAATAAATCATAAATAAGCTCTCTAAGGGGAAAAAATTCAGGACCACATGAATTTACAAGTGAATTCTGCCAAACATATAAGGAACAATTAATTTCAATATTATATAAATTATTTGAAAAAATAGGTAATTCTTTCTATAACACAAATATGGTTATGATACTTAAACCAGGGGGAAAGACAAAGAAAACTATAGACTAATTCCCCTAATGAATATTAATGCAAAAAATTTAAATAAAACACTAACAAGGAGATTGCAGCAATATATAACAAAGCTCATACACACACACTATGACTAGTCTGGGTTTATACAAGGAATGCTGGCTGGTTCAATGTTAGGAAAACTATAAGCATAATTGAATGTATTAATGACAAAACCAACAAAAAGCACATGATTATATTAGTAGATGCAGAAAAAGCTTTTGACAAAATATAATACCCATTCCTATTAAAAACACTAGAAATCATAGAATAAATAGAGCTTTTCTTAAAATGATAAGTAGTATCCATCTAAAATCAAGCGTAAGCATTATCTGTAATGGGGATAAACTAGGAGCCTTTCCAATAAGATCAGGGTAAAACAAGGATATCCATTGTCACCATTCACCAAAGGACTCATGATGTAAAATGCTATCTACTTTCAGAGAACTGATAGACTCAGAGTGCAGATTGAAACACATTTTTTCCTTTAAAATTTTTTTCTTCCTTTTCTTTCTCAGAACATGGCTATGAAGAAATATGTTTTCTCAATGGGAGGGAAAGAATTCAGAACTCAAAAGGAAAATTTTTTTTTTCCAAAAAGAATGTAAGCTCCTTGAAGGCAGGAACTGTTTCATTTTTGTCTTTGTAAACCTAGGACCCAGCATAGTACTTTGCATGTAGTAGACAGTTAACAAATACTTGACAAATTGTTTAATTTAATTGAAAAGAATATTTAGCATAAGAAACTTTGGTCTAGCTAATAAGAGCAAAAACCTAGAGGCCTTAAGATTCTTTCTGGCTTCTTTTGTTAAAAAAAAATAAAAAGATCAATTAACAAACATTTATTCTCTCTCTTCTACTTCCTTCCTATCCAGGGGGGAGGGGAAGGGAGAGAAATGGAAAAAAAAAAACTTAGAAAAATATGCAAAGTCAAGCAAGACAAATTCCTTCATTGGCCGTGTCTGTATCTTGATTCTGTCACCCCTCTGACAGGAGGTCTCATTCATCATAGGCTGGAGGCTTCTTAGGGCACCCGGGACCTTAGGATTTAGAAGTGGAAGAGAACACAGAAATCATTTAGTCCAACTCTTAAATTTAACAGATGAGGAAAGTATGGGTCAATAGGTTAGTTGACTTGCCCATGGCCGTTAGAGTAGTAGGTGACAGAGCTGGATCTCCAGAGCCAATATTCTTTCCATTATATCACCTTGTCTCTCCTGCCCTTTTTTCCCTAGTTAAGAAACAGATAAAACCAAAACTGAGAAGAGAAAGAGCTTTGCAGATGAGTTTAAATTTTTTTTTCTAATTCATTCATTCATTTAATCAATCAATCAATCAATGGTCATTTATTAAGTGCTTACTATGTATCTGGCACTGTGCTAAGCACTGGAGATGCAAAAAGAGGCAAAAGACAGTCCCTGCCCTCAAGGAGCTTACAATCTAATGGGAGAGACAACATGTAAACAAATATATGTGAAACAAGCTATATGCAGGACAAACAGGAAGTAATCAAAATGGGGAGAGCATTGGAATTAAGAGGGTTGGGGAAGACTTCCTGTAGAAGGTGGGATTTTAGTTGGGACTTAAAGTCAGAGAGGTGAGTAGTCAGAGTGGAGGAGGAAGAGCATTCCTATATAGGGACTACCAGAGAGAGCTCAGAGCTGAGAAATGGATTTTCTTGTTTGTGGAACAGCCAGGAGGCCAGTCTGCTGGATCAAATTCAATTCCATGAATATTTATTAAGCATCTGTAAAACACAAGGACCTTTCCTATACACTGGGAACAAAAATATGAAAAAGAACACAATCTCTGACTTCATGGAGCTTATGAATTAGTGAGTCATAGAGTGGAATAAGTGCTGGTTTTGGAGTCTGAAGATCAAAAATGAAATGGATGAATGCACAGCCAATGAAGATGAAATTAAAGCAATTACTAAATTGTCCAGTCTAAATGAGTGGATGAAAATCTACAAGATCTGGGTCGTAATCCCTTCTCTGGGAGTTGGATAGAGCACTGAACCTAGAATGAGGAAGACATGAGTCTGAATTTGGCCTCAGACTAGTTATGTGACCCTGGACAAATCACTTAACCACTGTGTGCCTTAGTTTCCTTTTCTGTAAAATGGGGATAATCATAGGACCTACTCTCCATGGTTGGGTCAAATAGATAATCTTCATAAAGTGTTTTGAAAATGTGCAGTATGTAAATGCTAATTATTATTATTACTTTAACATTTCTGCCCCTAAGTGGCCCAGGTCACTTAATTTCACTAAATTTCAGTTTCATTGTCTTTTTAAAATAAGGGATTTGGCTTAAGGGACCTCTTAGTTTCCTTTTCTCTACACCCCCTATTATCCCGTGATCTAGTAAGATATTTACAGCCAGGAGCCTGTGTGTAGAATAAAATCAGGGGTGGGTACTCCGTGACCTAGAGGCTGAGGCCATAGGTTCCCCACCCTGATAGACAATTGATCCCTATAACCTTGCCCCAGGAAGCCAATGGGTGATAAAATGTACCATCTCTATTAACAAAGATAACACACTCTGACATAAGGCTTTGTGGCCATAATTTTATTAGAGCTATCTGACGGGATCAGAGGTAAATAGAGATGGGGGTACTCTTGTGTCTTTCAGAATGACTCCCTACCCAGTGACATGCAACTTTTTTTGCTCCCACATCAGCAGGCTTTGCTCACCCCAAGACTATGGTAGTCTTCCTCTCAAACAGGCTTGAGTCCTCATGGTATAGCCATTAGATTGTAAGCTCTCTGAGGGTGGGGCTGTCTTTTGCCTCTTCTTATATCCCCAGTGCTTAGCATAGCACCTGTCACACAGTAGGTGCTTAATAAATATTGACTGTTTACTTTAGGAAGGTCTGGTGCTTCAGTTTCAGAGTTGGAACCCAATGAGATGCTCACAGATTATCTAATAGTTAATGGAAGGAAGTTTACTTGACAATAGCACAGAAGGGGTTCTCAGCAAAGATACAGTATTAATTCAGTGGGAATAGCTTCCTTGCCTCTATTGGTCATGCTGGTGGTCAGAAGCCTGAGGAAGGAACTCCTAAGTCTTCCTAGGTGGCTTTTGTACTTAGGCCACCAGTCAGTGGCCCAAGTGTCAGTCCCCTAAGCCAGTGGTCTCAAGGACAATTTCAATACCTGTAAAGGAAAAATTAACCTAGTCCATGCTTTCATAGAAGATGTTCCTACCACACCTGGTCTAATCCTCCAAATGATAACACCCAGGACAGCACTGATGAAGTCTTCAACTCTTACTAATCCATCCCTGAGAAAACTTTAACTTCTCCTACTTCTATGCTCAGACTGACTTTGTTAAAAGTGTTTGTTCCTAGAAGATTCATTCATTCATGGAGGTGTAGCTGTCAATGAGCCTTCTTTCCTGGTGGCTCAGATTCAGTGACCATAGGCTCTAAATATAAGGGCCAAATGGGCACAGGAAGGCCTGGGTTGATATGTTGCTGGTGCCAACCTTCCCTGGCATCAGGCCAGTAGCAGATGGGAAACTAGGTGCCCATGGAAAAACCTTCTATGCCTGTGTCTATTCTGCTGCCCCCTCCTTGGCAGCTTATAGAAGTTGAAAGAACAGGTGCCAGCTCCCCACAGATCTTTGTTTAGATGGAGAAGGAAAACATTCCAAAACTTTTTCAAAGGGACCAGGATTTTAGCAGGCCCAGTGAAGGTCACTGCAAGCAGTTAACCAGCTTTCTGACTTGATCCGAATGTTGACAGACAGAAATGTGTTTCTTAGAGGAGCAGAAGCAGACTCAGACCTTGTTGAAAGGGGCAGATGGTGATTATGGGGCCAGATTTTTCCACCTAGATACCATCAGCCTCCCAGCAGAGCTTAATTTCAGAATTTCAACTTATGGCATGAAAAAACATGGTTAGATTCCTTTATTATGAATTGCATGCCGTTGATTCCCAGCCAGTGTCTTTGGCCTCAGCTGTAAGTTGATCCTGGCAAAGGCCATGGAGTGGCACAGTGGTGTACCAGCCCAGCATGGGGTGTGGTTCTGAATATGAACATTGGCTTTCTGAATCTTATTCTCCAAATATCAAGTCAGGCCCCAAGACTCCAGGGCTCTTGACCACAAATGACCTGATTCTGTTACTTGTATTTAGTACTTTGGAATTTCCTTTTCAGGCATTGAGACCTGTATAACATTTAACTTCCATTGCTCCTGTTTGAATTTAAAATTTTCTTTCTACCAGATACCTAGAGCAGTTGTTAAATGCCCTCAGCTCTCTGTCCCAAGGGCCCAGAATACCAGATTCTTCCCATTTTTATTAGATCCACAAAGGTTATATTTGGAGATTCCTGAAAAGAAGGACTGTCTTCTAGAGTTAACCCAAGTCAAGTTGTCTATAACATCGCTACTAGCAGCCGTGGTGTGCTAATGTCAGCTTCACTTGCCTGTCTTGTGGACAAGGGTGGGCCTAGATTTTAGGGGAAGGATGTGAGGCTTCAGAAGAGGCCTTCTGAAGGTGAATAGAAGAGAGAGAGGGCATGGTGATCAGGAAAGGGCCAACTAGCCAGCTTGTCCTGCCTGGGGACTGCCCTGATTTGGGGACTAGGTCATGTGACTCCATCCTTTTGTACATGGCCAGAACCAGGTGTGAGCAGTAGCACAATGAAATGGGCTGAAAAGCAGGCTGGCAGTGATTGGCGGAGCAGTGAGCAGTACTGGATTGGAACCCAAAGTGTATTGGATTCCTAAGAAAAGGCACAATTATTTTCATAACACATGGATTCTGTGTCCTCTGCAGTAAATGAAACAGCTAGGTGACACAGTGGATAGAGTGCTGAGCCTGGAATCAGGAAGACCTGAGTTCAGATTTAGCCTCTGATATGACGACTCTTTGAAAGCACAGTTTTTCAATTCCTTTTAAGCCTAAAAGGGCAAGAAGGAAAGAATAAGAGGGGAGCCCTCTTGGGCAATATGAATGAATATCTCGTCAAGCCAGAACTTTGTTTTCTTCTTCATCACCCAGTTCCCAGCGTCCTCCATCCCAAAGCTTTGGTGTATCTCATGTTTAACAATTTTTCCTAGGATTCCATTTTGAAATGTACATTTCCCATGTTCCATTTTGAATTGTAGCCTGAAGGTGCTTTTAATACTGAAATGTGGTGCCATGTGCCCAAGCTATCAAAAGGGAATGAATTCATTGTAGGAATGAATGCTTAAAGTGGCCAAGATCACAAGATTTAGAGCAAGAAATAAAAAGAGTAACAAAGAAACTAACACCATTCCTTAAAGTCTTCAGAACATTTGACATCAATTGTTCCTTCTGAGCCCCACATCAACCCAGTCAGCTAGAGCTACAGATGTTGTTACCCCCATTTAAGAGATGGGAAAAGTGAAGGTCAGACAGTTTAAGTGACATGTCCCTAGGCACACAGCTAGTGATACAAGCAAGATTTGAGACCAGGTATACCTGGCTCCAAACCCAGAACTCTGTTCACCTTAGAGATTAGCTTGCTCTCTCTCTCTCTCTCTCTCTCTCTCTCTCTCTCTCTCTCTCTCTCTCTCTCTCACACACACACACACACACACACACACACACACACACACACACACATCATTTTCCAATGAGGAAACTGAAGGTCAGAGAGAAGAGACTTTCCTTAGCTGTGATCACACTATAAATCTGGTGCCTATTGCCCTCCCTCTCTGAACCACCTTGACAGGGCAGCAAAGCTCCCACACTATCCCACACAGTAGTAAAGATGCATTTAAGGCTATTTTGTGGACTTAACCAATCAGAGGGTTATACTGAAATCCCCCAGTACTTACACCATTCTCGAATTTGATAACCTAGAATATAACATTAGGGTAAGATGTTTTTAGACCTTAGTCTAAAAGTAGGGCTCAAATGACCAATGTTTTAGCTAGAAAACAGGTAATGAAAGATACCCTCACCCAATAAAGAGATGGGGAGGGGCACTACTGGTACAAAGTGGTAGATGTGTTGTCAGTTGCAGTTGCTTGGCTAGTTAGGACTTTCTTCATTATAAAAGGGGATTTTAATGGAGGAAAGAGTATATTAGAAAATGATTGTAGTGTCAAAAAAAGGCATAGGTATTTTTAAACATCAGGATTTGGTTAATTAAGTTATTAAAAATGCTCATCTTAGGGATCATTTCTATAGTATCATGGCAAGTCTAGATTTCCATTGTCCTACTTCATCCAGGGATTTCTGAATTTGGAATGATCTTGGCAACACTACCATTTTGAATCAAGATAGTGGCTTATAAGTAATTCTCTCATTCGTTTAATTTCATTTAATGTTGGTTGCTATATAAGGGGCTCATTGAATCCAGGCAAGTCCATTTGCTCCTTGGCTTCAGGCAACTCCAATGGATTTCTAAAATGTGGCCACAAAGTCCTTTCCAGTTCTAGGTCTGTGATTCTATGCCTTATTCAACAAAGTCAGATTCGTATTGGCAGAGGGAGGGATTCAAATCCCTCATCAGACACTTACTGGGTAGTAGTTGACCCAGAACAAGCTAATTCCTCTGTCTGAGTCTTAGACTCCCCCATATTTATCTATGAAGTCTAAGAAACTTAGTTGGCAGAGAGAGCTTGTCATGCTGATGACACCATAGATCCTTCATGTATGCCTGTGAGACCTAATTTCCTATTTTAAAAACCTGTGTAACAATGAGGACCTTCTGCTACCTCAGTAAAAGTACCCCATTGTTTCTCTCTAATGCAGAATTATGTTACTCATCAAGGCAGGCTGTATTAATTCCCTCAAACAACTAGCAGTGAGTGTCTCTGGGCTTGGCATCAACGGCGCATTGCAAATGGGAGCAATGAGATTCTCCCCCAACCCCACCATGTCATCTATTCTTATATTGTTAAAATGTTTTCAGTTTTAACCTCCAGCCAAACAGATCACAACACAATTGTAACCACAGTTTCTACCAAGTACTGGTGGAGTCACCCACTGAAGCAATCCATTGTTCACAGTTTACCAATAAGAATAGCAAAAGCCTCCAAACAAATGGTTTATTGAAAAAAGAAAAAAAAAGAGAAGAAAAGCAACATGGAATTAGTCATAGACCACTCAGATATCCCCATGTAAAGAAGTCTTGAAGACAAATAACAGCTAGGATTTACATCGCACTTTAAGGTTTGCCTAGTACTTTGCATATATTATCTCATTTGATCCTTGCAACAATCCTGTGAGGTAGGAGCTATTATAGCCCCCACTTTACAAATAAGGAAACTGAGGCAGACAAAAGTTATGTCACTTGGCCAGGGTGGAATTCAAACTCATGTCTTCCTGACTCTAAGTCCCTTGTTCTATCCACTGCACCACCTAGCTGGCCATGTGTCATACGGAACAGGCAAAGGAAGAGGTGCACAATACAAAAAAATGTTCATGATTTTGTGTCCTTGCTCAGTTATTAGGATTTTTTTTTCATCTTTAGAGCCTGCACTAAAAGTTACCCATGTCCCGGTGCATTTGAACAATTTCTGTTAAATTTTAGGATTTGTAGAGAAGCTTTTTCTTTGCTATAATTTACTTTGGTTCTATGTTCTGAGCATTTTCTTGGGGGAAAAGAAACTGATGGATTTTCACAAGGCATTGAATGAGGATGGCACCTTCTTACTGAAAGGAGATAGAAACAGTAGTCAGGTCAGGGTGACTCAGAAGGCAAGTGCTTTGGACTACTGCCCCGGAAGGGTTACACCTGGCTGTAGGTTTCAGGTCTGCACAGCCACCACTTCTCTCTTGCCTTTTCATGGATCAGAGATATTTAAAATGTGAAGATTTTTGTTATAACTAAAGACCTTCTCCAATGACTCCGTGGGTGTAGGAGGTGACCCTTGCTACTTGAAAATTATGCCATTGGAGCACAAGGTCTAACAGATCCTATCAAGTTGGAAAATCTTTGAATAGGGGGCCAGTCATCTCTGCATCTGTTGCCCGAGGACCAACCTAGATTAATTTGGGATAGGCTTATCATGATTTTAGCCACAGGGGAATGATCTTTTAGTCACAGGAACTCCCAAAAACCATTTTCTACTAAGGTATAAAAAGGTTGTGATTTGATGAAAGTAGGATTTATACCAAGAAGATCATAGATCCTTTCAAATATTGAAATATGTTCATTAATCATAAATTTGTAAGGATATGCTCTACAGGGTTCTTCTGGCCTTTTGGTGAGATTAGGTTTGTAATATGTGTCCTTTCATAGCCAGCTCTTTGTTTTCTGCAACCATTTAAAAATAATAGCCAGTATTTTTATAGTACTTTAAAGTTTGCAACAATAACTCTGTGAAGTAGGTACTATTATTATTATTCCCATTTTAGAGATTAGAAAACTGAGGCTAAAAGAGGTTAAGTGACTTGGTCAGGGTCACAGAGTTAAATGTTTGAGACAGAATTTGAACTCAGGTCTTCCTTAACTCCAAGTCAAATATTCTATCCAGTGTACTACTCTATTCACATAATATAGGCAGCTAAGTGGATAATTGATTGTTGTCCTTCGTCCTAGAATAGGACCAAAATAACATTACTATGTTAGATTCATGCCGGGAAACTGAATCACTTCCATTTGAATCGTCCTAGGAAGATTCTGAAGTTTACCTGGAAGGATAAGGTACCAGACACTGAGGTCTTTTCTTGAACTAAACTGCCAAGCATTCAAACTCTACTTGAAAGAGTGCAACTCCAATGGGCTAGTTACATCATTCAAATGCAAAACATACCCTTGCCAAAAAGACTACTTTATGGAGAACTCACACAGGGCAAGCGCTCACATGGTGGTCAGAAGAAGTTATACAAGGACACTCTCAAGGTCTCTCTTAAGAACTTTGGAATTGATTGTGTGACATGGAAGACAGTGGCACAGGACCACTCAGTATGGCACACCCTTATCAGAGAAGTTTCTCTGCTGTATGAGCAAAGCAGAACCGAAATAACTCAAAAGAAATGCAAGATGTGCAAATTCAGAGAATCCACCAAATCCCCAAATCCACCAAATCCACCCCATATGGGCTATTTGTGTCCAACCTTTGGGAGAGCATTCTGAACTTGTACTGGCCTGATCAGCCATAGCTGGACACACCTTCACTTGACTCTGCCATAGTGATGTCATTTTGGTCCTCTTCAAAAATGAAGGACAACCACCAACTATTCACCTAGCTGCCCATATCATGTATAGGATAGTCAATTTTATTCCATCTCACAGAAAAAGCAGAAAACAACAATAAAAAAGGATTCAAAGTAGCCCATAAATAATTGATTAAATTTTACTGCATCTCCAATAGCATGCACATTTCCCCAGAGCCTTATTGTCTTCCTGATGAATGATACTAGTGTGTGATTTGGACACTGTCCCCAACCCAGAAAGGAAATAAGGCAACTGGAAATTGTCTTGCTAGTAACCACAATTCTAACATTTTAATGAGTTTCTTTTTTACCCAGAGACCCAGAATGGCAAGCAGCCTTATGGTATGAGCTTGAAAGCCTGAACTCCCTTCAGAAGAAGTATTCACTTGGGGTTGGTAGTAAGGCAAACTTCTTCCCATTGGACCTATAGCACCTGAATAACTCACCAAAATGGTGGAACTCAAAAATCCAGATCTTTTGTTTCTCCATATCATGACTTTAGTCCTTTGATGCTCCCTTGAATGTGAGGGTGGTCATGCAATCCTCATTTTAATCCAAGAGGCTAGCTCTGCCCAGGAATTTTCCTTCTCTTTCCAGAAAGGTCCCAGAACTCTAAAGTTTGAGGTTGCTAATGAGTCAGTTTTGAGACTGGTGCTGTCTGGGAACTCCTCTCACCAGAAGAATGGATTCTGAGATATGAAACTCAGGAAATACTCCCCTCCCACTGGTCTATCCAGGAAGCTTGGGTCCAAGAATTATCATTAGTACTCCAGAACCCTGGGCTTAAGCTACTCCCACCACCTGGACCATCTGGTTTCCCTTTCTATGGCTGCTGTTTATTTAAAAGCATTACTCTCTGCCATTGCTAGGTCCAGTTACTCAGAATAGGAACTCACCTTTCCAGATATGTGGGTGAGATCACATACCTCTGTTATTTCATCTGCCCCAAGATAGCTATTAAAGGCATTTGTTGAAGGCCAGGAGGAAGTACTGGCCACCCACTCCCCGCCCACCACATACAAGTGGAGAAATGTTCTTAATATGCTGCTCCCTCATCATCTCTCTGTTGAAAAAGAAAAATGTGGTAGTTGTTCCATCATTTCAGTCATGCCCAACTCTTCAGTTTTCTTGAAAAAGATACTGGAATATCCTGATGTGGAGGGGAGGGCAAAAAGTCCATGTCTATGATGAAGACTTCCTTTTATAGGGCATTATCTAAAAGTGACTTCTATAATGGTCCAAATCAACTCAACTGATCTACACTGAACTGAGGAGTCAAATAAACATGAAATCAAAACCTCAAACAAAGGCTCATTTCCCTGTAACCTTATCAAGTTGATCAGGTAGTTCCTTTGATTACCCCCTTATACTACAATAATTATAACACAGCAGAAAATATGACAAGATTAGAGTTTCAACTCTGCTTGTTTTTTCTGCTTACTTTATGGCAAGGTGAGATCCCCTTTTAAAATAGGCAAGTTTTTTCAAGGTAACTGCTAGAGCAGGGGGTCTTGCCTTTTTTTTAATGGACCTCTTCAGAATCTTGAAAAGTCTTTGGGTGTCTTCTCAAAGTATTTTTAAAAATTCATTAAATAAAATGCATAGGATTACAAAGGAAATGAATTATATTGAAATATCAGTTTTAAAATATATATTTTTAAAGTTCTGAGGTCATCTGTTTTTGTTATTGATATTTGCAGTTCTTTTTTTTTTTCAGCACTAAGGGAGAACAGCAATGACCTGCTGTCTCTGGAAATTCTATACAGTTGCTAGGCTTGCTTTCTAAAGGTACTCTCAATCTACTCTCAATCTGCCTTCCTATGTACAGAGAGACATGGCAAAAAAAAAAAAATAAAAGCCAATGGGAAGGAGAAAAGGAGAAAGAAGTAACCTGATTATGTACAAATTAGACAATCAGGTCCTTTGTAACTGAAAGTGTTCTCTAGCATCTTTCTTCCATAGCCATTTACTAACTTACTAGCTTTCTAAAATAAGGTCTATTTGCTCGATATAGCAGCTCTTTTAGTGATGGTAAAGAATTAGAAACAAAGAGAATGATCCCCAGGTCTTGTCTTGGGTCCACCCAATGTTTGTGTTTTGGGTTCCCCAAGTCTGAGTGTTGACGTTTGCATCTCAATCCACCTTAATTCTAATGTTTATGCTTACTGATATATATATCTCAGTAGACCTCTCCTAGGAACTGCCTGGTCTACAAAATAGCTTACCTGCTACTGCTTAAATGGGTACTCTTCTCTGAAACCCTTATATGATGTAAATCTCTCAGCCATAAGCATGGAGACTTCTTCCAGCTTTCTTCTTCTGCCAATAATACTAATAAATTTCTTTCTAAAACAAAAGAACAAAAAGCAAAAGAAAGAGGGTAATTGGGTAATGACTGAACCAATTATGGCATATGAATATGTTGGAATACTATTGTGCTATAAAAATTGATTAAATGGAAAGTTTCAGAGAAACATGGGATATGTATCAACTGATGTGGAATGAAGTGAGCAGAACCAGGAGAGCAGTTTATACACCCACACTATTGTAAAGACAAACTTGGAAAGACTTAAGAAAGCTGATCTGCTGATGACCTACTATGACTTCAGAGGGCTAATGCTAATGATGTAGGCTACTTACCTCCTAATAGAGAGATGATGAACTCAAGGCGCCAAATGACATGCACATTTTGGGGAAATGCTCAGTATGGAAATTTGTTTTACTTGACTATGCTTATTTTTTATGGAGCTTTTCTTTTGCTTTTTTTTTCTTTCTCTTCTAAACTGGAGGAAGTGGGAGGTAGAGAAAATAGATTCTTGTTATTAAAAAATAAAATGAAATAACAAAATGAAGTCTTGATGCTGTTTAAAGATGAAAAGGGATTTTTAAAATTAGAAACTACTGTGTAAAAATAAAATAATAAGTATTATTTATTAAACTTTGTTGATTAAAAAACTATTTATAATGACATATTAGAGTTTATTGGATTTTTAAAAAGTTCTTGAGTACCCATTAAAAATATCTAAAAGAATATCTCATGATATGTGTCTTATATGTTGTAGAGGAAATTAGTTTCCTTAAAAAAAATTTGTGTGCTAATGAGCACATGGAAACCACTGCAGGCTGTCATAGCAAGGACAAAACTAGTAGTTCAATTTGACCCTGTCTTCCAAGCAGGTACTGGTACTTGAAATAAATGAGCTCTAATGAACCATCTTGATTGGCTGCCTCAGGAAATGTCAACTCATTGATCACCCTGAAGTCACATTTCATGTAAAAAAATTCATTCTGGTTTTTTGTTTTTTCGTCCTCTAAATCTGTCACTTATTATCTGAAGGATGGTGGGACTCCTGGGATCTATGGCTAAAGAAATCGCCACATTATGGCTTCCTTATTTTTATTTGTTGTGGAGGATGTAGTGTGTGTGTGTGTGTGTGTGTGTGTGTGTGTTCCTGTTATGAACTTGGTCCAAATTGGACTTTACTTTTGAGACAGAGCTCCCATTGTATCTGTCACTTTCTGATGATTCAGAATGCCATTAAAAGAAAAAAACATTAATTAAAACTTGTTGAATGGAAGAGAAACCTTGAGGTTGCTATGAAATAGAAGCTAAGATTATGGTATAGACCTAACAAAGCCCAACTGCTTTGTGGGTTGTTGTTTTTTTTTTTCATTCAATAAGTTGATATACTTTATTTTGACTCAGTAGACAGAAGCCAACAAATACTTCCCGTAGGGAAGTATATTCTCTAAACACAGCTATGCAAAAAGAACTGATAAAGGCATTGCAGTCAGTAATACTTGTCACACTCATAGTATGTGACATTTTTTGTCAAATGTTAACAGACTAGACAGCAAGGCATGAACCTTAATAATCTCTTACCACTTTGTCCATTGTATTTGACCTGGTTTTTGTTACCATTTGTTGGGGCCTTTATTTACATTACTGTAGCCATTTTGCATGAGTGTTGTTCTCCTGGTTCTGCGGACTTTACTCTGCATCACTTTAAACAAATCTTTCCCAGAATTATTAGTATTTGCTGTTCCTTAGAGCAAGAAAGCCCATTACATTCACATGCCACATTTTGTTCTATCACTCCGCAGTCACTGAGCAGATGGCTTGTTTCTAGCTTTCTGTTCTTACAAATAATGCTGTGAGGAATATTTATGTCCATATGAGCCATTACTCATTGCCCTTGACCTTGGATATGAACCTAGTAGTGAGATTGCTTGGTCAAAGGGTCAAAGTAATTTAGTAACTGTAAAAATGAGCTGATACTTAAGGCTACAACTGTGAACTATTAAAGTGAAGTCACTGTTTTGAACTGTACGTATTTTGGAGGCTAGTTTGTATTGATAATTCAGTGCAGGTAGGAGCCCACTACATAGAAAAGTCTAAGTACAGTCTTGTGTTATTAAAAGCATTAACTGCACTGAGACTTTTGGGACACCCTAGATGTTCGTGACACCTGTATTTACATAGAAATACAAGTGGATGAAGGAAATCTTTGCTTCAAACATAGAAGAGTGTTGTAGATTTAGAGCTAGAAAAGACCTCAGAGGCCATTTATCCCAACCTGCACATTTTATAGATTGGAAACTTGAGATCCAGAGATTTGAAGGGAATTACCCAAGGTCACACAGATAGGAAGTATCTGAGCTAGGGTTCAAGCTCTCAGTTAGAAGGGTCCAGTATTGTCTCCCCTGCACCATCCTGCTTATGTGTAGAAGGTTTATGCAATGCAAACTTATGTATGGTAGTGAGAGATGTGAACCAGCAATGGCCATTTTGTCCCCATCTATAAAACAGATGGTGGCAGCACGTGGGAGAATTAATGAAAGCTGAAGCTGGGGGAGGGTTGGTACAATTCTGTCCACTGCTCAAGAAAATATATGCTGGGCTGAATGACTCACTTGTTGTGACTAACAGTATTATGCTTTCATAAAAAGAAGACAAACCAAGGGATGGTTTTCACCCCAACACAATAACAATAGATCATTCATCCGAAGTAAAGCAAGGGAAATACAATTATTACCTGCCTCCTTCCTGGCACAAGAGAAGAAGGGGGGTTTAATAGCATCTTAGTGTTTTTAAACAGCAGCTGTTCAGAACACAGAGTCTAATGTAATTACTATCTTGGACTTTCCTTTTAAATTGTATGGCAGTAGGGAGAGGGATAAAGAGGGTCCATATTGACTAGCTATAAGGCAGCTGCTCTCCAGGTCTCCTTATGACCCAGAAAAAGCAAGTGGTTTAGTGTTTAGCATAAAGCTGATTCTCATTCTCTCTCTCTCTCTCTCTCTCTCTCTCTCTCTCTCTCTCTCTCTCTCTCTCTCTCTCCTCTCTCTCTCTCTCTCTCTCTCTCTCTCTCTTTCTCCTCCTCTCTCTCTCTCTCTCTCTCCTTCTCTCTCTCTCTCTCTCTCTCTCTCCTCTCCTCCTCTTCTCTCTCTCTCCCTCTCCCTCCCTCTCCCTCTCCTCCTCCCCTCTCCCTCCCTCCTCTCTCTTCTCTCTCTCTCTCTCTCTCTCTCTCTCTCTCTCTCTGACCTTTTGCTTTTTATGCAATCAGTATTTTCCTATGACTGACCCCTTCCCCCATCCATGAACCCAACCTTGTAACAAAAGAAAACATCTAAGCCAAACCAAGCAACGTTGAAACCTCGTCTGACAGTGTATGACATACATTGGAGCTGCAGTCTCTTACTTTTCTACTGAGAGAAGTGAGCTATTTCCTGTTATTTGAAACTGTGACTGATCATTAAGATTTATGAGAGTCTGGCTGCCTTTTAGAATTTGTTTTTGTTTATATTATTGTAGCATATGTTGACTAGGGAAAAACTGACTACCTTAAAATCCTATGTGACTAAAAGTTGATTTTGTGTATGTGTTTAGTAACCTATAGTCACCCAGTCAATGAGTATGAAAGTCAGAATTCAAACCCAGGACTTGTGATACCTAGAAGTTCTCTTTCCATTATGTGATATCATCTCCCCCCACCCTGAAGTGTATGGGGTGTTCAAGGAGGACTATCACCTCTTGCCTGAGTCCTTGCCAAGCCCTCTTCTGGGATGTTAATCCACCTTTGGTGTACACCTGATTCACCTGACTCTCATCTGTGGCTCCAAGAAGCTGTAACATGTGCAGTGGCCACACCCTGGTAAGCCATCTTGGGCAGATGGGAATAAACCAGGTTGAGGGCATCCAGCAGGCCTCAGACCTGTCAGTGAGTTAGGAGGATGTCTATCCCGAACACATGAAGACTTCTTTTTTTTTTTTTAAAGCAATTGGGGTTAAGTAACTTGACCAAGGTTACACGGCTAGGTTTTTTTTTTTTTTTTGTTTGTATGGATTAAGTGTCAGAGGCCGGCTCCGAACTCAGGTCCTTCTGATTCCAGGGCTGGCGCTCTATTCACTGCGCCACCTAGCCGCCCCCACATGAAGACTTCTGCTGGTACAATGGGTGTTTTGTTCCAACATCCATGAAGGCAGCTAAAGCAGACAATAGAGAGTGCTAGAGCTTGGTCAGGCATCCAAGATGCCAAGGGCATCCACTGCATCCTGAGCTACTGTCAGTCATCTTGATTTTTGTCCTTCCACTGAACTTGGAGATGACTCTAGAAGAGAGAGTGAGTCTGACAACTTGGTGCAACTTCACCTCCTTTAAATTCAATTCACTCAAGAGTTAAGGCATCACCTGTGATATCACTGATCCTCTTTTTAAAAAAAAGGATAAATAACAACAATTATCTCCCTCTTATGAATTAGCCCATTATATTCATATACTATGGTTTGCTTTTTTTCCTCCAAGCAATGTTCATTCATTTTGTTTACAATGAGTAGATGTGGAGTAAGAGAATCTTGGTTTTGGGCTTTGTCACTTGCTCTAACCTATATGACACTGGGTTGTCATGTTTGCTTCTTGTTCAGTCCTTTAAGTTGTATCCAACTCTTTGTGACCCCACTGGGTGTTTGTGGTTTGCTATTTCCTTCTTCAGCTCATTTTCCAGGTGAGGGAATTGAACCAAACAGGGTTAAGAGACTTGCCCAGGGTCACATAGCTAGTAAGTGTCTGAGACTGGATTTGAACCCATGAAAATGAGTCTTCCTGACTTCAGACCTGGCACTCTATCCACTTTGACACCTAGCTGCCCCATGGGTGCTGATTCCTCACTTCTAAAATGAAGAGGTTGGACTGGATGACTTCAGATACCCCTTCCAGCTTCAACGTAGCTCATAGCATTTTGAGCAGGTGTGTTCTGTTACTGAATTGCAGAATTTAAATGGTGGTCTTGGTAACTATCTAGTCTGACCCATACCTAAAAGGAATCACTAATAGAACATACCTGGTAAGGGTCATCTAGCCTCTGCTTGAAGGAAGGAGGAGGCCACCTCTTAAAATAGCACACTGAATTTCTGGAAAACTCTAAAGCTTAGCAAGTTTTTCTTCACATCTTCACATTTTGCAACTTCCAATTATTTGCTCCTGGTTCTACCTTCTGGGGCCAAATGGATCATAGATACAGAGCTGGAAGGGACACTAGAGGCCCGTTCCAGCCCAGTCTCTCTATTTACCATTTCCTATACAGACTTTGACCTTTCCCATGTTAATGTCATCATTCCTGTCATCCCATCTCCCTGAAATGCCCTCCTTGCCTCTTTTCTACCTGTAAGAATCTTGTTCATTCTTCAAGCCCAAGGTCAATTGTCATCTCCTCCATGAAGTCTTTTCTGATCATCTCAGATAGGCATTATCCCCCATCTTCTGAATCCTAGAACCTTTTGCATAAAATTACCAGATAATGCCATGTATATTCACATACAGAATGGGGCATCTCTTTAACTCAACTTTAATCTCTCTCTCTTTACATATATATCTCCTTTATATTATACATGTATATATACACATATGTGTGTATTACCTGTATATATGTGTATATTATATGTGTGTATGTATATACATACATATACATACATACATATATATCTATATCTGTATCTATATCTATATCTATATATGTACATAGAGGGGGGGAGAGAGAGAGTCAGTCAGTTCTAATAGTGTCCTATAGTGGGCATCCAGTAAATATTTGTTGAATGAATGAATAGCATGGTTCAGGAATCTGAGTCTACCTATCCATATTCTCCTAAACAATAATTTTTTTTTAAAAATTGGCTCTAGAAACACTTGTCAGAAGACAGTTGAGAATATCAAATCTAGAAGAAAACTTATGTTATTTCTTTTTTTTTTTTTTGCTTTTTGGAGGGGCAATTGGAGTTAAAGTGACTTGCCCAAGGTCACATGGCTAGTTTTGTGTTAAGTGTCTGAGACTGGATTTGAACTCAGGTCCTCCTGACTCCAAGGCTGGTGCTCTATTCATTGCGCCACCTAGCCACCCCAAAACTTACATTATTTCACAGAATTATGCTTTTCTAAGTTAACTCAGCTAATAAGAGGGCATGAGTTGGCCTGGAATCCAGGCCTCCTGACTTCCCAGTCTGGTACTCTTTCCACTAAACCACAATGGTTTTAGCCACCACTAAATCATAATCATTAGAAAGCAAGACAAATAGAATTGCTTGGAGGATGAATTTCTTTAGCAGTCCTGGTGTCACATGCAAGAGCTATTTCAATGCTGGATCTGTCCTCAGCAGGCACCAGGATGCTTTATCGTCCAGCTCTCCTGCCAGACCTGGAGGGGTGCCAATCCATGGGACTCCAGTTTTGAGACTTGGCAGCAACTGTCTCAGACAATGGTTTCCCCTCAATGTGCTGTCATGGGTTTCACCAGAACAGAAGGACTTCTGTTCCCTTCTTCTCCCAGCCTTATGACTCAAAGGCACCCAGGTGACTGACTCCAGGCTCTGGGAATCCGCTGTGAGACTCAAGTTTAATGAGGTTTTCAAAGAGAAGGGTACTCTTCCCACTGCAACTCTCCCAGCAGATCAGATCCTTTCTAGATGCTATAACTTGACCAGGCCTGGTCAGCAGGCCAGACAAGTGGGTCTGGCAGGGGTCACGCAATCAGTAAGTTCTGGTGAGGCACTCTTATTTGCCAAGTAGTGGCATATCATGGCTTTCCCCTGAATTCTCAGTTTGCATTTCCTCAGAGATGTCAGGTATTTTGGTAACATGCCTATGCTGCTTTGAACTTCCGTTATTATTAGTTTTACAAAAGTGGTTTGATTTTGACAAACACCAAGGATGTGAGAGTTACTGACTCAGTGCCTCCCCATAAAGAAAAGAGGGAAGGGGACTAGATTTTAAATGTTTTAAAGTATAGACAGGGTGCTGCAGCATGGGATTGAAAGAAATGAATAAACAAGTTCCACGAAGCCTGGCCCTTGCCAAAGCGTCAGAAGTGATGACCATGAATTCATAGAATAATAGAATGCACCATAGAAAGTCATCCTTGCCCTATATATAGATTCATTTTTTGAGGGGAAAAAGGGAGAGCACCCTGGCCCATGATTTCCTCAGTGTCGGAATAACTCCCTGAATCAGTTCCACTTGAGCAATTTAAAGAGACCTTGGGGACACTTAGAGGTTAGTGACTTACCCCTTCCATGGTCGGAAAGAAAGCAGAGGCAGAAAGCCAGGCCTTTCTGCCTCTGAGGCCAATGACCCTTTATCTGCTCTACCAGCAGTTCTCCAAGGGTTTCAGGACTCCTTTATATTCTGAAAATTATTGAGGACCCCAAAGAGCTTTTGTTTATGTGGGTTAAAGCTATTAATACTTATTGGATTAGCAGTTAAAACTGATTCGGGTAGCTAAGTGGCTTGGTGAATAGAGCACCGGCCCTGGAGTCAGGAGGACCTGAGTTCAAATCCAGCCTCAGACATGTGACACTTTACTAGCCCTGTGACCTTTGGTGAGTCACTTAACCCCAATCGCCCTGCCTTGACCCCTCCAAAAAGAAAAAAAGAGAAAAACAAATTAAAACATCAAAGTTTAAACTCCCTATTTACCAATTTAAAAATTACAATAATAAAACATGTTATCATAAAGAACACATTTTTATGAAAAATACTTAATTTTCTAAAATGAAAACAATGAAAAGAGAAGCATTGTTTTACATATTCTTGCAAGTCTCTAGTATCTGGCTCAATAGGACACAGCTCGATTCTCAAAGCCACTTCTGTGCTCAGTCAACTGCTTTATGTTATTTTTATGGAAGTATCTTTTTTTTTTTTTTGCCTTTTGGAGGGCGATTGGGGTTAAGTAACTTGCCCAAGGTCACACAGCTAGGTTTTTGTTTATGTGTGTCAAGTGTCTGAGGCCGGATCCAAACTCAGGTCCTTCTGACTCCAGGGCCGGCTCTCTACTGACTGCTCCACCTAGACACCCAGAAGTATCTTAAGAAAACCTAGATATGTAGTAGGAAAAGGGAAGAGATTTTTTAATAAACATTAATGTTCTTCTGGTTTTGCTAATTTCACTTTGCATCAGTTCATATAAGCCTTTCCATGTTTTTCTGCTCATCATTTCTTAAAGCACGATAGTATTCCATCATAATCATATACAACTGTTTGTTCAGCTATTCCCCAACTGATGAACATTTCCTTAATTTTCAATTCTTTGCCACCACTAAAAGAGTTGCTATAAATACTTTTGTACATCTAGGTCCTTTTCCTTTTTTTTTTTAATCTTTTTGGGATACAGACCTAGTAGTGGTATAGCTTGATGAAAGGGTATGCATGGTTTTATAACCCTTTGGGTATAGTTGCAAATTGTTCTTCACAATGGTTGGATCAGTAGACAACTTCACCAATAGTACATTAGTGTTTTATCTTTCCCACGTCCCCTCCAACATTTGTCATTTCCCTTTTCTATTATAGTAGACAATCTGACACATGTGAGGTAGTAGCTCAGAGTTGTTTTAATTTTCATTTCTCTCATCAATAATGATTTAGAGAATTTTTTCATATGACTACAGATAGCTTTGATTACTTTGTCCAAAAACTGCCTGATAATATACTTTGACCATTTATCAATTGAAGAATAGCTCTTATTTCTATAAATTTGACTCAGTTTTCTGTATGTTTGAGAAATGAAGTATCTATCAGAGAAACTTTTTGTAAATTTTTTTCACAGTATGATTACCAACTATGTATTTCCCTTCATTCTGTTTTCTCCCTTTTTATCCTACTCTCTCTCTCATTTTACTCTGCATTCTCAAAAGTGTTTTGCTTCTGATTTTTGCCTTCCCCAAACATCCTTCCTTTCTATCAGATCCTCCTGACCCCCTTCTCTTATCCCCTTCCCTTCTTACTTTCCTGTATGGCAAGGTAGATTTCTATACCCAACTGAGCATGTATATTATTTCCTCTTTGGGTTAATTCTGATGAGAATAAGGTTCATGTACTCCCTTCTCTGTTTTCCCCATTTCCCTCTCTTATGTAAAAATTTTTCCAAGGGGCGGCTAGGTGGTGCAGTGAATAGAATACTGGCCCTGGAGTCAGGGGGACCTGAGTTCAAATCTGGCCTCAGACACAACACTTACTAGCCATGTGACCTTGGGCAAGTCACTTAACCCCAATTGCTCTGCCTTCCCCCCCTCCAAAAAGCAAAAAAAATCTCTTCCAAGCCTCTTTTATGTCAGACAATTGATCCCATTCTACCTCTCCTTTTCCCCTTCTCCAAATGCATTCTTCTTTCTCATTCCTTAACTTTATTTTTTTAGATAATCTTACCAAAGCATTCAATTCACACTTCTGCTTTCTGTCTATATAAACTAACTGCCATAATAATGAGAAAGTTCTTAGGAGTTATAAATGACATTTTCCCATGTAGGAATATAAATAGTTTAACCTTATCAAATCACTTATGATTTTTCTTTCTTGTTTACCTTTTTATGCTTTTTTGCATCTTGTATTTGAAAGTCAAGGTCTTTTAATCAGGAATGCTTGAAAATCCTCTTTTCATTGAATATCTATTTTCCCCCTAAAGGATTATACTCAGTTTTGCTGGGTAGGTGATTCTTGGTTGTAATCCTAGCTCTTTTGCCCTCCAGAATATCACATTCCAAGCCCTCCAACCTTTAATGTAGAAGCTGCTAAATCTTGTGTTATCCTGACTGTGACTCCACCATACTTGAAATATTTCTTTTTGGCTACTTTCAGTATTTCCTCCTTGACCTGGGAGCTGTATTTGGCTATATAATATTCTTAGGAGTTTTCATTTTGGGAGTTCTTTCAGGAGGTGATCAGTGGATTCTTTCCATTTCTATTTTATCCTCTAGTTCTAGAATATCAGGACAATTTTCTTTGATGATTTCTTAAAATATGATGTCTAGGCTCTTTTTTCAATCAGGACTTTCAGGTGGTCCAGTAATCTAAAATTATCTCCCCTGGATTTATATTCCAGATCAATTGTTTTTCCCATGAGATATTTCACATTTTCTTCTATTTTTTACATTCTTTTGATTTTGTTTGATTGTTTCTTAATATCTTATAAAGTTATTAGCTTCCATTTGCCCAATTCTGACCTTTAAGGACTTATTTTCTTAAATGAGCTTTTTTACCTCCTTTTCCATTTGGCCAATTCTGTTTTTCAAGGCATTTTTTCTCTTTATTGGAGTTTTGTGCCTCTTTTACCATTTGTCCTATTCTGTTTTGTAAGGTGTTATTTTCTTCAGTACTTTTTTTTGTGCCTCCTTTACCAAGCTGTTGACTCTTTTTTTTTCATAATTTTCTTGCATATTTTTCATTTCTCTTCCCAATTTTTCTTCTATCTCTCTTACTTGATTTTTAAAATCCTTTTTGAGCTCTTCCATGGCTTGAGACAAATTCATATGTTTCTTGGAGGCTTTAGATGCAGGAGTTTTGACTTTGTTTTCTTTCTGAGTGTGTGTTTTGATCTTACTTGTCCTTACAGTATCTTTCTATGGTCAGAAGTTTTCTTTTCTGATACTTGGTCATTTTCCAGACTATTTCTTGACTTTTAACTCTATGCTGAAAAGGAGCTCTGCTTCCCAAGTGGAGGAGGTACTATCCCAAGCTTCAGGTTTTTTGTGCAGCTGTTTACAGAGGTACTTATAGGGACCTACCTGTAAATTTTTGGCTCTTCTAAGGTAGTATGGTCTAGGGAGAGGTGTGTTTTCTACTCTCCTGTACTGTGCACTGGTTTGTGAGCAACCACAAGCACTCTTTTCAACCCTGGAACTGTGACCAGGGTCCCTATTCCCCTGTGGCTATGGGTTCTGTTGTGTTAGTGCTCCCTCTTGCACTGGGACCAGGATACAGGACTGTGACTCAGATCCAAGTAAAGGTAATACAACAGAGTCCTGACCCTGATACCAGCAAAAGAACCCCTGTAAATTTCCTTCTGATTCATTGTCTGATCCCCTTCTCTCCGTGGGTTGAGAGATCTGGAAACCACCACTGCTGCCACTGATTTGGTCGTCCCATGCCTTGCTCCTGGTTTGCTGGGGTCTAGTCTGCTCTGGCATGGCCTGCCCTGGACTGTGCTCCTCTCTTACTGTGATGCAACAGAACTTTCCTGCTGACCTTCTAAATTGTCTTGGGCTGGAAAATTATTTCACTCCATCTTTTTGTGGGTTCTGCCACTCTAGAATTTGTGTAGAGTCATCATTTAAAGGTATTTGGAGGGGTCTAGGGAAGAGCTCAGGGAAGCCCCTGCCTTTACTCTGCCATTGTGATTCTGCCTCAGGGTCAGGTACCTTGTGACAATTCACCAGGCTATGTGGTACAGTTGAAAAACCACTAGATTTGTCAGAGGAGGCAGATCCAAATCCTGACTCTACCTTAATGAAGCATTTCCAATGCCAGTTCTGGAAAGTCATTTTTCTTCTCTGGGTCTCATTTCCCTAATTTATAAAATAATGAGGTTGAACTAGATTTCAAAAGATCCTTTAAAGGTCCAGGCAGCTAGGTGGTATAATGGATAGTACATTGGACTGAGAATCACAGAGACCTGAGTTCAAATATGGCCACAGATGCTTGCTAGCCATGTGATCCTGAACAAGTCACTTAACTGCTGTCTGCCTTAGTTTTCTTATCTGTTAAAATGGAGCTAATAATAGCACCTACCTTATGGAGTTGTTGTGAGGGTCAAATGGGGTTATATTAATAAAGCACTTTGCAAACCTATAAACCCTCTAACTTGTTATAATAATGGCTGATATCAAGTGACACTGAAGTTTACAAAGTAATATATACATATAGTCAAATAATATAATATTGTAAAGTGTTTATCATAATGCCTTCCCACCACCACCCCCTTTTCTTATCTCATTTGAACCCTTCCACAGATCTGTGAAGTAGCAATCATGAGCATTTCATTAGTGAGAAAACAAACTCTAGACCTAATAATAACCACAATGGCATCCATCTGACAAGGTCGTGAAGATCAAATGAGATAATGTATGTCAATTGTTTTACAAATCTTAAAAAGCTCTATCAGTTATGTCAATAACTGTCAGTTAATTAGTTTTTTTGGAGGGGGGAATGCAAGGCAATTGGGGTTAAGTGACTTGCCCAAGGTCACACAGCTAGTAAGTGTCAAGTGTCTGAGGACAAATTTGAATGCTGGTCCTCCTGACTCCAGGGCTGGTGCTTTATTCACTGCTCCTCCTACCTGCCCCCAGTTAATTTTAACATTAAATGCCTTGCCCAGGGTCACACAGCTAAAAAATATCTGGGAATAGAATCTGAACTCAAGTTTCCCTGTTGGCAAGTCTAACACTCCAAATGGCTGTACCCTCCATCTCTGGGATGCACTCCCTCCTCACCTTCTCCTGACTTCCCTGTCCTTCAAGTCCCAGCTAAAATTCCCCATCTGCAAAAAGCCTTTCCTATCCCCTTTAATGTTAGTCTCTTCCTTTTGTAGAGATCTCGAATTTATCTTGTCTGTTATCTTGTTTAGGAAGTAGCTGGGTGGGCCAGTGGATAGAGCACACTGGGTATAGAGTCAGTAAGACCTAAATTCAAATCCAGTCTCATACACTTACCAGTTGTGTGGTCCTGGACAGATCATTTAACCTTTGTTTGTCTTAATCCATCTGAGAAAGAAATGGCAAAACACTCTGGTATCTTTGCCAAGAATACTACATGGACAATGTGATCCACAGGGTCAAGAAGAGTCAGACAAGAATGAACAACTGAACACTTGTTTGTATGTAGTTACTTGCATAGTGTTCTCCCCTAATGAACTGTGAGCTCTGGCATTCTTTGTCTCCCCAGCACTAAGCACAATGCCCTACACAGTAGGTCCTTAATAAATGTTTATTGACTGCCTGTGCCATGCCACAGATGATCATCCTACCTTTTGAAAGTCAGAAGGTTATGATTTATTCAAGTCTATCTATTCCTGGGAAGTCACCAGGAGCCCTGGGCCTGGCTAAGTGTTTTAGCTTGTGATGACTCTCATGTGCTCACCCTCTTCTGTTACAAATGTCACCAACACTGCAGGTGTGAAGCTGTTGGGTGGGGGCTGAAGTGGAGGGGTAGGGATGGCCTCGGAGAAGCAGGATAATTTGAGAAGAAGAAGGCTGCCACAGTTGTAAGGTCCGAAGTTAAGCTGGGGTTGTAAGAAAGAAAGGAAGAGGAAGATTGAGAAAATATGAAGGGGAGAGAGTTGGGGCTTGGGGGCAGGGCAAAGGAAAATTAGAGTCCAAAAATCCGTTTATGGGCTATTATTTTGAAGGAAAGAGTGTCTTTAAAAGTAACATCCAGACCCATGAGTATGACGACTTCATAGCTATAACTCTATCATGAAGCAACATGTAGTGGCTGACAGAAAGCTGGTCTTAAAGTCTGGAAAGTCTAGGTTGAATCCCATCTCTGACATATGTTAATTGTGTGACCTTGGCTAAGTCATCTAACTTCCCTAAACTAGTTTTATCCTGTGTAAAATGGAAGTTATGAGAGAAATTGCGTCTATAATCCTCATGGTAATTGTGAAGGTTAGATGAAATAATGGACATCATGTACTTTGCAAACCATTGTTCAGTCATTTTTCCATCATGTCTGACTCTTTGTGACCCCAGTTGAGGTTTCTTAGATCCTGGAGTGGTTTGCCATTTCCTTCTTCGACATATTTCACAAATGAAGAAATTTGAGAAAAACAGGGTTAAGTGACTTGCCCAGGACTACACAGCTAGTAAACGTCTGAGGTTAGAATTCAGATCTTTTTGAGTCTAGGCCTGGCACTCTCCCCATTGCATCACCTAGCTGCAAGCCATAAAGTATTGCATAAATGTGAGTCATTATCATAATTAACCACTGCCTAGGCAAACTAATTAGCATAATAATCATGATAGCACATTCATATACTACTTCTTTCCACGTTTTTTAAATTTTTATTTATTTTATTTTTAATTTATGGAATAAAACAAGCATTTCTGTAATAGTATAATAAAGATTATATATGTATATATACGTGTGTATGCATATCTGTATATGTAATACGTTAAGGTTTGTAAATCACTATACACAGTAGCTCATTTAAATCTCACAATAGCACTGGGAGCTCACTGAGGGTGCAATTGCTCATTTGGCTCTGCTCTGTGTGGACAAAGTGTAAAAGGAAGCGGAGAGGAAAAATGGTCAGAAAAGTGGTCAGAAAAAATGATAGCATTCCTCCCTGCTGCCTCCCTCTTTCTATTTTAATGAGTAAATGCTGCCCACATAGCAAGAGGATGAGACGTTTATTTATTCTGTCATTAGAGGCGTGCTTAGCAAACCTTTCCAGAAATTATGCTCAGCTACGAGGTTCTTCCTAGATGATAGAAATGCTTGGTTGGCAGTAACTCGTAGTGAAACGAGCTTGGTTGCTTTGTAAAGTCTCCCAGAGAGGAAGTTTAAGTCCTTAATTTCATAGGAAAAGGGCTTAAGTATCATAGCCATGGAGGAAGGGAGAGAATTTTGAAGTGAGGCTTAAATATGGGAAGAAAGGTTGCATATCACTACCACTTGAGAGAGAGACCAAGACAAAGAGAGACAGAAAGACAGAGACAGAGACAGAGAGATACAGGGAAAAACAGAGACAGACACACACACACAGAGAAAGAATATGTGTGTGTTGGGGTTGAGGGATTTTTTAAAAAATGGTAGTCAACCTAGACCTAATTTGTGATACAGTCCCAGAGAAACCTGAATATAATTATGCCTGGTGTAAATTTCCATTTGCCTGTCATACCTTTTCCACCACTGTGGGGAGGAACCATTCATTCAGGCATTCAGCTGCTACTGATTTAGTGCCTATGGGTATTTAGGACAATCTTTAAATGGAAGATTTTATTGTTAGATCTGTGTTGCTAAGTAGACAAACACCTGTGTGGTGCAGGCCCAGGCATTCTTCCTAAACCATGCCAAACTCTGAAAACATCCACTACTGGAAAAAAAAAAGCAAATTAGAGCTTTCATCAAGTGGGAGTGTGCACGTGTGTGTTGTATGTGGATGATGCCCAAGAAAGAACATTTTTCTCTGCATTTAAAAATGAGGAGGAATCAAATGGATTTGCTTCAGTTGAGAAATGTTATCACTATTTAATCACCTCTCTCTCTGCCTATAACTAAACAAAGTCAATTATTTTTCCTGAATTAGTAAATTGCCCCATTAAATCTCTGTAGTTGAAAGTGGTATTATTCTAATAACACTGTTTTGTATTCATGTAATGTCTCTTTTCTGCCGCATAGACGCTATCTTTACCACACCCCTGGGATGTAGGTACCATTAACACTACCCCCTTCCTTCCCAACTAAATTGGGAAGAAAGCCAGAAGCAGAGATGAGATTTCCTGTGTCCTGGTCTCTGGCCTACCTTTGCCCAAAGAGCATACCACTTCTTGAAACTGGAGGCCAAGATAAGTAAAGCTTCTAATTCCATTCCACCTCCTATGTTCAAGGTTTGAGGTAGAGAGCTAAGTTTGGGAGATAGAGTGACTAATATAGGCATACCTCAGAGACATTACAACTGTTCCAAACCACTGCAATAAAGCAAATATTGCAATAAAAGAAGTCACACGGATTTTTTGGTTTCCCAGTGCATATAAAAATCATGTTTACTTTATACTGTCATTTATTAAATGTACAATAGTATTACATCTAAAAAAACCAATGTACATACCTTACAGATACTTTATTGCTAAAAAAGCTAACCACTATCTGAACCTTCAATGAGTTATAATCTTCCTACTGATAGAGGGTCTTGCCTTGAAGTCAATGGTTACTGACTGATGAGGGTAGTGGCTGCTGAAGGTTGGGGTGACTGGTAATTTCTTAAAATAAGACAACAATGAACTTTGCCACATGGATTGACTCTTCCTTCCACTTGAACACGGAGGCTGAATAACAACAAATGAGCTCCATCTGCCGTTTTAAAAATTGTTGTTTAGTTATTTCTCAGTCCTGTCCAACTCTTCATGATGCCATTTGGGGTTTTCTTGGCAAGGATGCTGGAGTAGTTTGCCATTTCCTTCGCCAGCTCATTTTACAGATGAGGCAATGAAACCAATTACATTAAATACACTTATAAAAATATTTTTTAAACCCAAGTTCATGGACCCCAGGTTAAGAACCCCAAGCTACTTGAGGTAAGGCTCTTTCTAGAGAGGCAGCATGATATCATGCATGGAATACCCATGTTAGAGAGAGGAAGACCTGACCTCTGACATTTACTAGCCATGTGACCCTGGACAAGTCACTAATTCCCTCTTGGTCTCAGTTTCCTCATCTGTAAAATGAGGGGGTTTACTAGATGCCACTAATGTCCCTGCCACCTCTAAATATAAGATGCTATGGCTTTAATTTTTTTTATTTGTATGCCTGGATCACAGTGGATGTTTAATAAATGCTTGTTGATTGACATCCCTATATCTTTTAACTCCTTTGATAATAAAATTAGATGAATAAGATCTAGGTAATGGGAATGACTTGATATAGTGGATAAAATACAAGGAGAAGCCCTAGGGATGTTGTTATTCAGTCCTGTCCAACTCTTTGTGACCCCTTTTGGGATTTTCTCAGCAAGATACTGGAGTGATTTCCCATTTCCTTTTTCAGTTCATTTTACAGATTAGTACTGAGGCAGAGTTAAGTGACTTATTCAGGGTCACACAGCTAATAAGTGCCTGAGGCTAGATTTGAACTCATGAGATGGATCTTCCTGACATCAGCACTCTTTTCACTGCTCTACCTTAGCTCCAACCTCCCCAGCCCTGACCTTCTCAGCCTTCTCAGTCTCTAGGAAAGTCTTTTACCCTCTACTTGATCCAAACAGCTTCCTAGGGTTTAACCTATTAAAGTCACAAAAGAGACATAATGGAGATGGGTAACAAGAACGGAGGAGTTTTGCCTCTATGGGGATTTGGCAGTAATCAGGCCATCCCAGGTTGGCAGGGAGGCCCCGTCTTCTTTAACTTCCTTGTTTAGACTCAACCCAAAATGTGCCTGGGAGTTAGGAAGGATCTTGGCCCATTCACAACAGCCTGTTTACCTGGGCACGTGCCTTGCATTCTTTGTCGGCCTAGGATGCCTCCCTAGTATCTCTGGTTTTCCCTCACCAACTCACTCTATGATCTTTAAGGGGTTTTATCCAAGTGAATTCCCCTGGGGAGAACAATGGACTATGGAGGTATCTGATCCTTGGCCTCCCACTATAGGCTTTCACAAGAGTTTAATCTCAAGGAGGGGAAGAGTGGATAAGTGTTTGTTGAATTAAGCTGATAAAAGAGTGTGGGTGCAGCCAACTCCTGGCCTAGAGAGGTACTAAGTTCAATCTTTCTTCAGGTCAGACTGATAGATCCCTTTATGCAAAATGAGGTAGAGTCCCAGTCCTCAGAGACTGAGAAACTGCCCACCAGAGTAGAGGGCCCCCCTTTATTTGAGGAAGTCTTAGAACCATAGAAAATATCATCGATAACAAGGGGCCTATAGCATGGTACAATGGAAGGAGTCCACTCTGACCCTCAGGTCAGAGTACAAGGGTTCAAAGTCTGCCCTTGGCTTTACCTTCCTTATCTGTAGGTAACATGAGGGTAGTTGGACTTGATGGCCTCTGGAATCCTGTCGGCTCTAAAGTTATGATCATGTGGACTCTGCCACGCCCATGTTACAGTTGAGGCCAAAGACATGGCATGATTTGCCAAGGTCTCAAGCCTTATTAGTTAATGAGAGGACTAGCTCTGTTAATAAGGATCCCAGTGAGAGAGGAATCAGACCTGGATAAGTAACTCCCTGGTGATGGAATTTCACCTTTTCTGGAAACTTCTGATTATATAGACTCACTAAGTGGTTGCCTATGGGCCTTGCTCAGACTCAGGAAGCCAGATTGTAGCAGAAAATGCCCAGGTCTTCTGTACTGACTTCTCCCCTTGTTCTGCTCCTAACTTTTCCACATTGTCCTTAGTACCCTTCCTTTTTCCCTCTACTTCCCACCTTCTTTTGTTGTCCTTCCACATTCTGTTGTTTTGTTCTTATAGAATGTTGACCCTTTTGTCTTTTTCTTTTCTTTTCTTTTTTGGCTTGTATATGTTCCCAGGGCTTAGCATAGTACCTGGCATATAGTAAGAGCTTAATGAATGCTCTAGCCATCCATCCACCCATCCATCCATCCATCCGTCCATCTATCTATCTATCTATCTATCTATCTATCTATCTATCTACCTACCTCTCTCTTTCCCCTTTCTCTCTCTTCTCTCTCTGTCTCTGTTTCTCTTTCCCCCTCTGTCTCTCTCTTCTTCTCTGTCTCTCTGTGTGTCTCTGTCTCTATGTCTCTTCATCTGTGTCTCTCTCTGTCTCTGTGTCTGTCTGTCTCTGTTTGTCTCTCTCATAGGAGTGGATCCCAGATCTTCCTGACTTCAGGACCATCTTCCTATTTCTTACCCAGAGTTTTTTCTCCTCTATTTAACTCTGTGATTCCAGAAAAAAGTTGCTCTGAGTCACAATTTCATTAACTATGAACATTAACTAAGGTCCCTTCTAGCTCTGAAATTCTGGCAGTCTATGAAGTCTTGCTTTTTTGACATTTACTGTATGGATTGCTCATGTGGTACAATGGAAAATGCTAGATTTGTAATCAGAGGACCTGGTCTGTCATTTACTACCTATTTGGTAGGCCTCAGTTTCTGTATCTGGAAAATGAGGGTGTTGGACTAATTGAGCTCTAAAGTCCTTTCAAGATCTAAATTCAATGAATATATGTATTGAGAGTGAAGGTTAATAGAAGATGGGCAGCTGGAGGATTGTACTGGTGTCTATCATTAGGAGAACTAGAGGAAGGTACAGACAGGGAAGTACTCTGTTAACAGAAATACTAGTACAGTCATGGTTTCATGAAAGTATTAGGAGAGGAAGAAAGGAAGGGAGGAGGGAAGTAAGAAAGAAAGAAAATAAGGGAGAAAGGAAGGATGGAAGGAAAGAAGGATGAAAAAAGAAAGGAGGAAAGAAAAGAAAGAGGAAGGAAAGGAGGGATGCAAGGAGGAAAGAAAAAAGAGGTAAAGAAAGGAAGGAAAAGGGAGAGGAAGGGAAGATAGTTTTCTTTGTTTTCTAAGGTTTTCTTTATGCTATCTATAAGACTTCTGGGGCATCCTTAGAGTTTTCAGTGGTTTAATATCCAAGTGCTAATGCACCTGAATGATTCTGTTTCTTGTTCTCTGTAGCCTAGTAAAGAATTCTTTTGGGGCCTCCAAGCATAGCACTCTGAAGAAAATCATCTCCTTCTCCAATTAAAGGGATAAGATTGCACCCGGGGTGGGGGGGTGGAGAGGGGGGGAATTGAGTGCCTCTCTGTAGGTATTAACCCCAGTGTTCCAGGTAGCAGATAGAGGCAGGGGCAGGGGCAGGGGCAGGGAGTTGAGCTTTCCCAAGCTGATACCCCATTATTAGAAGACTAGACTAGACCCATCTTCGCTACTTGCCATCTTTCTCCCTTCATTTGAAAGAAAAAGCTGTCCCCATAGGCTCTAGGAAGTGACAGAAAGGAAAAAGAGCAGGTAGAAAGAGTAATTTTTATTTCATTAACTTGTTCTTCGAAAGGATAGCTACTATCAAAATTCCAGGGAGCAACTAAAAACATTAAATAATAAAAATATTAAATAAATAATAAGAATATTAAATAAAAAATTAGAGAAAACCTTACAGAACAGCAATGACTCACTAAGAGTAAACAGTTTTGTTTTCTAAAGATGACAGTATTAGTTGTTTGTAGGCATGTTAGGAATGTATTCCTTACTTAGTCTCTCTCTCTCTCCTTTATTAACTTCTGTTTTACATCATTCATTTCCGCCAGATTTTGAATTACAATCATTTTCCCCCCCTGTTTTTCCCCTACCCACCCTCCCAGAACAGCAGTCCCGCAAGACATCACTTCCTCCAATCTGCTTTTTCCCCTATCCTCTCCCACACCCTCTTCAACCTCTCCATCAGAGGAAGGTGAATCTTTGTGTCCCAATGCCTGCACATCATATCTCCCAATTACAAGCAAAAGAGTATTAATAATAGTATTTATATATATTTGAAACATTTAATCTTAAGACCTTGAATTTCAGATCCATTTCCTTCCTCCCTTGTCACCCATTCCCTCTGGGGAGATAAGTAATTCAGTATATGTTGTACATGTCTAGCTATGCAAAACATTATCATAGTAGATATATTGTATAAGGCTGCTTATAATTCCCTCCCCCTCAACCCACCCCTCACCTGGTCCATTCCCCACTTGATCCTGTCCCTCTTCCACAGTGGGTACCTCCAACCTCCCCTCCCCCCAAGGATGCCCTTCCATCCATCATCCCTCCTCTCCTCTCCCTTTCCCCCATCATGCTGTAGGTTGAGATGTCCCACCTAGTACGTATGTCATTCTCTCCCTGAACCAAATTCAATGAGAATGTGGTTTAGCCTTTTTGCCTTCCTATTTTTCCCCTCCCCTGCAACCACTTCCCCCTGCTTCCTCTACATGAGATAGTTTACCCCACCCTGTCTCTCCCCATCTCCTTCTGCCACTTTCCTCTCTCCCCTCACAACTTCACCCCTTGAGTATCCTCCCTTCCCAAAAAATTCAACCTATGCCCTCTATCCATATATAACTGTAACCATATACACACACATTCACATATGTATTCACATGACCAAACACTCTTCTTCCACTATTTTCATAGTGAGAAAGATTTCCTCAGTCATAGTTATTGTTTATAGGAATATAAATACAGTTATTTATATTACAGTTTATTAATAGGAATATAAATACAGTTATTTATTAAGAATATAATAGGAATTATTAATTTTTAAATTAATTATTAATTAATAGGAATATAAATACAGTTATTTATATTATAGTATAAATTATAGTTTATAGGAATATAAATACAGTTATTGTTTATAGGAATATAAATAGTTCAACTTTGATAAGTTCCTTTTGATTTCTTTTCCCTGATTACCTTCTCAGGCATTTCCTGCTTCTTGTGTCTGAATGTCAAATTTTCTATTCAATTCTGGTTTTTTCCTCAAGAGTGCTTGAAAGTCCTCTATTCCACTGAATGACCATATTTTCCCCTGAAACAAAATACTCAGTTTTACTGGGTAGGTGACCCTTGGGTTCATTCCCAGATCTTTTGCCCTCTGGTATATCATATTCCATGCCCTTCAATCCCTCAGTGTAGAAGCTGCCAGGTCCTATGCTATTCTGATTGTGTTTCCACAATATTGAAATTGTTTCTTCCTGGCTGCTTGTAGTATTTTCTCCCTGATCTGGGGATTCTGGAACCTGGCTATAATATTCCTGGGAGGTTTCTTTTTGGGATCTTTTTCAGGAGGTGATCGGGGGATTCTTTCAACCACTATTTTGCCCTCTGGATCTAAAACATCAGGGCATTTTTCCTTGAGAATTTCTTGAAGGGTGATTTCTAGGTTTTTTCTTTGATCATGGTTTTCAAGTAGTCCAATAATTTTTAAATTGTCTCTCCTGGATCATTTTCCAGGTCAGTGGTTTTTCCCATGAGATATTTCACATTGCCTTCTACTCTTTCATTTGTTTGGATCTGCTTAACAGCATCTTGATTTCTCATAAAGTCATTAGCTTCCATTTGCTCCAGTCTAACTCTGAAGGAATGAATCTCCTCAGTGAGCTTTTGAGATTCTTTTTCCATCTGGCAAATTCGACTTTATAAGGCATTCTTCTCCTCATTGCCCTTTTGGGCCTCCTTTGCCATTTGAGTTAGTCTGTTTTTTAAGGTGTTGTTTTCCTCAGTCAGGCTGTTGACCCTCATTTCATACTTTTCTTGCATCCTTCTCATTTCTCTTTCCAATTTTCCTTCACTTCTCTTATTTGATTTTTAAAGTCCTTCTTAAGGTCCTCTATGGCCTGCAACCCGCTCATGTTTTCCCCTGGGGCTTTTGAAGCAGGACTTCTGACCTCACAGTCCTTTTCCCGCTCTATGCCCCCAAAATAGGAGTCTAGGGTTGCATTTTTCTGTTTCCTTTGCCTTGGCATGTTGCCACTTAATTACTTGACTTTTGGGCTTGTTGCCACACTATGGCTTTTGCTGCCAGATAGGGGAATTTTCGTTCTGAACGTGTGGGGGGCAACTTCCATTTCTGGCAAGCTGGAAATCCACCCACAACCTCCACCCCAGATCACAATCCAGATCCAGGGAGGTTAAAGCAAGAGCGATTACCCTGCAAGACTGATCGCTGGATCTCCCTACAGTTCGCAGGCCAGGAGCTGGAGCTGCCTCTGAAAACTACAAAATGGTGTGTCTCCTCAGCGGCTTCTAGCCCCCAGGGGAGGGAGCTGACGCGTTCCCCAAATACTGGTCCCAAAGTCCATAGGGCACTAACCTCTCAATTTATCCTAGGCATGTCTATGTTGATAATTCTGGAATCACCACAGCTGCTGGTGTTCTGGGGTCCCTCTAGCTGGCTGTTGGCCCTGCCGCCCTGGGGCTAAAACCGGGACTCAGGCGGACCAGACCTGTGCTGGGCTCTGTGCTCGGCTTCCCGCACTCTGCGCGCTGAGCGCTGCCAGCTCCCAGACCACTGCACTGGTCCTTCCTGCAGGGCTGCTGGGCTGTCCTCAGCAGGAGGTTAGCTTCTCTGTGTCGTTCTGTGGGTACTGGGGCTCCAGAAGTTGTTCAGAGTCCCCTTTTACATAGTTTGGAGGAAATCTGGGGGCAGAGTGGCTTGGATGCGCTGTTTCTCTCTCCTTTAACAAGAGGAAAGAGAGGATAGAGGAAATATCTATAAATCAAACCATTATTTTTTAATTCAGTGTGTTTTGTTATATAGATGTACTTTAAATCTATCAATCAATTATCAAAAAATAAAAAGCATTTATTATGCACATATTTATATACTAGAGATTGTGATAAACCCTCTGGAGACAAAAAGAAAGCAAAAATTGTCCCTTCCCTCAAGAAGCTTACATTCTAATAGAGGAGGCAAGATGGAAATAAATAGGTAGGTACAAGATACAAGATACATATTAAAATCTCAACAATGGGAAAGTTGATGATGAAATGACAGGCATCAGCAACAATCATAGATCTAGAGTTGGAAGGGACCTTAAAGGTCATAAAATGCAATTGCCTTGTTTTGCAGATTAGGAAACTGAAGCCTAGTGACTTGCCCAAAGTCAGATAGTAGAATATAGAAGAGTGAGAATTTAAACCCATCTCTTCTGACTTCAAGTCCAGTATAGTTTTTTCACTATACCACCTTGCCTTGTTTAGAATGAGGGAACATGCAAAGGGCTTAGGTAGCATTTTAAAAAGGCTGTCTTTTAAAAAAATATTCACTTAAAATTTTTGATTTCCAAATTCTTTCTTTCCCTCCAGCCCTTCACCCATGAGAAGGCAAGCATCATTTTGTACATTATATATGTAAAGTCATGCAAAACATGTTTCCCTATTAGCCATGTTGCCAAAAAAAAAAAGCAAGTAAAAAATTTTAAAGAAATTTTAAGTATGCTTTAATCTGCCCTTAGACTTCATCCATTCTTTCTCTGGAAGCAGATGGTATTTTTCATCATAGGTCCTTCAGAATATTCTCAGAATAGCCAAATCTTTCACAATTGATCATCCTTACATATTGCTGTTACTGTGTACAATTTTACCTTGGTTCTGCTAACTGCACTCTGCATCAGTTCATGGAAGTCTTTCCAGATTTTTCTGAAGTCATCCCCCTTATCATTTCTTATAGCACAATGGTATTCCATTATAGGTTTAGAGCTAGAAGGAACTTTTTCATTTTATGGGTAAGGAAATTAAGACACAGAAAGTTCAAATGACTGGTCCAAAGTCATAAGGGTAGTAATTAGCAGAGCATTAACTTTTAAATTCAGCTAGTCCTCTTTCCCCTCCAGAACTCCTTTAATATCTAGCCAAAACTGAAGGGTAGAAAGGTTAAGTGATTACCTAAGGTCACACAGGTAGGAACACAATTCTAATTTAATTTCTCTGACTCCAAAACCAGTGTACTTTCTACTGTGTCATACAGTCTTTTTTTATATTATCAAAGTGTGAGCTACAGAGTGAAAGGGTGATGAGATGTGTAAGTGTAAATATGAGCACATGAGAACATGAGAAATAAAAGACCATTTTAGAAGTTGACAGAACAAGAGGGTTTAGAGATGATCTTTAAGGGAGGATTTTAATGGTGAAGGCCATTCCCAAGAGTGCCTCAGACTTTCAAATCAGTTTTGTAGGTGAAGGAGGACTACAGAAATCCAATGGAAGCTATACTTGTCAATTTGAACTTCAATATCATAAAAGCTTTATGATATTGATATGTGTATGATATATGATATTGATATATGATATATGTTATATGATAGGATATATGAAGTTCAAGTTCAAGGAAACCCTTATTATAGCCACATCATAATTTCATTTATTCATTTAAAAAATCATTGAGTTACTGTTATATACAAAACACTATTTCTTTTTCTTAATCATTATTCAGATCTGGTGCCAGATCCTTACCAGTTGAGTGACCCTGGACAAGTCATTTAGCCCTGTTTGTCTCATTTTCCTCATCTGTAAAATGATTTGTAGAAGAAAATGGTAAACCAATCCAGCAGCTTTGCCAAGAAAAGCCCAAATAGGGTCACAAAGAGTTGGATATAACTAAATCAACTGAATAACAACAATTTTTTAAAAGCATCTATTAAATAACTGTTATATTCTAGGCAAAGTGGTAGTTGGTGGGCTTACCAAGACAGAAATAGTCCCTGCCCTCAAGGAGCTTACCTTCTACCTGAGAAGACAACATGGAAATAAGTTCTTAGTATATATAAGATGAATACAAGGTATCACAGGAAGATAACATGCATCCTAATTCACACTTACATAGTGCTTTCATACACATTAGCCCAGTAAATCCTTATTCTAATCCTGTGAGACAGACAGTATAAATATTATTATCATCCTGGTATAGGCAAGGAAACTGAAACTCAGCAAATATCTTTGCTCTGAGTTAATTATGCCTCCTGAGTGACTATTAAAGAACAGTATCTAAAAAAAAATTCCCTTCATAAACCTGGGGTGAACTCTCCCTAAATACACACAGGCAACAGTGGAAAGAATGCACGCATAAACAGAACGAGACATCAACATAGGGATCCCAAGTGGCCAAGGCAATTCATGTCTCTGGCACTGTAGGACCCCGTGTTCTCCTCTCATGGTGTCTCTTCTGGGCCTGCCCACCTCCCCACAGGGTCTCTATTGGACAGGTTCCTCAACTGAGCTTCTTGAGTAAAGCACTATCTTTTTGAGCAAAGGCTGGATAACCATCTGTCAGGTAGGGTCTAGGGAGGGTGTTTGATTAGGTGTGTAGAGGCCCAGATGGCCTCTCAGGTCTTCTTCAGCTCTGGGATTCTGTGATGCTGGGGAAGCTGGCTCAGTTAAACACTGGCATTATTACACTATTTGTGAATTTCTTGTACTTTGAAAAATGGAAAAAACATGACAGTTTCTGACCTCAGCTCATCAGGACAAAAAAGGGTGCATTAAAAATGAGATTTTCTTATTCTGAAGTAAGTTTTAAAACCTTTGCATACTTTTGGAAAAAAGTGATAAGTTTCTGGCCTTGGCTCATCAGGACAAAAATGAATGCATTAAAAATAGAGATTCTCTTATTTTGAAACAAGCTTTAAAACCTTCACATACTTTTGGTTGTTCAATTTCTATTTATAAAAAGAAAAATGCACATTTACCTTTGGATCTCAGGTAGTGCTTTGGGAAAAAATGGTCAGTTGATGGTAATTGAAATTAAAACTTGGCTGAAATAATGTTTGTTTCCCTAAATGACATTGTTTTTAAAAAATCTACTCCCCCCAAATCTGTTCCAGAACAATGCATTTTTGTGTTTAAAAGGAAGTAAATACAGATTTTTTTTTTTGCAAAGTTTGATATCCCTGATTTTATTGATAAATAAATTGAAACCAACAGTAGTATCAAAAGCTTGTTTTTAAAAACAACTCATGGTTTTATTAAAATTTAAAACTTGAGAAAAAGAAAAATGTATATGAAGAGAATTTTAACTTGAGACAGATTAAAAATCAAGGACATTATAAGGGAATATACATTTTGCTAGCTGGGTCTAAGGCATTTGAGGGAATGTTCTCATTTAAGAGTCTTCAGAGAATTTTTTCTCACTCCCCTTCTTCAGTTGCTCCATACTGTCCATTCTACAACTATGACATCTCCTATATCGGTGCCCTTCTCTCCCACCACAAGCCTCTAGCCTAGTTCCAGCCTGCATCATTTCTACTGCAATGGCCTCCCACCTTGTCTCCCTATATTCTAGTCTCTCCAATTCATCCTCCATGCTGCTGCCTGGCACATAGTATGCATGTGGCACATGCGTGTAGATGAATTGGTTGATTCTTAAAGCATAGATCTAACTTTGTCATTCACTTCTTCAAAAATCTTCAGTGGCTCTCTCCAGGGATTGTAGGATAAAATACAAAATTCTCAGGCTGATATTTAAAGACTTCCATCATCTTTCTCCCATCTACCTCTTGTCTTTGTGACCCCACTTGTGGTTTTCTTGGCAAAGATGCTTCAGTGGTTTGCTATTTTCTTCTCCAGCTCATTTTATAAATGAGGAAACTGAGGTAGACAGGGGTAAGTGACTTGTCCACGGTCACACAGCTAGTAAGTGTCTGAGGCCAGATTTGAACTCAGAAAGATGAGTCTTCCTGACTTCAGGTCTAGTGCTCTATCTGCTGTGCTACCTAGCTGCCCATCCTACCAACCTAACAATCTTCTTTCATATTACTAAACTTTACATACTCTCCATTCCAGCCCTACTTAATATTCACTGTATACATAGTTCTATCTCCTGTTTCCATTCCTTTGAATAGATGTTCCCCCATGTTTGGAATGTACCCCTTCCTTAGCTCAGCCTTTTACCTTCCTTCAAAGCACAATCCACATGCTACCTTTCAATGGAAGTATTTTCTGATCCCCTCAATTTTTAGTTACCTCTACCTCCTCAAATTTGTTTTTATTACTTTGTGTTTTATTTACATATATGTATACAAAGCATATGCAACATAATAACATACATATAAATATATATGATAAAAACATAAGCTATGCCTTAACTATATATTATATCATATATAATAAAATATATAATGTATATATCATATATCATAAAATAGATAATATATTATATTATGTCATATTACATATCACATAATAAAATATAAAGCATATATATCATATATATATATATCTTACATATCTCTATCTATCTGTGTCTATCTCTATCTATCTATCTGATGCCTTCCCCAGCAGAATGTTAAGTTCTCTGAGGGCAGGGATGTCTGCATTTTTGTCTTTGTCTCCCCAGTTCTTACCACAGTACCTTAAACCCATTAATAAAGGTTTGTTATGGCTTTGATGGCAGCTGTTTCTATTAAAGGCACAATTTTTTAGAATTCTAGGGTCCCTCCTAGAGATTCATTCAGAGAGGTCAAAGAAAAGCAGTATCCAATAGAGGTGGGGGTTGATTGGTTTAGAAGTTCCTGTTAAGCATCGCCCCACCTTAAAAAAACAAACAAACATACCATGGACTAGTTTTCATAGGATTCAAAGGTATAAAGGAAAATGAATAGCATCTTCTAGTTCAATCCTCTGGTTGGAAATGAAGGTCCATCTCAGGGCCATTGTCTGTGAAATAACTTATCCAAGGTTACATAGTGCTCAGTAGAGCTGGGACTGAATCCCAGGTCCTTGGATAGTGACTCCAGTGCTTAGTTTCTGTTCTCCACTGTAGATTTTTGCCTCCATAAATCAGAAGATTAAGAGAAATATGTGAAAATGAGAAGTAATAAACTTTATCAGACTTTGTTATTGTAACAGAGGCAGAGGCAGAGGCAGAAGTAAAAATCTCAAGAGAACCAACACAGTTGTGAAATAAAATTAATTGCAAAGAAGATTTCAAAGGTTTTGCTGAATGACAGCACACTTTCTATAGAAGGTTGTATTAGAACTAAGCTTCCAGACTAGTGCTTTAGAACATGATTTAAATGGATTAAAGCATATAAATCAACTTCCTCTTAGGATGAAATAAGCATGCCCCACCCCCACCCTCTTCCCCAAGATCTGCCTTCTACTCATGAAGATCAGAAAGTGTTCTGCAGCTCATAGTCACTGAGGGCTGCCTGGAACACTGAGAGACTAAGTCACTTTCCCATGGTCACTGCCAGGATGTACCAGAGGATGGCTTCCAAGGCTGATTCTCTGTCCACTATGGCATACTGCCTCTCTGCACCCTACCCTCCATCTGTCTGTCTGTCTCCTCTCTCTGTCTCTCTCTACTTATCTCTACTCTGTCTCTGTCTCTTCTCTCTGTCTTTTTCCTCTTTCTTTCTCTCTGTGTGTCTCCTCTGTCTGTACTCTCTGTCTCTGCTTGTCTCTGTCTCACCTCTCTCTCTCTCTCTCTCTCTCTCTCTCTCTCACACACACACACACACACACACACACACACACACACACACACACACTCACATTTGTTTGTCCATAGTTGTTTGCATACTGTCTTTCCATTTAAATTGTGAGCTCCTTTAGAACAGGAGCTGTCTTTTGCTTTTCTTTGTATCCCCAGAATTTAGCATAGTGCCTAGCACATCATAGACACTTAATAAATGTTTATTGACTGAAAGATATGTATATGTATAATTTATATATGACGTGTAAAATTTCATCATCAGTTCTGTTGAATTAGTATTGTTCAGTAAAATTAATCAAATTTTAGTGGCCCTTTAGTGCTGTTATCATTTGCATTATTATAGTCATTGTATATATTTTTAAAATTCTTCTTTCTTTGTTCTTTATCAGTTTATATGAATCTTCTTGGGCTTCTTGGAATTGTGCATATTATAGGGAAATAATATTTCAGTTGAATGACTTCTTCAAGTCTTTCCAGAAGGATTTGGTTTGCAGAAGATAAAGCAGTAAATGTAATACTCTTCTAATGTACTAACCACAAAAGAGGAAAGAGACTTTCACTATAGCCTTATGGATTTAGGTTAGTGCTTAAAAAGGGATAGGGTCTGAATCTGACAAGGAAGGAACAGGAAATGAACTCCAGGGCATGAGGATATAGGAAAGAAGGGGCAAGGAAAAGAGCTAGAAACATCAATAAAGACTATAATGGATCAAAGAGGAAAGGAAAATAGAGAATTGAATTTGAGGAGACAGAGCAGAAAAGGGGGACAAACAGGAAGTAGGGCTGAGCTCTGTAGGTGTAGAAAGCAATACCACTACTATGTCTATTTCCAAAGATGATTAGGGAAAAAGGAAAATAACCTATATGTTCTAAAGTGTTTATAGAAAGTCTCTTTGTGGTGGCAAAGAACTGGAAATTACAGGGATACCCATCAATTGGGGAATGGCTGAACCAGTTGGGGTGCATGGTTATGATGGAGTATTACTGTGCTATAAGAAATGATGAGCTCAATGATCTTAAAAAAACTTTCAAAGACTTGCATGAAATAATGAAGAGTGAAATGAACTGAACCAAGAGAACATTGCATATAGTGACAGCAATATTGTTTTAAAAACAACATTGAGTGAATGAGTCATTTTGGCTTTATAAATATCCAAATTAACTATTAAGGATATATGAAGAAAGATGCTATCTACTTCCAGAGAAAGAACTGATAAAATAAAAGTTTATAAATATTTGTGTCTAATAGTATCCATTTCTAGGGTGGAGGGTAGAGTGAAAGGGCAAAAAGGGGAAACAAAAGAAATTTACATGATAACTTTATTATATATTTAAAAGGAATAGCAAGTTGTACATAATGGATTTGCAGTTTCATGTGCAATCATTCTTTATTATACTATATTATGGAAATGCTTGTTTTATTCTAAAAATTAACAATAAAATAAATGTGGGGGGAAAAGAGAGTCAGCTGGAGTTGAGAGCATGTTCCAATTGACATATTCATGACCCACCTATCAGGTCTACTGAGCTAGGGGGCTGGGGATGAAAAAAGTCACCCTCAAGATGCTTACAATCTAATATTCGTAAAAAGTCTCAATAATGAAGATAGATTATTTTAGGCTTAACATTTGTTTGAAATGTCATGGTAGCACTTTAGCAATGCAAAAGTGGTGGTGGCTGAGAATTTCTTCTTTGAAAATTGTATGTAAAACAAGTAAGTTTGGCTGAGAAAATGTCCTCAAATGTATTCTGTTGTTAGACACAGCTCTCATGAGACTTGTGTTGGTTAGTAAAGCAGTCTATTTTTGTCTTTCAAAAATTGATTTGCCTCGTGATTAAGTCTGCAGAGAGCTCTTGAAACTTGCTAACAAGTTTTTGAAAATCTTATGTGTTATGTTGGATGGGGTGTGTGAGTGGGGAGGGGGTGCATTACACACAGAAACATTCATTCCCCTGACCCAGTCATAGCTTGTATATTTGGCATCCAATGACCAATCTGCTTAGATTCAGAGGGGCTCAGTGTTAGCTGCCAGATAATGGAGATTAGTTTCCAGGGCATAACTTTGCTGGGGAGCAGAGGTGGGGTTGGGGTGGGGGGGTAGGTAAGGCATGATATATATTGTCTGAGAGAATACCAAATAATAACAAAAATATTTTTGTTTCTGAACTTTCTAACATATATTTTGGTAGTTGCATTTCAACATAATTGGTTCCCTTTGTAACACTGTGCAGTTTGTTTTATACATTTAAAAACATTATTCTGAAAAATGGTCCTGAGACTTTGCCAAACTCTCTAAGGGGTTCATAATAAAAAAAAACCATTAAGAACCCCTAAAATACAATGTTTTTTAGTTGTGAAATTCATTGATTTAAGGTTCAGAAGCTTCTTCCCTTCTTAACTTAAAATGATGGATTCATGGGGCCAAAAAAACTGAGAGGTCGCCATGTCTAAGCCCTGGTCTCTAGGTAAGACCACTTCTTCAGTTGTTCCAGGAATTAATAAGATTTATTATAAGTGCTGGGTACTATGCTTGGCACTGAAGATAATTGAGGGAGACACCTGTGCACATGTGTGTATATAAAAAATTATTACAACATGGATGAGATGCAGAGTGACTTCAGTGCGTGAGGCATTGGTGGCGAGGGGGAGAGCTGGGAAAGACCCCATGTAGGGTATGACCCTTGAGCTGGACTTTGAAGCAAGTACTCAGAAGAGTTAAGAATCTAATTTTACGTGTTCTTATGTTTTACAACTCTCAATAACAGATGTCCCCAAAAGTTTTAGTGTAGTCTTAAATGTTAAAGTTTTAAGTCTATTGAAGCTATTTTTTAAAAACAAAACTATTAAATCTTAAAGCTGTATCAAGCCTTTTGGCATACCCTGTCTAAGAAGAGCCAGTTTACTGAGTGCTGTATTCATATCCCAGTTTGCCATTCATCAACTGGATGTCTTTGGACAAGTCACTTAACTTTTGTGGCATCAGTTTCGTCATCCATTAAATGAGGGGGTTGGACAAGTGGACGTATGTTGTAGATCCAGATCTTGTCATCTCTTGTGCTGTAAATTAGTCTAAATTCATTAGTCTAAATTCAATTTCTCCAATGGAAACCCCTTCCCCCTTATTTTGTGTTTGTTTGTCACAGAGAATTCACAAATATTTGTGATCTTTTATCCCACAAACCCAGTTCCTTCCATTTTCTAGCTTTTTCTGCAAAGGTCTTATGTCCCAGCCCTTTTGTTTTATCTCTGGACCCTTGCCTACCTTCTCCAAGTCCCCCATTTATTGTGAAAGACAGATATGGTCAGCACTTCCTACAGGAGGTCAGGAGAAGATTCTGGAAAGCCCTCCTCTTGCTTAGGCATACTAAAGAGTCTGTTTCCTTTTTCAAGCCCAGGTGATTCACAGTCGTCTTTGATTATAACCAGAACTGCAGCTCTATTAAAGAAAAAAGCACTTCTAGGGCTTTCTTCTCAAAGGCTAAGCTGTAATCATTGGCATGTTTAAATACTCTTGCATACCCAGGTCAAGAGATTCTAGCTCCAATTATGTGGTATTAAATTAAATGAACAGGTGAGATTGAGTGACGTCTCTGCAACAACTGGACACATTTCAGTCAGCAGCAATGTTTGCTGAGAAGTCTTTGCAGCCTGAGAGCTCAGGAAGAAAAGGGTCAAAACAGAAGCCAGGGATCCTGCCCTAGGGGAGCTTACAATCTCTTTGGGGAAATAGAACACACACATATCATTCCACCGAGGAGGGCCTGGACAAGGCAGTACAAGGGAGCAGTCTTGCTTAATAATCTTAGCAGGCTTCCCAGAAGGAGGTAAGTGATGAACTGAATTATGTTTTGAAGGGCTTGAGAGAGGCAGAGATGAGAGCACACCAGGGTGGCAAAGAAAGGGTCCACAGAACCAAGGATGAAGGAAAGGAGCTAGAGATTCATGGGAATAGAGGGTGGAGGGGGACTGTGGAAAACCTTGAGGAGCTAAAAAATACGAAAAGCACACAAGCCCTTAGATTAAATTAGACTCCTTTCCCTAGGTGCCTTTGTTTAGAATTCTCATGCCGATTCAAGCATATAAAACCAGGTGGTGGGAAGCAAAACCAGGTTGGAAAAAGGCATTGTGGGTGGGCACCTGGCTCAGTGAAAATGTTTGTGGAAGGAGGAAAGGAAATGACAGGACCACAGGTCCTAAGGGGTCAGTACTCTCAAGTGCTGTCTTGCTCCTAAACTATGATGTTGACCGATTATTTATTTTAAATGGATTTTTTTGTTGAATACAGTTATGTACTGTCTCTTTCCTTTATATATGGAAACCTGTCCATTCCTGGTAAACCCACTCTTCGTTTTCAGTAAATTTTTTCAATTTTATTGAATGTTTTGTTTTCACATTACAATTATATCCGTATTACTCACATACACACATACTCTAGGAGAGGTCTCTTGTAAAAAAGTAAAACAAGCATAATCAACAATACAGTGACCTCTCTCATCTGGAAATGCACAGAACAATCCACCTCTGTAGGAAAACACCTGCCTCCCTCTATTTTTTAAATTTTTAAAAAAAAATTAACAGAAATATATTTCTTTCCCTCCTACACCCTCCATCCCATTGGGAAAAGAAAAAAAACCAAAATGCATAACAAAACAAAATAAATTCCATTACTAGCTGTATTACAAAAGTTGATGTATCTCACTCTTGTATCCTAAATCCTCACAGAGGTGATGGATAGTATGTTTCATCACTGGTCCTCTGGAATCATGGGTAGTCATTGTATTGTGTTGATCATAGTTCTTACTACTGTTAAAATTGTTTGTCTTTACAGTGTTGTTATTGTATAAACTATTCTGCTAATTTTGCTCATTCTATTCTTCAGTTTATAAAAGTCATCAAAATTGTTCACTTTATGAATAACGATGCTAATAGTATAAATTGTTCTTCTGGTTTGCTTATTTCATTCTGCATGAGTTCATATAAGTTTTTCCATGTCTATTTGAAATCATCTATTTCTTCATTTCCTGCAGCACTATAGTATTCCATTATATTTATATACTATAATTTTTTTAGCCATTCCTCAAATGATGGGTATGTCCTTAATTATTTCCTTTTTTTTGCCTCTGGTGGGTGAAGAGCTGCTGTAAATGGATAGATGCTGTAGATAGATAGAATTTTTTCATAATTCTTCTATCTCTTCTGGGTATAGGCTAAACAGTGATACACTGGGATCAAATGGCACACACTGTTTAGTTAAGTTTTTGTGTTTAATTCCAAATTGCTTTCCAGAAAAATTGTATCCATTCATTTCAATATAGCTACTCCAGGACTTATCATTATTCTTTTTCTATCATCTTTACTACTCTGATGGGTGTGATATGAAATTTCAGAATTACTTTAATTTGAATTTCTCTAATTAGAATGATTTGTAGTATTTTTTATGTGACTATAGATAGTCTTGGTTTCTTCCCTTCATGAATGCCTGTTCCTATCCTTAGATCATTTATGAATTGGGGAATGACTCTTATTCCTATAAATTTTCATCAGTATACTCACTGCTTAACCTAAGAACTCTAGCTACCTTTAAACCAAAACTGTCATGGTCATCCCTCCTTATCTTATGTTTCTGTCATTTGTTTTTACTTCTCGACTCTAGCACCCTATAGTTACTTATGGAATCCCACTCATCTGATTTTTTGACCAATTTTCTGGATACCTTTTTAACATGAGTTTAGAAATCATAAAAGGGAGATATGAATCTCTCTAAGTACTAATATTACTGCCTGAATAAAATGACTAAAACAGACTCAGATTACAGGAGAAATCAACAAGAACATCTGTGGTTTCAAAAGATTTGAGATGTTTGGATAACTAAATGTCCACAAGCATTCTGATGCTATCTTCCAAGGAGCTAATGACTTCTTCCACCAAGCTTCTGGTCTCTGCCACCTTAATAAGGATGCTTTCTTCCATCATCAAGGTCACTGGTGAAAATATTAAGTAATGCTTCAGCCTAGGACTGACTCATGTTTGGTGGAACACTATTTGCTACATTTCCTAAGGCTGATTTTGAACTATTGAAAAAGATCTTTGGAAGCCATCATCAGAATCCTCTACTGAGCCAATGATTCTTTTTTTGTTTGTTTGTTTGTTTAATTTGTTTATTTTTAGTTTTCAACTTTCATTTCCACAAAATTTTAAGTTAAACATTTTCTCCCCATCTTTCTCCTATCCCCACCCCAAAATAGCGATCCTACTGAATGTCCCTTCCCCCAATATGCTCTCTCTTATATCCTTCCCCATTCCCCCTCTGACTTTCCAGTAGGGCAAGATGGATTTCTATACCCCAGTGCCTGCATATCTTATTTCCCAGTTGCATGTAAAAAAAAAATATATATATATATATATATATATATATATATATATATATATATATATATATATATATATATAAATATTTGATTTTAAAACTTCGATTTCCAGATTCTTTCCCTTCTTCCCTCACCACCCACCCCTCCTGGGAGGAAAAGTGATTCAATATAGGTTATACATGTGTAGTTATGCAAAACATTTACATATTGTGAAAGAATCGCTATATTTCCCTCCATCTTATCCCACTCCCCACTTATTCTATTTTCTACTTTGACCTTGTCCCTTTTCAAAAATGTGTGCTTCTAACTACCCTCCCCCCAATCTGCCCTCCCTTCTATCATCCCCCCTCTTATCCCCTTCACCCCTACTTTCCTGTAGGTTGACACCCAATTTACTGGGTATGTTATTCCCTCCTTAAGCCAAATTCAATGAAAGTAAGGCTGACTCATTCCCTTTTGCTTTCCTGTTCTTCCCCTCCATTGTAACAGTTTTCTCTTGCCTCTTTTATATGAGGTAATTTACCCCATTCTATCTCTCCCTATCTCCTCTCATTATATTCCTCTCTCACCTCTTAATTTTATTTTTAGATATCATCCCTTCCTATATTCAACTGATCCTGTGCCCTCTGTCTATATATACATGTACACACATATACACACACTCGCATATGTATTTATATGCACATATACTCTCCTATATAAACATATATATGTATACATATACATACATATATTCCCTTCAACTATCCTCCTACTGAGAAAAGTCTCATGAGTTACAGTTATTGTTTTAACATGTAGGAATGTAAATAGTTCAACTTTAATAAGTTCCTTATGATTTCTTTTTCCTGTTTACCTTCTCATGCTTCTCTTGCTTCTTTTATTTGAAAGTCAATTTTTTTATTCAACTCTTGTTCTTTCATCAAGAATGCTTGAAAGTTCTCTATTTCATTGAATGACCAGATTTTCCCCTGAAACATGATGCTCAGTTTTGCTGGGTAGGTTATTCTTGGTTTTAATCCTAGCTCCTTTGACCTCTGGAATATCATATTCCAAACCCTTTGATCCCTTAATGTAGAAGCTGCTAGATCTTGTGTTATCCTGATTGTGTTTCCACAATACTCAAGTTGTTTCTCCCTGATATGGCTTGTAATATTTTCTCCTTGACCAGGGAACTCTGTAGTTTGGCTATAATATTCCTAAGAGGTTTTTTTTTTTTTGGGGGGGGGGGGTCTTTTTCAAGAGCTGAGCAGTGAATTCTTTCAACCTCTATTTTGCCCTCTGGTTCTAAAACATCAGGGCAGTTTTCCTTGAGAATTTCTTGAAGGACGATTTCTAGATTCTCTCTTTGATCATGACTTTCAGGTAGCCCAATAATTTTTAAATGATCTCTCCTGGATCTATTTTCCAGGTCAGTGGGTTTTCCAATGAGATATTTCACATTACCTTCCACTTTTTCATTTATTTGGATCTGTTTAATAGTATCTTGATTTCTCATAAAGTCACTAGCTTTCATTTGCTCCAGTCTAATTTTGAAGGAATTATTCTCTTCAGTGAGTTTTTGAAATTCCTTTTCCATCTGGCAAATTCAGCTTTTTAAGACATTCTTCTCCTCATTGGCTTTTTGGGCCTCTTTTACCATTTGAGTTAGTTTATTTTTTAAGGTGTTATTTTCTTCAGTTAGGTTGTTGACTCTCTTTTCATGATTTTCTTGCATCATTCTCATTTCTCTTCCCAATTTTTCCTCCACTTCTCTTACTTGATTTTCAAAATCCTTCTTGAGCTGCTCCATGGCCTGTGACCAATTCATATTTTTCTTGGAAGCTTTTGATGCAGGAGTTCTGACTTCATTGTCTTCCTCCCATTCCTTGCTTTGATCCTTTTAGTCCCCAATAAAGGATTCTATAGTCTGTTTGTGCCTCCTATGCTTGCTCATAGTGCCAGTCAATTACTTGATTTTTGAGTTCTTTGTCGAGGTAGAACTCTGCTTCCAGAGAGGAGAGCTTTGTCCCAAATTGCTGGGGTTTTTGCAGATGTTGTCAGAGGTCTAAGGAGAGTGCCCTCTCTGCAGCCACCACAAGGTCTGGCACACTGGCATTTATCACCCCAGGACCAACACCCAAGACTGTGATCCAGATCTAAGCAGGTCAAAGCAACAATGATTACCCTCTGAATGGTCACTTGGTCCCCCTACAATCTGTAGGCCAGGAGCACCTGAGGCAGCCATGTGGCAGACTGCAGCTGCTGTGCCCCCACCACCTCTCACCCTGTGCCCTTCCTTTCCAACAGAGTTCCTGACTGACATTTTACTTTCTTTTAGGAATTTATGGGTTGAAAAGTCTAGAAACCACCACAGCTGCTGGTGATTCATTCTCCTGAAGTCTCCTCCAGCCACCACTGCCTCCCTGGGGCCAAAACCACACAGTTCATGTGGCACTGCACTTGGCTCCCAGCGTGCTGTGATGAACCCTTTCTGTCCACCTGCCAGGCTGCCTTCAGGGGGGAAGATATGTTTCTCTCTGTCACTTTGTGGGTTCTGTAGCTCTAAAATTTGTTTAGAGTCATATTTTATAGGTATTTGAGGTGATTGTGGGGGGAGGTCATGGAATTTCCTGCTTTTACTCTGCCATCTTGGATCTACCCCCCAATGATTCTTTATGTTATTGAGAATGATGACCCTGGGGTGGGGGGAGGTCCCCAAGACCCTTCCAGAGGGTTTGCAAAGTCTAAGCTATTTTCATAATAAATTTTCATTTCTAATGCAAAAAATATTAATAGTTATAAAAACTTTTTGGGCCCCCCAATAACTTTTAGGAGCATGTAATGGGGTCCTGAGGCCAAAACATTTGAGAACCACTGTACTAAACTAGTAACCACCTGCTTAATGCTATAGTATCAATTCTGGGTAGTTATCTCAGTTGGCTAAATCTCTCTGCTAATGGGAGTAAGGTTGTAGAAGCCTGTTTGATCTTGAACTCATCCCGTAGCTAGTGGCGTTTTAGATGTATGCCATTGGCTATAAGTGGCAGCACATGAAAGATCTGATGAAATCACAAGCCCAAGCCTACATCTTCTTCCCCCACCACTGCTTGTTTTGAAAAGGAAACTTGGTAATACGTGTTAAGCTTGGAAATAAGATAGACACCCCTGGAAAAACAGAATTGTGCATTTAAGTTAGGTCCTTAAAATTGGAGACAATTTATGATTTTTTAAAAATTAAAACTATAGGGGCGGCTAGGTGGCGCAGTGAATAGAGCGCCGGCCCTGGAATCAGAAGGACCTGAGTTCGGAGCCGGCCTCCGACACTTAATCCACACAAAAACCTAGCCGTGTAACCTTGGGCAAGTTACTTAACCCCAATTGCCCTAAAGGGGCGGCTAGGTGGCGCAGTGAGTAAGAGCGCCGGCCTCGGAGTTGGGATGACCCGAGATCAGATCCGGCCTCAGAAAATGAGCACCCACGCATAAATAATGACTAGCCGTGTAACCTTGAGCAAGTTACTTAACCCCAATTGCTTTAAAAAAAAAAATTAAAACTATAAACAATAGATAGAAGGGTATCATAAAACTTGAAAGATCTCTGACACTGGTGGTGCAGTAGAAAGAGCTAGGTGGCTCAGTGAGTAGAGCTCCGGCCCTGGAGTCAGAAGGACCTGAATTTGGATCTGGCCTCAGACACTTAACTCACACACAAACAAAAACCTAGCCTTGTGACCTTGGGCAAGTCACTTAACCCCAATTGCCCTCCAAAAAGAAAAAAAAAAGAGCTAGGACTGGAATCATTCAGACCTGAGTTAAAATCTAGGCTGAGACACTTACTAACTAGTTGTGTGCCCCTATACAAGTCACTTAACCTCTACCCCAGATTCCTCAACTATAAAATGAGGTTAATAATAGCACTCACCTCTCAGGGTCGTTGTAAGGATTAAATGAGATACTATTTATAAAAACTCTTAGCAAATGCCTGGTACATAGTAGGCCACATGTAAAGGCTCATTTCTTCCCTGTTCCTTCCCTTTGACAATTAATCATCACTCCCATAAAAACAACTCCAATACATAGCTTATTGATGGCTTGTCTATACAAAAAAGCTGACATTCTGCTTGGTTCCAGATGACAGAGCCAGGAGTAACAGACATTTACAAAAAGATTAATTTAGGCTTACTATCGTTTAAAAAAAATCCCAAACCTTTCTAACCTTTTCTCTCTGGAAGTGGAAAGGGGTGAGACAGCAGGTTTTTCCTCGGGGTTCTTTAAGCAAAGGTTGGAAATTTACTTTCTGATACATTACAGTTGGGCTTCTTTGGGGGGCCTGGGCCAGCTGGGTGGCTGCTTGGTCAAGTCCCTTTTGACTAAAATTCTATGAGTCTGTGATCTTTGGCTCAGTTGCTCATATTTACCCAGAATAATTTAGATAGTTATGGATGCTAACATTTAGAGGTTTATGGTCTAAGGCACATAGAGACAACAGTTAAGAGAACCTATCATTTTTGTCCATAATTTCCAATTTCCTGAAAAATATCCAAGTAAACAAAAGCTAAGCCCTGGACATGGTCTGGATAGATTAGTCATCTCTTGTCTCCCTTCTGTAGAGCCTTCCTTCTGACACTGGACAAATCAACCCAGTCTGTAGTATTAAGTTGTATCACATGTGAATCTCACTGTATGTGTGGGTTTTTTTTTTTAAATCACTAATTGTCTCTCTGTTTAGAGAATATAACTTAAATGTATAATTCTGTGTTTTCCAGCTATGTCTATTCCATTTCCAGGCTTACCATGTATTACCAGTTTTCCTTTTCTAAACAAGAGAGGGAAGAAAAAGGAAGGTGGAGGTCTGGGCTTTTTATTTCATCAGTACATGGAAATTCCTTCTACAAATAACTTTAGAGAGCTTCCTGGGGGTACTGTGAATTTAAAAGACTTGACCCTCCTGGCACAGTTAGTGTGAACCAGAGTCTTGAATTCAGGTTTCTCTAACTCTGTGCCATCTGTCCCCAAACCATGGTGCTGAGAGACAGACAGAGAGAGACAGAGAGAGAGTTTCAGGCTTTGTTCAGTCATATCAGACTCTTTGTGACCCCATTTGGGACTTTTTTTTTGGAGGGGGAAAGGCAAGGCAATTGGGGTTAAGTGACTTGACCAAGGTCACACAGCTAGTAAGTGTTAAGTGTCTGAGGTCAGATTTGAACTCAGGTCCTCCTGACTCCAGGGCTGGTGCTCTATTCACTGTGCCACCGAGCTGCCCCCATTTGAGACTTTCTTGGCAAAGATACTGGAGTGGTTTGCCATTTCCTTCTCCATCTCATTTGACAGATGAGGAAACTGAGGCAAACAGGGTTAAATGACTTGCCCAGGCTCATATAGCTAGCAAGTGTCTGAGGCCAGATTTGAACTCAGGAAGATACATCTTCCTGTCTCCGGGTCTGCTGCTCTATCCACTGCACCACCTCTCACCAATCTACCACAATTTTTCAAAAATGATGTCCAAAGACTTAAAAGTAACTTCAGCTCTTTCTTGAGAAACATAATTTGATAGCCTCTTGACATCCAAGTGGAGCCTTTAGCTCGTGTCAGTTTCTAAAGAATTGGTAACTTGTGAGCCTTCTTTTTCCACTGTGTGTTAGTATACAAGCAGCTAGGACCCTCTGGACCATCTGAGTGGGCTGGGGAACATTGAATGAACCCAGCTAATTGAAGCTTTAGCTATTTGGAAGGATTAAGTAAAGCTCTGCTGTTATGGATAATTGAGGTTTCAGGTTGCCAAGATTTGGGTGACTAAGATCCATCCTGTTTTGGATCAAGGGAAGACCTTTAATTGGATGATGACCATTCATTCTCAAAAGGCACATAGTCATTGACAGAATTGCATAATCTGATGGTTTAAAATGTGGAAAGTGGTGATGTCATCTGCCCACATTTTTAAAGTACCCAGCTACCTCTGTAATTATTCGGTGTATTATTTTTAATAATAGCATTAAGCCAACTACAAGGGGTGAGGTGGTCAGGAAAGAAACAGGCCTCAGGGCTGGTTGGTAAGACACACCTTTGTCAGTGAAGCATGCTTCTACTTAATGCTGCCATTTTGAATGGAAATGCCTTCCTTTACTAACCTCCACTTCCTCTAAAGCACTTACCCAAGTTATCTTCTATCCCACCTTCTCTATAAAACCTGTGTGTCTGAAGTGGCCCAGAGCAAAGCTGTTTCTTCACAAAGGCATAGATCACCACACACACACACACACACACACACACACACACACACACACACACACGCATGCTTTTCTGACTTCCAATTTAAAAAAGAAAACCGTAAGTGAGAAAGAAGATAACAGGCATGAAAAAAAGAAAATTAAATATTGTCTGTTGTTAGACTGTAAGTTTACAGGAGGAAAGAATTGTGTCTGCTGTCTGGGCTACTGCTGAGGGAGGCGGTGGAGAGTTTAAAATGGGCTTAATCTTTGTGTGGTGTGTTGCTTTTTATAAAAGGCTTCCTCTTGTCTTTTAGGTTACTTGCAATTCTACTAGATATAATACAATATATGAAGTAGGTAATAGTATTATGCCCATTTTAAAGATGAGGAAACTGAGTCTTATAGAGGGTGAGTGACTTACCCACAGTCACACAACTAACAAGTAAAAAATTTCTCTGAAAGTGATTGGAAAAACGCTTTTAATCTTTAAGTCCAGTAGAGACTAGACCTATTTCTGTAGGGAATTTCAAGGTGAGGCAACTCCACCTACTAAAGCAGGTCAGTTCTCTCTCTGCATGAAGAATCAAAGAGCTGCCTACATGACTGAAAGGTCAAATGATTTGCCCACTGTCATACACCCATACTTGTCAGAGACAGGATTTGAACCCATATCTCCCTGGCTCCATGGCTGCTTCTGTCTACCATGCTGTGCTTCCTTTTAGAGTGTATTACGGATTGATTAAAAGAACACTTGCATTTAGAATCAGGGGACCCAAATGACTCTTCCTACTAGCTGCGTGATCTTAAGCAAATTAGTTATAACTTTCTTCGCCTCTATTTCCTCAACTGTAAAATATAAGGGTAGCTAATTGGTGCAATGGATGGAGCAATGGGCCTGTAGTCAGAAAAACTCATTTTCATGAGTTCAGATCCAGCCACAAACACTTCCTAGCTGTGTGACCCTGAGTAAGTCACTTAACCCTGTTTGCCTCAGTTTCCTTATCTGTAAAAATGAGTTGGAGAAGAAAATGGCAAACTACTCCAGTATATTTGCCAAGAAAACCCCAAATGGGGTCATGGAGAGTTGGAGAAGACTGAACAACAAAATCCTACTATACTCTATCTTTATCAGATCTCATCAGAAGTGTAATATCAACTTCTAGGCACTGGAGTTTAAAAAGATCATTGATAAGTTAGAACGTATCCAGTGAAGGGTAACTAGAATGGTGAAGGGCCTTGAGTCTATGTTATATGAGAATCATTTGATCTAGAAAGGTGAAGGACCTGGAGTCTATACTATATGAGCATCATTTGATCTAGAATGGTGAAGGGCCTCTATTCTGGGTTATATGAGGATCATTTAATGGGGCCAGGTTAGCCTTGGGAAGAGAAGTTTGGGGAGAGGGAAAGGATAGCTGTCCTTGAGTGTCTGAGCAACTGTCCTCTGGAAGAGGCCCCACAGGGCAGAACTAGTTGTAATGGGTGGACATTGGAAAGAGCCATAGTTAGGCTAGATGTCAGGAAAAACTCCCTAATGATTAGAGCAGCCCCAAAGTGTAGTGAGCCTCCTGGAGAGATGGTGGGTTCCCATTTCTTGGGGGTCTTCAGGTAGAAGTTGAACAACCACTTGTTGGATATGTTATAGAGTAGAATCATTTCATGTACGAGTTGGATGAGATGGCCACTGAGGTTCCTTTCAACTGTGACCATGGAGAAATACACTAAAATATTTTAGAAAGGGAAGGGAGCTTAGAGATTATCTAGTCCCACTCCCTTCATCTTATAGATGAAGGGACTGGGGACTAGAGAGGTGAAAGAATTTGCCAAAGGTCACACAGGTAGTAAATAGCACAGCCAGGATATGAACCCAGGTCTGATGACTCTAAATCCAGTGCTCTCCATCAGTATGTGGAGAGAGAAAGAGAGACAGATGGGAGGGAATAGAGAGAGAAAAAGAGAGAAGGGGAAACAGAAAGAGAAAGAGAATAAGAGAGAGAGGATGAGAAAGAGAGAGAGAGGATAAGAGAGAGGAGAGAGAGAAAGAGAGAGAGAGAGAGAGAGAGAGAGAGAGAGAGAGAGAGAGAGAGAATGAAAAAAAAGGAAGAGAGAGAAAAAGAGCGGGGAGAGACACAGAGAGATAAACACTGTAGATGGACAGTGAGTTGGGGCCAGACTAAGCTAGATAACATTTAGAAAATTGTATAGTGAGTATAATATCACCAAACAATGACTCACATATGCTCGAGCTTCCTAAAAGGCACTGTTACAGACAGGTATTACAGAGAAGGTGGTGGACCTGTAATGAACTTAAAGAGAGGGATGACAGGGCATTGAGGCCTCTATGGAGAAATTTTGAAAGAGCCATGGGATGACTTCCAGTGTATTGGGTAAATAAGTTATTAATAGAGGATTTAGGGAAATACACAAGAATTTCATAAGATGATAACATAGTCAAAGGGCTTAGATGGTAAGGTCATCCAAACTGATTCAGTTCAACAAATCCATGAAACTTTTAGTGCATTCTCTGTGCCTACTACCAACACAAAATCTTTACAGGCATGATTGATTCATCCTTAAAGAACAGATAAGAAAGATGCAGAGAATGCAACATGTCACTGTTCACATTCTTTGATGACTATCTTAAAAAGGCATTCAGAGCAAAACATTGCCTTAAAGGATATTCTCGAATAAGATCTCTGTCCCCCCATGCAAATGTCAAGAATCATCAGACCTTGAAAGACCCAATAAGAGAGGTAGCTTTGTTCTGAATATTATTATCCATTAAGGCATAAAACAGGAAGGAAAGAAAGAAGCATTATTAAGGGTCTTCTATGTGCCAGGCATTGTACCAAGCTCTTTAAAATATCATCTCACTTGGTCTTCACAGCAGCCTTGGGAAATAGGTAGTATCTCCATTTTACAGTTTTGAAAATACAGGCAGACAGAGGTCAATTGACTTATCCAGGGTCACACAGCTAAAAAGTATCTGAGGCTGGATTTGTACTCAGGTATTCCTGACTCCAAGTCCAGTGCTTTATCCTATATGCCACCTAGGTACAAAGATAAATCACGGACCAATTATTATTAAAGAGATTTATGACCAGAAAAGGAGGCAGTAGTGAAGCAAGAGTAAGAAATGAAACAAGAATTAAAGAAATTAAAAATCTTGCCCTGATATCCACGTTATGCTAAGAGATATTTCGGCCCCTATTGCTTGGACTCACCAAGTCCGAGGCTTTATGAAAGGACAGAGATAAGAGCCACATAGGAGGAGTCATGGATGGATTGGAATTTGTACCATTGGCAGGAGTACTCACCATGTCTAACTCATGCTAGGCACTTTATAAATGCTTGTAGATTAATTGGTTTCTTAGCTTTCAGCTCTAATAAAACATATGATGGATAATAGAGGTGAAAAGCACCCAAACAGTCCCTGCCTTCAAGCTGCTTAAATTCTACTGGAAGGACACAGCAATTATACAAATAAGTATGATTCAAGGCAACTTGATGGAGAAAGCACTTGGTAACTGGGGGAATCAGGGAAAGCTCCAGGACACAGCTGACCCTTTAGCTGAGCCTTGAAGGAAGAAACATTCTGTGTATAGATAGGGAGCACAATCTCGATATGGTGCCAGTGCATGGAGGTGGGAGATGGGATGTTGAGTTAGGGGACCTAAGATTCCAGTCTGGCTAAAATGTTGCATTTGTAAATGGGAGCAGCATTATTAAATAAGGCTAAAAGTATATTGGGGCTGCTAGTGCCATAGTGCATAGAGCAGTGGACTGGGAAATCAGGATGACTCATCTTCCCAAGTTCAAATCTGGCCTCAGACACTTAATAACTGTGTGACTGGCAAGTCACTTAACCCTATTTGCCTCTGTTTCCTTATCTATAAAATGAGCTGGAAAAGGAAATGGCAAACCACTTCAGTGTCTTTGCCAAGAAAACCCCAAATGGGGTCAGAAAGAGTTGAACAGGATTAAAATGACTAGGCAACAACAAAAATAAGTTGTAAAATACTCTAAATTACAGAAAGATAAAATAGTGAGCCACTGAAGGCTTTTAAGCAGGGGCGTGAGGTGTCAGAACTTTGTCTTAAGAAGATTATCTGAGCATCTGGGTGGAGTATGGATGTATTAGAGGAGTGAGACTGAAAGCAGGTAAACCAATAAAAAAGCTAACAGTTGTCTAAGAAAGGATCAATGAAAACCTTGATGAGGGTTGTAGCCATGTGAATGGAAAGAAAGGGATGAATTCAAGAGAGTTTGGGGAAGTAGGATTTACAATATTTGGCAACTTATCAGATATGGGATGAGTCAGAGATGAGAGAGAGGAAAGAGTCAAGGATGATTACTGGGGAGTATCATTAGTGCCCTGAAGTATCAAAGAATTGAGACAGTTACAGCCCAGTGGGTGAGTCAGTGCTGGCCTCATTTTTATCTAGAATGATGGCAGTAAAAAGAGGCTAGAGGAACACAAGGGGTCTTTCTGAGCTCAGTAGGAATTCTAGGGAAAGGTCTGTTTTTATAACATTTCATGATAGAATCATGAGTCTTTTTTTTTTTTAATTTAACATAGATTAGAAAGCAGAATTCTCCTTTAACTCAAGGTTTGAAGGTCTTGAATGGCCTTTTAGAAAATAATGTATGTTCATGATTTTCGATTATTCCTCTTTTTGCACATAATTAAGATGGTTTCTATACTTCACTTTAGAGATGACAAAATTAGCATAGACTGTGTATCAGTAGTTCTTTTTCCTACTAGTCTCCATGACTTCATCATATTGCCTAAATATGTATCAATTAATTAATTAACATTTTTAAAGCACCTACTATGTGCCAAACCCTGTGCTGGGTACTGTGTATGATACAAAGTCAAAAACAGAAGTCTCTGCAGTTACATTTTAGAGGGGTAGGGGAAGAGACAGAATGAACACAAATAATTAGCTACAATGGATGTAAACAAATATAAGAGAAATACAAGGTAATTTGGAGTGACAGAAGCAATAAATGGCTCAGGGGTTCCCAGCCTGGAATATGTGATAACTCCATCATGCTATTGAAATTAATCTCTATTTTCTTTCTTATATGAGCATTCATAGAAAACTTTAGAATTTATTTCCTTTCCTATGGAAAGAAAGCCAAGGAGTACAGGGACTGAAAAAGTTTGGGAAGACTTTGGGGAGTATAAAGATGTCATGTAAGAGATAGTCCTTGAGATGAAATTCACAGGAATCTGGAGAGTCTGGGGTGAGAAGGGAGACCATTCTAACCATAGGGAACAAAGAGTCCACCTGTGCCCACCATAGGGAAGGAGACCCAGGGTACATCTTTTCAATACAGAATTCCCAGATTTCTCTTTTTTATCTGGGTGAGCTCCTACTAGCACAGAGAGATAAAGGGCTTGTTTTTCTCAGTCTGATTTTGGTCTTTGTTATTGAAAATTTAAGGAGCATTAAGATGCTAGGAGAGAATGGGACATGAGAAGCTACTGAGACTTTATCTTCTTGACTGGCTAAATTCATACTGGGTTGCCTGGGCCTTTTCTGTCAGAAATCGATTGCTGTGAACTTACCTGGGCTAAAAGACAGTAAGGCTCATGCAGAGTACAGTCACTCTCTCCACCCCCTGAAACCTTGCCAAGAAAACCAGCATCCTGTCTCGTCTGTCCTGTCCTGTCTGTCTCTCAGACTGTTTATGTATTTCTATGCCTATATAGGTTTTGTTTTATTTTGGCGCAGATGGGAGAGGTGGCAAGTGTTAGTATTTCATCAGAAAATGGATCCAACAAATATATTCTTGGTCAGGCATCGGCCAGCCTCTGAAGTCCTTTCTTCCTTCCAACCCTTAAATCCTCATGATTTGGTGAGTAGTTCTCATGCCTCAAAGGCTTTTCCCCAAACTTCCTTCTTGGATTGAAAACACCCAACTTCTTTATTAACGATAGAAAGCAAAGGAGGGAGGGGGCAGACAGGGTAGGAGAATGCCAGTGGCAAGGTGGAAAAAGAACGATGATTTCTGTAAGTATGTTACTCCTTTACTTTCCTGGAAAGACTGGGGTTTTGGGAAGTGCTGGTTAACTTTTCAACATAGATTGTTTCTTGCTGCTTGATTGAAGCGTGAGGCTGAGTTTTCACTGAACAATCTCTCTCTGTGTCTGTTTCTCTGCCCCTCTCTGTGTTTCCTCTTTTAGTTACACACACACACACACACACACACACACACACACACACACACACACACACACACACACACACACACACACCCTCTTCTTGCTCCCCTACTTCACAATGAAACTCAGTATCTTAAACAAGCAGAGCCCAAAGAGGCTAACCATTGGCCGGCCTCGTCCCCTGATACTGCAGTCCCGCCTCTTTGGCTTGTGCTGACAAGCTGTTTATATTTTTGCAAGGGCCACCCTTTCACTGAGCTGCCTGGGGACTAGAATGGAGCTGCTGGTGTGAGTGTTTGCTGCAGGGAGCTAGCTGCTGAAGCCCCAGAGCAGGAGGAGGCTGGGGCTCCGTCCCTGGTGCCCAGACACAGTCGCTATGGAAAGCCAGTAAGTAGGCTTCTCAGTGTGTCCTTCCAGCTTTTCTTAGGGTGGCTGGGGCATCTCTGCTGCTCATCTCAGATGGGGGAGTAGTGGTGGGCTTTCTTTTTGCTAGTTTGTGTGCAAGTCTAAAGGGGTAAGAAATGAACGAGAGATGTGTCCCCTAGTTATGTCCAACTAAATTTTGGATGAAAGAGAGCAAGGAAGGGGAAAAAATTGGGGAAAGCGAATGTGGCATTTGGGGGGGTTGCCCCCTTGTCCTTTTCCAGTGAGGACCTGAAGGACTTCTTCCCTCTTGCCACTTTAAAATTTGTTCACCATGTTAAAAATAGTCAGAGGGATGCTAGCATTTCAAAGGACAAATTACGGTAGACACTAGTCAGAGAGGAATCCATTCAGAAATGTGGGAAAGGGCTGGGACTGGCCTGCAATAAAGTTTTACTGCCCCATAAATGTGCTCCAAGGCTGCCATGGTTGGGCAGGATGGATTTCTGGTCATAAAGGAAGGACTGCTGAGCAATTATAGCAATTGTCCTTGACTACCAGTGTGCTAAGTCAGGAAGCAAAGAAGTTTTTCTTCATGTGAGCTGGGGGATGAGGCCCTGAAAACTGGCTTGGCCAGCTATACTTCAGGTAGCTTTCCAGTGTCCTGATTAATGATTGGGAAGGGAGGGGTGCAAGATAACTTCAGGGATCAAAGGAAAGGGCAGAAGAAAATTGTCGAGAAGGCAAGATTTGATTCTGTGGCCATCTCCTCTGATCTCACTGACCATTGTCGTCATCGTCATCATCCTCATCCTTTCCGGGCACCTGATTGGCACCAGGGAAAACACCTGCCAGGTCATGAGTGCCGTGTATACAGAGAGGAGGTTTGCCTCAGCGGTGCTCAATTGGAACTTCAAAGCTAGAGATTAACACCTAAGAGGACTAACTCCAGGCACTGGAATGTGACTGGAATGTCCTGTTTCCAGTTGAACTGAGAAGTGGTCTATAGCAACTTGGTTAAAAGCATTTGGGCCCTTGCAAAGGACCTGGCACATTGGAAGGGAGAATCAGCATGATATAATTCATTGATTCTCAAAGCATGGTCTGGGGATTCCTGAGGGTTCTCTAGACCCTTTCAGGACGCCCACAATGTTAAAAAGATTTTCATAATAATACTAAGGTGTTTACATGTCTAATACAATAAATGCTGGTAGAAATAACCCACATAAGCAAAAGCTCTTTGGGGGTCTTCAATAATCTTTAAAAGGGTCTTGAGTCCCAAAAGTTTGAGAAGTGCTGATATAGTAGAATGCTAGCCTCTGGGTTCAGATCTTGACTCAGATACTAACTCGTATGACCATGGGCAAGTTATTTAACCTCAGGGTTCCATCTGCCTTCTCTCAATAACCTCTAAGGTCAATTCAGGCTCTAAATCTATGATCCTTTGATCAGTGTCTAAAAAGTGCTTTTTTGCTAATTCACTCATTTCATTTCTGATCTACCTTCTAACTTGCAAAGGTATAAAGAGAATGAAGTCAAAGCCTGCACTGGGGAGTTAAAAAAGTCTATTAAAGTGGAGAAGTCTGGGATAATCTTTAAGTATGCCTAAAGTGAGATTTTTTTTCAGTGCATCTTTTTTATGGATTTGTAGGTATTCTTCCATTATTTGTTTCTACCTCATACAAAATCATCGTCTTCTCATAGGTCCTAGGGTAGTTTAGAAGATTAGGAGTTTAGAAGTTATTAAGATTTGGGGTTTGATTGAAAAGTGACAAGAATATTTTATTGCATAATGACTATACAGGAGGCTGTTTCTACACAAGGTTGCAGTGATGTTAGTAGACATTCATGTGGTGCTTAAATGTTTACTAAATACTATACATATTACATTTATAATATATGTGTATGTATATATGTGTGTGTGTATGTATAGACATACATCTTATCTACTTCTCACTCCAAAGCTATGGAGAGACATCTTGATATGGCTAACAGGGGATTAGACTTGGAATCTGGGAACACCTTGGTCTGAATACTGGGCTTTTATGAGCCATCTAATTCTGGGCAGGTCCCTTCTCTCTGGGATTTTGTTTCCTCCTCCATAAAATAAGGAGATTGAATTTTAAGGACTTCTAAGGTCCCCTTCCAGCGTTGATGCTATGATCCTGTGAAGCAGGTTGTATTATTTGTAGATGCAAAAACCAAAGGTCTGAGAGATAAATGTACCCATGGCCATATATCTCCTAAATACTACATGAAATTATATAGGTAAAGCCCTTTTCAGACTGCTGAAGCGCTGTCCAAGGTGTCCCAAACAGCTTCTGCTTACATAGTTTAAAAATGAACTAAGACCTTTGGAACACTGTATAAAGGGGAGCTTGCAGAGGCAGAGTTTGAACTCTGGTTTTCCTGGACCCCCATGTCCAAGAGACTTTTCCCACCCTTGCTTTCTGCCTCTTAGAATCACAACAAAATTTCCTATAGCATTGACACGTTTTCCAAGTGCTTTTTTCTCACAACATCCCTGAAAAGTAGGTTACACAGGTTATACAATTGTTATTAGTTTCCCTTACAAACCTTCAGCCCAGAGAAGCTGTGAGTTGCTCCAAATAACAGAACTAGTAAATGCCTGAGGCTAATTTGGAACCCAGATCTCCCAACTTTATATTCTGCACTCTATTTGATACAAAAGTGTCCTTGTCAGAGGGGATGAGAGCCTAGAGACCCAGCATCTAGATAGTTATGATCCAGTTGGGAAAGGTCTTGAGGGACAAAGGTTAGTTACCCTTCATGTCCACAAAGGAAGGGGTCCATGAGAGGAGAAACTAGACAAGGATCCCACCTATTATCAGTAAACCTCACTCTCCCATCATCTAGGACTCACACTACCTTTTTTCATTCAAGAAACTATGGGGACCCCACCCCCCATCACTACCATAAGCACAATTTCTTCATCCCTTGGGTGCCATCCAAACCTGGCCAATGGCATAAAAAAGGTATTGGTATATCTGGTTTTGAGGAAGCACATTTCAGGTACTTAAATGGTTGATACTATCTAGTCCTATAGACAGCAATAGGTGTTGCAGATAGTTTGAAGTATATGCAGTGGATAGGGCACCAGGCCTGAATCCAGGAAGACTTACTCTTCCTGAGTTCAAATCCACCCTCAAACATTTCCTAACTGTATGACCCTGGGCAAGTCACTTAACCCTATTTGCCTCAGATCCTTATCTGTAAAATGAGATGGAGAAGAAAATGGCAAATGACCATTATCTTTGTCAAGAAAATCCCAAATGGGGTCATGGAGAGTTGGACATGACTGAAATGACTAATCAACAACAATGAAAAAATTTATTATGGGCCTACTCTGCATGACACATTGTGTTAGGTACACACAAAAATAAAGCTGTCTCTGCCCTCAAGGGGGTTACATTTTAGAGCCAATGAAGAAATCGTGATGGTAGATTTAATCTTTTTTTTAATTCTCTTTGCACTTTTTAAAATACTCATTATCTAATAGGTTTGTGAAACTCAAGGGACCAGCAACTTTAGATGATATAAATGAAAATGAAAATCTGAATATAGTTGCTGAAGGTGCATACCATTGCATTATGAAACTGGAGTTCCTTCGGCATACAGTTGGCAAATTATATTCCTAGCTTTTCATGAATTCATTGAGGTGCTGGACCCTGCTGGGAGTTAATTGGCATGTACATGGAAAGCCAAGAAGAGTTCCCTTGTGTCCATCTGCCAAAGTGTGAAAACCTCATTTGTTGACATTTCTTGTCTTAACCTGTTGAACCAAATTATAGAAATGGTTGACAATGGGCAGGCTGGTCAGAGTAACTGTCCCCTGTAACACTGCATAGCACACACACATGTATATGTGTTTATATACATATTCACAAATATATTCACATATACCCACATATGTATATGTTTAACACATATTCACATATATATTCACATATACCCACATATATATGTATATATATATATATATGTATGTCTATATATACATACACATGTGTGCTAGCTAATAGTCCAAAAGAGATAGCATGGATTTCTTTCTAACTGAGATGGGGAGGTTCATTTTATTTCTAGCTGAGTGACTCTAATGAAAGCTGGCCAATGACAGCATTTCTCTTTGGCTTAATTTCTTTATTAACAAAAGGGAAATTGTGCTACCTGACCCAGATGTTCTTTACAGGGACATTGTGAGCACTAATTAAAAATGGCTTAGAAAGAGCTTGGAGGACATTAGAAAAACTCATCTTTACAAAGTGCATTTCTCTCAAAGTAGATCAGGGAGGAGGCGCTTCTGTTGAAGATGGCGGCAGACGCCCTCCATGAGCCTCCTGCTTTTGTGTGCCAAGGTGGAAAGTACCCCAGTGTGTTTGTGGAGCTCCTAGCCGCCTGCCACTGGGCAGTAACGACAGCAGTTTCCTCTGATACCCATTTGTATGCTAGAGGATAATTAGCTAACAAAGTCAAACAGATTCTGTTTCCCAGAGAGGTCCCTTTTCTGAGAGGGCCCAGGGAGCCAGATAGTGAGTAGTTCTTGGTAATTGTAAGTGCTGTCAGCGAACAGTTATTGAGGGACTGATTAAAAAGTTTCCTTCCTTGGAAGTACTTCTCTTTCTTACTGTAAGCCTGCACTGCCCATGAGTACCTTGTTTGGAAAGTGAAAAAATAAAATTCAGATTGGCCCTTTTTAAAAAATCAGGAAATGAGGGCTGAAAAAGAGACTGTTTAAGAGCATCAAGTGCAAGGGTTCATTTTTTAAATGCACTTTAAATTTTCATTATCATCATTATATTTTATTCCAAGGGTGCTTAACCTAGATTTCAGCTTCATAAAGAAACAGCTGGACCATTCTATTTCTAGTCAAGGCAATTTAACAAGTATTTGTTAAATGCCTATAATGTGTCTAGGAATTGAGCTAAGCACTGGAGACATAAAGAAAGCAAAAACAGTATCTGCCCATCCCCCAAGGACCTTACAGTCAAATGGGGGGAGGGGGGAATAATATGCAAACAACTATGTAGGAATGAAGCAGAGTAGATTGGAGACCATCTCAAAAATACAGCAGCTAGCTGGTGCCACATTGAGCTGAGGACCAGAAAGACTCATCTTCATGAGTTCAAATCCAGCCTCAGACACTTACCAGCTGTGTGACCCTGGGTAAAGCATGTAACCCTTTTTTTGCCCAAGTTTTCTTATCTGCAAAATGAGCTGGAGAAGGAAATGGCAAATCACTCTAGTATATTTCCCAAGAAAACCCCAAAGGGGGTCACCAAGAAGAGCTGGACATGACTAAGAAAACACCAACAATCTCAAAGGGAAGGCTCACATATTAAGGCAGAGTAGAAAAGTCTTCTTATAGAAGGCAGGATTTTAGCTAAAACTGGAAGGAAGCTAATAAGTGAAGATGACGAGGGAGGGAATTTGGGGCTGGGAATCAAGACAGGATGAACTGCCAGGAGGCCAGAATCCCTGAATTGCTATGTGCAAGGCTAGAAAGGTAGGAGTTCTAATTGGCTAATTTCTGGATGATGGTCTGGCTTATGTGTGGGGGAAGGAGTGCCAAATGGTGATAAATCCATTCTCCAGGCCACAGACACAAGGCAAGATCTGAAACCAGAAAACTGAAGTTACTTAATCTAAATGTTCAGCTATTTTTCCAAAGTTACAGTCAAGCATCTAGGAGTCTGGATGGAGGAACATATTTAGGTGAGTGATGTCACGCTCAGCTAGAAATGGGGCCACTCAGCTGTACATGAGGATCCCTGTGGGCCACATGTCCGCTTAGAAAACCACATATTATAAAGATCTCTCTTCTGATGCATTTTTATTTATTTTGTTAAATGTTTCCCAATTACATTTTAATAGGGTTTGGCCCACACTCAGCAGTGTTGTGGGCCATATGTGCCTCTGTCATCATTAAAGAGAAAACTCATTTCCTTTTTTTTTCTGGCTATAACTGAATCAAAGGCATATCACACAAGGCCCTGTGAAGGCTTGAAGCAAAGAAGAGTCTGTTCAGCCAGTTGAACACTATCAGCCCATAACAAGTGAGAGGTAAAATAGATTCCTGGCAATGTTGTACACAGGGTCCCCAATATTGTTTAATGAAGAACTGTGAATGACTTAGTTGTTCTCAGAGATACAACGATCCAAGACAATCCCAAAAGACTAATGATGAAGCATACTAACTACCTCCAAAGAAAGAACTGATATTGTTTAAATACAGACTGAGGCATGCTATTTTTCACTTTCTTTTTTTTATTTTTTTCTTTTATTCAAGTCTCTATGTACAAAATTACTACTATGGAAATGTTCTACATAATTGTATATGTATAACCTATATCTGATTGCTTACCATCTCAGGGAGGGAAAGAATTTAGAAGCAAAACTTTAAATAAAACTGTTAAAAGATAAAATAGAAGAATAGACTCCTGGTCATTGCCCTACTTGGAAGCTATACCTGCTAAGGACATGCTTTTCCCTTATCTCTGCTTCAGGCCTGCTCAGTTTTTATAAGACCTAGCATTTCCTGGGATTTAGGTCTTAAACCATTAAGTGTATTTGCCAAATTATGGACTGCCTTTTCCTGTAGAATACTGAAGGGAAAATTAAGGGAACATGAAGCCTGGCATTTGTCTGACCACTGCTGTGTAAATAAACTTCAAATACATCAGAAAACATTAACTCCTGAACACTTGCAGAGGTCTTGATCTTTCTTCCCACCCCCACAGACTACACATTCTCTGACATCAGCTCTTAACAATCCTTTGGAACTTGTTTGGAAAATGATAGCCTAATGAGGAATGTGAAGGAAACAGGTTCTTTTAATCCAGAGGTTCTCTCAAGTCCCTGATCCATTCAAGGTCACAGAGATAGTTTTACATTTTTAAACAACAAAAAACCATGTTTATTCTTAGTTCCTTGAGGAGAAGGAGCTGTCATTTCTTTCCTTCTCTTTCCTTTCCTCTAATTTCCTTCCCTTTATCCTCTATATCCTTAGCACTTACCGCTGTGCCTACACAGAGTAAGCACCTAATAAATGCTTGTTGAATTGATTTGAATTACATTTTGAGAACTAAATGTGGCCTGATTGCATTCCCTCCTATTCAAAATCCAAGAGTTTCAACTCCACCTTACACTGGGAGATATAATCTACCTGCCTCTTTAAGAAGCTTTATTTGATTGCTTGTTTGTTTTTCCAGGCTCCATTTCATGGAAGTCACTAATCCTTTGGTTTCTATCTCTCTCAAACTCCCAAGATTTTTCTAAGATCTCTGACAGGGCCCTATTTATCTTTTCTGCAGCTTGTTTCTACATAGGTGTTTGCTTGTTGTCTCCCCCATTAGATTGTTAAGCTCCTTTAGGCCAGGGACTTTTGCCTTTCTTTATATGCCCAGGTTTTAGTAAGGGATTAATAACTGTTGATAGATTGTCTGGGCATTCATCTACCAGTTTCTTTTCTTTTTTTCTTTTGCTTTTTGGAGGGGGCAGGGCAATTGGGGTTAAGTGACTTGCCCAAGGACACAGGGCTAGTAAGCCTTAAGTGTCTGAGGTCGGATTTGAATTCAGGTCCTCCTGACTCCATGGCCGGTGCCCTATTCACTGCACCACCTAGCCACCCTGATATATAAATGTCTTAAAGAAACTGGTAGGGGAGGCTAGGCAGAGTAGTGAATAGGGCACCGGCCCTGGAGTGAGGAGGACCTGAGTTCAAATCCGACCTCAGACACTTAAGGCTTACTAGCCCTGTGACCTTGGGCAAGTCACTTAACCCCAATTGCCCTGCCCTCCCCCCTCCAAAAAAATATATATTTTTATATATCAATGTACTGGAGGCAGTGTATAGTGGAAAGCAGGGCCTGGAGGACCTGAGTGCAAGGTTTGCCTTTGACACATTCTGGTTGTAAGATCCAGAGCAAGTAAGTTACTTCTTAGTGGTGCAAGATAGTTGTGTTCAACTCAAATCAAAACAGCCCCTGGGGAAGCTAGGTGGCAGTGGATAGAATGCCACAACTAAAGTCAGGAAAACCTGAATTCAAATCTGGTCTCAGATACTTACTAGTTATGTGACCTTGGGCAAGTCCTTTAACTCCAATTGCCTCCCCCCAAAAAAGAAATAGCCCCTAACCATACAAAGAATCCCTGCAGACTGCATATTTATTTAGAAAGTCACAGATTAATAATAGTATCTCTGTTGTATCCTATTTTAAAATTTATTTTGTCACATACTTCCCAATTATATTTTAATTTACTTTGGGAGACACTGGGTGGGTGGGGGAGGTGTTGTCACTGAATGTGGTCCCTATATTTGATACCTCTACTCTAGGCAACTTTTTAACATTGTATAAGTTTCAGAAAATATGCCAACCTGCATTAGCAGAGGATGTTTCCTTACCTGGCAAATCACTATAGCAATGAAATCACGGTCTAGTCTATTTCTTTATTCTCATTCCATTATAAACTCAAGTTCCCTGCTCTCCTTCCCCTTTTTAAAAATTTCTCTCTAGTTTTCCTCCGTTTTCCCCTTCTCTATCCCTGCCAAATCATAAGTGTGTATTTGGAAGTGAGGGCAGTGGATGGGCAGAGAAGGGAAGGGGAACCTACCATCATACCTGGGGAATGGGTGGGAGGGGTGGAAGAATGTGTAAATTAGGTGGGAGAGAAGGAAAAAAACCATTCTACAACTTCCCTCTTCACATCAACCCTCCCAACTCTTATCAAAACAGTTGATTCTGGTTCAACTCCTTGAAACAACTCTTTCCAATTTCTTCAATCCCTGTGCATAGCATCGCAGCTTAGGCTTCTAATTTTTCTTTTTTTAATAAAACTGCTTTTTGTTCCACATTGACTTTCTTTACCACTGAGAAATGTTTTTTTCTCAACCATTAGCCATTGGAGGCTGCCTCCTCCTTAGACTGTGTTCCGCAGTGCTAAACTACTGTGGAATTGAAGGAAAATAATAACCTCAAACAAGTGTGCCTGCCTTGCTATTTGATCTCAGGAGGCCTCCAGCTTTCTTCCTTTGCCTACACTGAATGCTTTCAATAATCCCTTTTTCTCGACACAGCCCATATTATGAGGATACTGTAGCTTGGCTCCGATGCCTTGAAAAAACAGGAATGACTCACTCTTTCTCATGTCTATCGGGTCTGGAAATGAATATCAAAAAGTTAACACCATAGGTGCAGATTTTTTAAAAAGCTTTTAACACTCTTTTTAGTTGTTTGAAGAGCGGTCCAAAGGAATTAAAATGCAGTCAGGTGGAAAGAACATTGGATTTGAAGTCAGAACACCATGGGCTCCAATTCGGCATTTGCTTCTTACTAGCTGTGATCTTGCTTGAGAAAGTAATTTAAGCTCAATGGGCCTCCGTTTGTTTCCTTATCTGTGAGGGCTTGGAGGAGGTGATTTCTAAGGCCCCTTCCAGCTCTATCCACTGTTCCACTAGCTGCCTATTGCTATGTGAAGGAATGGGCAATATATAGGTAGAGAAGACAGTGTGGACATGCTGGCTGTCTTCAAGTAGCTTAAAGGGCCACTTATTTACCATTAAAACAATAATAATATTGTCCTCATTCAGTTGCATCTGACTCTTAGTGACCATACTGTCCATAAGGTTTTCTTGGTGAAGATACTGGAGTGGTTTTCTGTTTAACTAGCAATTTAACTGTCAAAAAAAATAAAATTTAAAAATAATAATAGCTAGTATTCACATGGTGATTTAAGATGTACAAAGTGCTTTATACGTACCATTTCATTTTATCCTCACAACAATCCTTCAAAGTAGTTGCTGTTATCCCTATTTTACAGTTGAGGAAACTGAGGTAGAAGCTGGCTAAGTGATCTGCCCAGAGTCACATAGCTATGTCTGAGGCTATTTGAACTCAGGTCTTCCTGACTCCAGGTAAAGTGGTCTATCCTCTGCACTCCCTTAGTTCTTTAATATGTGCCCAAGAGAGCCATCCAAAAGGAGCATGAGCTGCCTTGGTAGGTAGGAGGTCTCCTTTCGCTAGAGGTATGCAGACAGGGTCAAGATAGAATGATCACCTGTCAGATAGGCTGTGAGGAGATCCTTGTTTAGGTAGAAGTTGGATAAATTGGCCCCTCCCAACTCTGAGAATCTGAGACTGTGAAAGCCTGAGAGGAAATCAGCTAAAGCAATGTAGAATTTCTGCTTTAACAGATAATTAAAGATTGGAACTCCCATTCCATAAATATCAGAATCAGATATTGATTCAGATTGCTAAAGATAAAGCTTGATCAGGGGTGGCTAGGAGGCACAGTGGCTAGAGCACCAGCCCTGGAGTCAGGAGGACCTGAGTTCAAATGCAGTCTCAGACACTTAACACAAAAACTAGCCTGTGACCTTGGGCAAGTCACAACCCCAATTGCCCTCCAAAAAGCAAAAATAAATTAATTAATTAGTTAATTAAAGATAAAGCTTGGAGGAAAGTGGGTCTAAAGCTCCTAAGAATGAGATCTTGTCTCCACAACAGGCTCTAGGTAATAGGGGATGGAGTATTGAATCTGGGGTCAGAAACACCAGTGAGATCTTGAATCCTGCTTCAGGCACCCAGTGGCTTTGTGACCCCAAGAAAGTAATTTAATTTCTCACATCTTCAGTTACCTCATCGATGGAATTGGCATAATAATAGTACTTGCTTCACTGGGTTATTGTGAAGATCAAATGAGATAATATATGTGAATCACATTTAGCATCTCTTAAAGCTTTCATCATCATCATCGTCATTTTTATTTTTGGATTTTCATCAGTGCCATTGTAAACTCATGTTAGCCAAAACAGAAAAGGGTGTTAAAAAAAAGGGTAAATTTTCAGAATTTTTTTTTTGGTGACAGTTCCTGAAGAAATCAATGCTACATGAATGCATTGTTAGTGAAGCTGAGAATGTCTAATCATTTTGGAAAATGGTTTGGGATTACAAAAGTAAAACTACCAGTCTATTCAATGTCCTTTGTCTCAGTGAATGGGCATGGGACATATAAAGTTCAGTGACATAGAGGCCCTATATAAAACAAAATATTGGGGGGCGGCTAGGTGGCGCAGTGAATAGAATGCCAGCTCTGGAGTCAGGAGGACCTGAGTTCATATCCAGTCTCAGACATTTAACACTTACTAGCCATGTGACCTTAGGCAAGTTACTGAGTCCCTATTGCCCTGCCTTTCCCCTTCGAAAAAAGAAAAAAAAAGAATGTGAAGAATTCAGAGAAATGTGAAGCTTAGAGAATGCTTTAGTGCTTTCCAGCTCTGTTGTGAGGATGAAATGAGATAATTGTACAGCTCAATGCCTGGCACAGAGAAAGTGCTATATAAATGTTGCTTTTGTTATTATAATCTTAAATCTTGTATGACTGGGGTGGCTAGGTGGCTCAGTTAGTAGAACACTGGCCCTCAAGTTAGGAGGACCTGAATTCAAATCCAGCTTCAGACACTTAACACAAAAAAACTAGCCATGTGACCTTGGGCAAGTCACTTAACCCCAATTGTCCTGCCTTCCCCCTTCCAAAAAGCAAAAAAGAAAATCTTAAAAAAAAGAATCTTGTATGACCTTATGAAGGATAGAGCGAGGCAGATCAGTAGAATAATTTACACAATGACCACAGTAAAGACAAAAAGACTTCAGAACCTTGACCAATTCTTGACTGCAAAGCCCTCTTGATGAATCTGTGACTCTCTCAGCAGCAGTGGTGAAATATAGATGGAGAAATGAGGTCTACAATGTCAGACAGAGCCACTGTGTCAATTTGTCTCGATTAACCATACATACTTGCTCCAAGGGAGGGTTCTCTGATTTGGGGCAAGAAGAAAGTGAGGGGGAGATATCATTGGAACATTTTTGTTTTAAAAAGATTTAAAAAAAACCCCTAGATCTCAGGAGGATTTGTTTTAGAGAATAAAGGACAAAACTGTAAATTGCATTCTGTCCTTCAGGGGAAGAGAAACTTGGTTAGGAACAACAGTCAATGTCAGCAAAAAAGGGAAACATGGAGACCCATCCCTGGAACCCTCATAAGAAAAGAAACTGGGCCTCAGTTTCTTCCTCAGCAAAATGAGAAAGTCAGATCAGATATTGAATGAGTGGTCTCATAAGGTAGTGAGTTCCCCATTACTAGAGGTCTTCAAGCATGGGCTGATTGACAATTTATTAAGAATGTTAGGTATGTTCAGGCCTATGTGGAAGTCAGTGATGGTCATGACAGCCATTGCCTAATAAATACAGCTTCTTATCCCCCTCCAAACCATAATGGGTCATTTACTTTCCCCTGGGAACTCAACCTGCTGTGTGACCTCTGATCCAGACCATGGGAACCACCACGAGTGGCTTGGCATTGGGGAAGCTAGTTCTTGTTTTCATTGCTAAGCAAATATGGGGGGTGGGAAGGAGAGGGAGTCCCCATTCCCACTTCCAAGGCTAGACTGGGGATAATGTGTTCCTGGAATCCTGAGTTAGACAATGGAAGGCATTTTTTCCCATAACAATTTGATTATATGTGGTGGTTGAGTTCTATTGTTTTGGGTACACAGCACTATTGATACATTGATTAGTTTAGCTTTTGTGGGCTAGTGTAGGAGTCTAATGACCTATAGGTTTTATTTATGGGAAAATGCCTTTTGAATGACAGATATCTCACAAATGAGTTTTTGGAGCATAAATAGGGTAAATTGGGAAATACCTGTCCTAAAGCCCTCATTTTATTACATTAACCTCATGTTAACAGAATAGATGAGACTAAAGCCTTATGATAAACAACCTGATAAAACTATTCTTTGCATAGATTAAGAACTGGAAGGGACCTTAACGACCATCTAGTCTGATCCCTTCATTTTATAGCTGAAAGAAAACTGAGGCCCAGCAAGATAAAGTGGCTTGCCCAAAGGCACAAGACAGAGTGCTCTAGTCCAGGGTTCTTTAAATTACGTCATGCTTGGCACAGCACCTGCCACACAGTAGGGCTTAATAAATGTTTATTGATGATGATCATGCTGCTGAAGATGCAAAAATCGTAGAATTTCAGGGTTTGAGGGATCCCAGAGGCCTCTTGTCTGACTTGTACCTACACAAGACTCCCTCTAAGACATACTCAACAAGTCACCATCCTGCATTTATTTAAACAGAAAGAGGGAACTCACAACCTCCTGGGGCAATTCATTCTATTTTTGCCTAACTGTAAGTCTTAGAAAGTTGCTCTTTACTTTGAGTCAACATCTGCCTCTCCTTTACCCAGCTAGGTGACACAGTAGATACAGAACACTTGACCAGGAATCAGGAAGATTTGAGTTCAAATCCTGTTTTAGGCAGGTACTAGCTGTGGGACCCTGGGCAAGCTATTTGACCTTTCTCTGTGAGAATTTCACCTTGTTGGGGATTTTGTGTGTGTGTGCCTGAATCATTATTGGCAATATATTCCAAGCTGCTTATACCCATCATACACCTTTCCATTCCCTGGTGTGTCACTCACACATCTTATTTCTTTGGATATGGTAGCATTCCATGATTCACAGCTGAATAGTATAACTGGCTATGTGTTGGGAAAAAGAAAATATTATGTGTTCCAATTTTATAATTTATTTTCTTTTTTGTGAAGGTAAATCTTTTATCTGAAACTCTTTTTAAAAGTAAATTAATTAATTTACTTTTCATTTTCAACATTTACTTCCATAAGATTTTGAATTTTAAATTTTCTCCCCCTCCCTCCCTTGCCCCTACCCAAGACAGCATGCAATCTGATATAGACTCTCCATATACATTTGGATTTTAACACATTTTCACATTAGTCATGTTGTAAAGAATAATTAGAACCAATGGGAGAAACCACGAGAAAGAAACAAAACAACAAAAGAGAGAAAATAGCATGCTTCTATCTGCATTCAGACTTCAAAGTTCTTTCTCTTAATGTAGATAGCATTTTCCATACTGAGTCTTTTAGAATTGTCTTAGATAATTGCATTGCTGAGTAGAGTTAAATCTATCAAAGTTGGTCATCACCCAATGTTGCTGTTACTGTGTACCGTGTTCTCCTGGTTCTGCCCACTTTACTCAGCATCAGTTCATTTAAGGTTTTTCTGAAATCTGCCTGCTTGTCATTCTTTATAGCACAATATACATTCATATACCACAACTTGTTCATTCATTCCCCAATGATGGACATCCCCTCAATTTTCAATTCTTTGACACCATAAAAAGAGATGCTATAAATACCTTTGTATATGTGGGTCCTTTTCCTGTTTTTATGATCTGTTTGGGATACAGACCTAGAAGTGATATTGCTGGGTCAAAGGGTATGCACATTTTTATAGCCCTTTGGGTATAGTTCCAAACTGCTCTCCAGAATGGTTGGATCAGTTCACAACACCACCAACAATGCATTAATGTTCCATCTTCTCTAACATTTAATGTTTTCCAGTTTTGTCATGGTAGCCAATTTGATAGGTGTGATGTGGTACCTCAGAGTTGTTTTGATTTGTGTTTCTCTAATCAGTAGTGATTTAGAGCATTTTTCATATGACTATAAATAGCTTTAATTTCTTCAACTGGAAACTGCTTGTTCATATCCTTTGACCATTTATCAATTGGGGAATGACTTGTATTCTTAAAATTTGACTCAGCCTTCTGGTTGGTTGGTTGTTGTCTTTTGTTCTTAAAGAGGACCAAAATGACATCACTATGCTGGAGCCAAGTTTCAATGTGTCCAGCTGTTTCTAATCAGACCAATACAAGCTCAGAATGCTCTACCACCGGTTGGGAACAAATAGTCCACATGAATTTTTGGGGTGGATACTCCAGTTTTCGAATCCTGAATTTCCTCTGTGCTATCTCAATTCTGCTTTGCTCATAGAGCACAGAACCTTCTTTGATGTGGGCATGCCATGCTGAGTGGTTCTATGCCAGTGTCTCCCATGTCACACAATCAATTCTAAAGTTCATAAGAGAGTCCTTGAGAGTGTCCTTGTAGCACTTCTTCTGATCACCATGTGAACATTTGCCCTGAGTTCTCCACAAAATAGTCTTTTTGGCAAGCATACATTTTTCATTCAAACAATGTTTGATAGCTGATAGATGTGCTCTCTGCAGTAGAGTTTGAATGCTTGGAAGTTTACTTTGAGTAAGGACCTCAGCATCTGGTATCTTATCCTACCACGTAATCTTCAGAATCTTCCTAAGACAATTCAAATGGAAGGGATTCAGTTTCCTGGCATGACACTGGTACACTGTCCAGGTTTCACAGGCATATGACAATGAGGTCAGCACCATGGATCTGTAGATATTCAGTTTGGTAGTCAGTCTAATAATCTCTTCTCTCCCATACTTTCCTTGAGTCTCCCAAACACTGTGCTAGCTCTGGCAATTCGTATGTCAACTGCATTATCAATGTGCACATCCCTGGAAAGTATACTACCAAGGTAAGTGAACTTATCCACAGCATTCAAAACTTCTCCATCTTTTGTAACCAATCATTCCATGTTGAATGGTGTGGTGGTGGCTGATGGAGCACTTGTGTTTTCTTGGTGTTAATTTTTACGGCCAAAATTAGCACAAGCAGCAGAGAACTGATCCTTACTTTGTTACATCTTAGCTTCAGAGGCTGCATTGAGTGCACAATCACCTGCCAACAGAAAATCATGCATCAACTCTCCCTACACTTTGGTCTTGGCTTGTAGCCTTTTCAAGATGAAGAATTTACCCTAAGTGCAATACCTGATCTTGATGCTACATTCATCCTTAATTGAAAGCATTTGACAACATGACTGAAAATATTAAGCTAAAAAGCATGGGAGCAACATTCAGCTCTCTACATATTTTAGAAATGAGATCTTTATTAGAAACACTCATTCTAAAAGTTTTTCCCAGCTTTCTGCTCCCCTTCTAATCTTGGTTGCATTGGTTTTGTTTGTGCAAAAACCTTTCAATTTAATATAATCAAAATCATCCATTTTGCATTTCATAATGTTGTCTCTCTCTTGTTTGGTCATAAATTCTTCCCTTCTCCATAAATCTGACAAACTATTCCTTGATCTCCTAGTTTGCTTATAATATCAGTCTTTATATCTAAATTGTATACCCACACAATTAGGATTCGGGACTTTATCTTGGTATATGGTGTAAGATACTGGTCTGTGTTTATTTTCTGCCATAGTATTTTCCAGTTTTCCCAGCAATTTTTTAAATAGTGAATTCTTATCCCAGAAACTGGAGTCTTTGGATTTATCAAATAGATTTCCCTTGTCATTGGCTATTGTGTTTTGTGTACCTAATCTATTCCACTGATCTACCACTCTGTTTCTTAGCCAGTACCAAGTAGTTCTGATGATTGCTGCTTTATAATACAATTTAAGATCTGGTATAGCTAGGCCACCTTCCCTTGCATTTTTTTTCATTAATTCCCTTGAAATGCTTAACCTTTTGTTCTTTTAGATGGATTTTATTATTTTTTCTAGCTCTGTAAAACATTTTTTGGTAGTTTGATTGGTATGGCACTGAATAAGTAAATTCGTTTAGGTAGAATTGTCATTTTTATTATATTAGCTTAACCTTGCCATGAGCAACTGATAATTTCTCAAATATTTAGATCTGACTTTATTGGTGTGAAAAGTATTTCGTGATTGTGTTCATATGCTTTCTGGGTTTGTTTTGGCAGGTAGACTCCCAAATATTTTATAATGTCTACAGTAACTTTAAATGGAATTTCTATATCTCTTGCTGTTGGGCTTTGTTAGTAATATATAAAAATGCCAATGATTTCCATGGGTTTATTTTATATCCTGCAACTTTGCTAAAGTTGTTTATTATTTCAAGTAGGTTTTTATTTGATGTTCTAGGATTCTCTAAATATATCATCATATCATCTGCAAAGAGTGACAGCTTTGTTGCCTCTTACCCATTCTAATTCTTCAATTTCTTTTTCTTTTCTTATTACTAAAACTAACATTTCTATATTGAACAATAGTGGCAATAATGGGTACCCTGGTTAATCTGAAACTTTTAAAAAATGCTTCTGTTTCAGGAAAGAAAAAAAATTAATGGATGGGAGCATCCAGAGCTAGAAAAATATAATCAGGAAAGAAAAGTTTCCTGACCTTAGGGGTCATTCCTTCCCTTGGCTTTTGCCCTGGCTTCCTACTGTATTCTTTTTTTTTTTAATTATTTATTTTTAGTTTTCAACATTCATTTCCACAAGATTTTGAGTTACAATTTTTTCTCCCCATCTTTCCCCTACCCCCACCTGTAAATAGCAAGCCTACTGAATACCCCTTCTCCCAATCTGTTCTCTCTTATATCCTCCTCCATCATCCCCCTAACTTTGTAGTAGGGCAAGATGTATTTCTATACCCCAGTACCTGTATATTGTATTCTTTCTTAATGCCTCATTTTAAAGGCTGAAGCCTGATGGTGTTATCTCTTAATGCTTCTTTTGACTAAGCATGCCTGCAGACTCAGTACCTTCTCTCTGTGTCAAATGGATCAGCCTGTGAAGATAGATATAATACTTATTTTAGGAAATTGTTCTAAGAAAATATATCCTTGAGCTAATGGAAGTTCACAGCTATTTCCTTGTCAGCCTTCTTGTTATTTTGAAATATTGCTTAAATGCTTTTTGCTCCTCCTGAATCCTAATTCAAAATAAAATTCATCATGAATTTCCTACATCTTTCCCTTACATGCATACATTCACTAGACTTCACTTCTTCACTTGTGATTTTTGTCAGCTTTCATTATTTCCTTTTAAAGGACTTTAGAGACTTCAAAATAAATTATACTGAACATCTCTATCCACCATGACAAAACAACTAAAAGTACATTTCTCAATTTCTTGCTTGGTGGCAAAAGACCTTTTGCTTTGGGATAATCTGTAGCAGGTACAAACTTTGTCCTGATTTTCCCTTCTTTCCTTTTTTTCCATCTTCCTCCTTCTTTCCTTCCCCCTCTGCCTTCTTTATCTCTTCCTTTATTAAGTGTCTGCCTTGTGAAAAAACAGTGTGTTGAGCCCTGAAGAGATATTGGGATAAACAAGATATGAACTTGCCTTCAAGGAGCTTACAGCCTAGCCAGAGTGATATGACATGAGCATAAGTAAATGTAATACAAATAATTAATAATAGCAATAATAATGGAGATTATATATAGATGCATATATAATCCTTAAAGTCTGCCAAGCATTTTATTACATTCAATTCTCACAACAATTGTGAAGTAAGTATTATAGATTTTCTTGGCCTCATTTCACAAATAGGTTGACAACGGTCAGTGACTTGCCCATTATCTCATAGCTAGTAAGTGTCTGACAAGGTATTCCAACCCATGGGTTGCTAGTTCCAAATTCAATACTCTATCTATTATGCCTGGCTACCTTTCTAGAATATGGCATGTGCATAATAGTACAAAATCCTTTGAAATTAGATGAGGGAAAGATCACTTCTAGCTGGAGGGGTTCCTGAAGCCTACGCATAGGAAGTGCCATTTCAACTACAACCTGGTGGATGGGAAGGGAGTATTCCAATAGAATGTAAGTTCTCTGAGGATAGGGACTAGTTTGCTTTTTGTCCTTGTATTTCCAGTGCCTAGCCCAGACCCTTGTACATAGTAAGTGTTTGATAAATGTTTCTTAAAGTGGATGTGGGGAATTTGTTTTGCTTGACTGTGTATATTAGTTACAAGGGTTTGCTTTTTCTTTTTCTAATAGTGGGTCAGGGAACAGTGCAATTAAATGTGAAGAAATAAGAAAACATGTGATGTACTTCAGGTAATGGTACTACCATTCTCTCCTTCCATTTATTTATATATCCATTAACAAATATTAGTTAAGTCACACTATTGGCAAACAATATACAGCAGAGCTATACACTTGATACTGTGAAAGTTATAAAGAATAAGAGACATTTTCTGACCTCTGAGAGTATGCAGTTTGGGAGGGGGAGATGAGACATACACAAATAGCTATAATATTAGCAAGGAGGTAATGTGTACCATGAGAGGCATAGTAAATATACAAAATGAATTCTGAGGAGCAGATCACATCTGATCAACCAGACTGGGACTACTTCACAGAGAACTTGGCATTTTGGCCGTGTCTCAAAAGACAGTAGAATTTTGACTAGCAGTGAAATATCGGGAGAGGGTTTAATAAGAAAGACAAGTCCTAGAGGAACACTTACAATAGTTTAGGGAAAAGTAAGGAGTCCATTTTGTCTGGAGTATAACATACCTGAAGGGGAGCGATATGAGAACCTGATTGTAGAGAACTCTCGGTGCTAGGGGAAGGAGTTTGACCTTTTCCCCATGAAAAGAAAGTCTAATTGAAAGTTTTTAATCAAGGGAGTGGGGAGTGGTGACATAATCAGACTTGCCTTTAAGTAAATTAATCTGGCAGAAGTGTTTACAATGGATTAGAAAGGAGGAAGGGAGAAAGGGGTGGATGACAACTGGGAAATTAGAGATGGGAGAATCAAGTTGGAGGGTTTTGCCTCAGTTTAGGAAGACCTAATTAAGGCTTTATGGCTAGAGGTCACAACCAAAGGGATAGAGGAGATAAAATTTTTTTGATTATATACAATTTAACAGCTTTAGTAAAAAAAAAAAAATCAATGCAGATGAAATAAGAAGAGAAATTCAAGTATCAAAATATCTCCTAAAAATATCTGCTATTCAAGTTACATAAGGAGTTGACACAGATATGATCCAAAGCTATGCCCCCAATAAATAGATTGTCAAAGGATACAGTTTTCAAAAGGGTTGCCAGATATCAGTGACCTCATTTGGGGTGTTCTTGGCAAAGACATTGGAGTGTCTGCCATTTCTTTCTCCAGATCATTTTACAAATGAAGAAACTGAGGCAATCTGGGTTAAGTGACTTGCCCAGGGCCACACAGCTAGAAAGTATCTGAAGTCAGATTTGAACTCAAGAGCTCTGGGTTCAGCACTCTATCCACTACTCCACCTAACTACAAGACAACCAATGAGATAATGTATGTAAATTATTTGCAGAACTAAAGTGCTGTATAAATGCCAGTTATTATTATAATATGGGATGCTCTATATACTGCCTTGTAGCATGGTTATTCAGGCATGTGTTTTATCTCCACATCTAAATATAAGATCCTAGAGGGCAAGGACTATGTCTTATTCTTCTGAGTATACCCAGTCTAATCCAATAAGCATTTATTAACAGGGAGTCAGAAAGTCTTGAATTCAAATCCTCATACTGGCTATGTGTCTCTGGGAAAATCAGTTAACCCTGTGGTCTCAGTTATTTCATTTGTAAAATGAAGGAACTGGAACTGATGATCTCTGAGGTTCTTTCTAGTTCTAAATCTATGATTTTAGGATTCTAAGAGGCATAGGTGGGGTGTGAGGGTGGGGCATTCTAAACTTGGGGGAAATAACCAATTTTTGTTTTCCTTAGTAGAAATTGGATGGCTGGATTAGTGGAGGGATGAAGAGACTTCTTTACCAGCTACATCACTTATTAGCCTTGTCATGTACAATTCAGCTCGAAGCTGAGGATCTAGTCAGTCCAATAATAAACATTTATTAAGGGTCATCTTTGTTCCAGGCACCGGGGATACAAAGAGAGACAAAAATGCTGTTCTCAAGGAGTGAATGTTCTAATGGGGGAGACAGCATAAAAATAACCATGTAAATATAAGATTTATACAGAATGGATTCAAGGTGATCTCAGAGGAAAGATACTAGAAGTAGGGAGCTAGGACAGCAGGGAGAATCCTCCTGCAGAAGGTTGAGTTTGAGCTGAGTCTTGCAGGACACTAGTGAAGTCCAGGAGTTGAGAGAACATTCCAGGTCTGGAGACAGCCAGTGAAAAAGCACAGTCAGGAGACAGACTCACATGTTCAATGAACAGCAAAGATGCCATCAGAACTGGATAATAAAGTATATCCAAAGAGGTTGGTTTTGTTTATTTTGTTTGTTGTTTGTCCTTTGTTTTCGAAGAGGACCATGACATTCAAGCGAAATGGATTTAAGTGAGATCAGACTGTGCAAAGCCACCAGCCTCACTTTCTCCTCTGGAGCCATCTGGATCCAGTGGCCAGATATAGATCAGGAAGACTGGAGATGGCCCAGATGCAGTGCGAGACCTTGGTCTTTTTAAGCTAAGGTCTTTCCCGATGTCAGTTTGACAGAGGCAATACCACTTAATGATTAAGGCTAGGTAAGAAATGAGGGAGAGGGGAGGCTAGGTGGCACAGTGAGTAGAGCGCCAGCCCTGGAGTCAGAAGGACCTGAGTTCGGATCCGGCCTCAGACACTTAATGCACACAAAAACCTAGCCTTGTGACCTTGGGCAAGTTACTTAACCCCAATTGCCCTCCAAAAAGAAAAAAGAAAAGAGAAAAAAGAAAAAAATGAGGGAGAGAATGGCCTCTTTACTAGTGAAAAAAAAATCAATCTGGGAGAGGAAGATCCTCAAGGTTTCTGGCCTAAACAGAAACAATTACTATTTACATTCATTCTGAACCAATCAGGGTGCAAACAGTGACCAAGTGGGCCTTGGCTTGGAACATATAGAGAAGAGGGGAGGGGTAAGAAAGAGGAGGGGAGGGGCAGGGCCTGGCAGTATGCTTCCATCAGTATTAAGGTGATATCAGTTCTTTTCCTGGAGAGGGATAATATTTTCATCATGAATCCTTTGGGATTGTCTTGGATCACTGTATTCCTGAGAATAGCTAAGTCATTGATTGTTGTTAAATCCTACAGTATTGCTGTTACTGTGTACAATGTTTTCCTGGTTCTCACTTCACTCTACTTCAGTTCATAAAAATCTTCCAAAACTTTTCTGAAATATTCTTCTTCATTTCTTTACAGCACAACAATTCCATATTTATTCACATTTACAGCACATAACTCCATCATAATCATATACCACACTTTGTTTAGCCATTCCCCAATTTATGGGCATCCCTTCAATTTCCGATTTTTAGTTAATACGAACAGGCTAGAAAATTTTAAATCAGACTTTACACTAAAAAAACATTGTCTGGACCCTTCCTTAACTTGTTAATTTTATAAGCATGAAATTTTGTATACTGAGTTTACTTAGGAGACAAAATTGCTTCACAGGTCAACTCTACAAGGAATATTGGCCAAAGTAATGTGGCCCCAAAGAATGAAGGAGCAAATCCAAAGGAGAGCAACATGTTGGAAGACTTGAAAGATAGGAAGGGGCAATGACATGAAAGGCTTTAAATGCCAAACAGAGCACGTTATCTTTGAACCTGGAGGTAATAAGGAGGCAATGGAATTTATGGAGCAGAAGGATGACATGGTCAGACTTATCTTTTAGGAAATTTATTTTGTTGGTTTAATGGAGAATGGATTTTAGTGGAGAGAGCCTTGAGGCAGGGAGACCAACTAGAAAAGGCTGTTGCTAAAGTCTAGCCATGTGGAGCTGCTTCACAGTTGTGATTGCCAAAGAGGTGCTGCACCAGTGGGGGGAAAGAGTGAAGATTTTCTCCACGAGTGCAGAGTGTCTCCACTACTGAGTGAGTCAGTTCAGAGAGAATGAAGTGATCTTTGCCTCTGTCATAATCGGTGTGCTTCAGTTAGCACCGAGTCTAGAGGCCAGTCCTCTTCACCTCTGTTTTAGCCTCATTCATCTCAGATTCTTTTCCCTGGAGGGGTAGTTTGCATGTGTGTTCCTAGTGGGTGGTGTTTGGGTGGGGGTGAGGGGTTGGGTGGAGCCAAAGACTTGTTTTCTGGGGAAGGAATGAAAATTGAGCCAAACACCTCTTAATAAGCTGGATTGTGATGTGATTGGTCCTTCCTGGAGGCTGGCTATAGGAACACTTAGTCATCGGCACTCTGGAGATCTCTTTGGGACTGGGCACAAACTTGGCTGTTTCTCTCCCAGTTCTTTGTGCCTGGGATTAGCTGTCGTACTTGGGCTTTGGGAAAGCTGATGCAGTTTGACAAAATATAATCCTAGATTTGCCGTTGCCTCTCAGCTTATGAAAAACAGATGTCTTAATGTTCTGGAACTTCACACAGAATGGAAGTTGCCAACTAGAGAGCCTTTTGGACTGAGAACATCGAGTTAAGACAATTCGGAATCCAGCCAGAAGGGGGTTTTTCCCTCCTCTTGTCTATTTTTACTGCGTAACTGATAGCCATCCAAGGACCGACCTTCCTCCCTCCTTCAGTCCATCCCTCTGAAATGGGAGGGGATAGAGCAGCTTCACCTTGAGATACCATCAGAAGGAGAGATCGCAGCTGCAGCCCAAAAGAGAGAGAAAAGAATGAAAGGAGAAGAGAAACGGAATGTCTCATGATTGTCTGGCTGATTCTTGAAAAAGACAGCATACCACCCTTCCGTAGCAGGCAGGGGGACGAGAAGGAGGCAGAAAGAAGATAGCAACAGCTTTCTCCTGGGGACTTGTGTGTATGTGTTTTTTTTTTTTCCTAAGTGCAGTAAGTCACCATTTCACAATCATTCATTAGCCTGCTTGTGCTATTGAACTCTGAAAAATACTTCCGCAGAAGGCTGAGATGCATCCAAATTGCTGTGGAATTTGACTGTGTGTGTGTGTGTGTGTGTGTGTGTGTGTGTGTGTGTGGTTTAATTTGTTATTCTGCTCATGTCAGGCAATGCACTGGGGGCTGCCAATTTCTGTCTATTTTGGGTACCTTTTTTTGTTCACTCCTGGGTGGATGTTAGCATGTTTAAGAAGTCTGTAAAGTAGTCCATTTCCGAACCTGTCACTGCAGTGGTTAGAAGCCAGAGTCTCGCTGGCAAAAAGACAAGAGAAAGGTTTCTGACAGCCCAGCCCAGCTCAGCTCTAGTCTGCATGTCAGAATCGAGACTGTTGGAAGGGCTAAGACTCCAAATTAAGCAGCTTTGAACCTGGGCCAAGAGGGATGGCAATAGGGAGAAGCATGTACATGCACCCTGTGTTTTAAAAAATAATAATATATGATCTATGTACATGAAAAGCATGAAGCAGAGCTTTGAAATGGCATTTACTCCAAGAAAAAATTACCCTGGAGTCTTAAACTGGTAGATTTGATAACTTTGAAAGTATTTTCCCTCCTTTTTTTTTTAACTTTAGTAGTTCATCCATTACCAGCAACTGATTTTAATTCCCCCACCATTTGCCTCTGTCCTTTCCCCGCCATACCCTGCCAGCATCCTGCAGCTCTCTCATTTGTTAGTGTTGGGAAGATGTTGACCTTGAAGTGTCTGTGGGCTTAAAACAAAACCCAGCAACCCACCAAAAACACTTGTTTTGAAGGCAAACACAGGAGTCTAAAAATGCTTGCTGACTGCAAAAATAATGAAAAGCCTTGGTTTGGACAGGGGTTTGAGTAGAGAGAAGAGAAGAGTTTGGGAAAGGAGAGTGACTCCTTTAAGGATGAGGCCTACCAGTCTCTGGAGCATTCTCTAACCTCCAAATTAATTCTACCTGTAGCCATCCCGTCCTTCCCCAAGGCAGTCAGCCTTCCCCTTTCCTCTCTCTCCTCAAGCAATCCCCACTGTCAGACAAGAAAATAGAGGCTAATTTATGCTTTCTGATTTTTTTCCAAATTAAAAAAACAAAAAGAAGAAAGCCTATATTTTCAGAGACCCCAGGCAGACTTGGTATTTCATCACCTTTGCGGTTCTTCACCACACCCATCTAAGCATCATGTTTTCCCCCCATTAGAAGGAATCTTCAGTTGTTTGTGTGTGTTTAATTTTTAAAGAATAGAGAGATAATGGGCTGAGTCTATCTTCCTCTCCTTTATGTAACTGTATTTTAATAAGTGCTCATAAACAGCCTGGCTTGAATTCCCTGGTTCTTTGAAACACTTTGTTTCCTGTCATTTATTTCAGAGACTGAGAACAGATCTTCTGCTTTATTCAGAATCTACTAGAACTATCAAGACTCCTTTCTCATTCATGATTTACATTGGGTTCCACTTAGGGCAAAACCAGACTTTAGTCCAAAGAAAGAAAGGATTGGAATGATTCTGAAGCCTTTTCATGTCTTGGGGTCTCCTTCCCAAAATAAAGAGCATGTGTTGGGTGAATAATTTATAAAGCACATAGAAATATGTGTCTTAAATACTCCTTTCCTTCAAGTGTGGAATAGACATGTTTGGCTGAATCTGGTTTATAAGCACAAATGCTAGATTTTCATGATGAAGATGACTGTGGGATTTTAGATGGGCAAGAATGAACAAAGCTAATTATATATTGCAAGGATATTTTTATGCATTTTTCCTGAACTGTCTTCTGTTTTTCCCAACTTTGACAAACTCTCTTTTTTGTAATATCTCATAGGTAATATAATCCAAAGAAACTATTACCTCTGACTATTAAAGTCTCTTTAGATAATAGAAAGTGTTCTTTTTAATTGATATTTTCTGATGTTCTTTTCACTTCCTCTTTCATTTCTTGAGGGAATGCTGCCAATAAATATTTCCTTGCTGCAATGGGAAGGAAATATGGAGCCTCCTTCCTGACTCCTGCCTTTCTAGCTCCCACCATTATCATGCAATATTCACTTGCCTTTCTTGTTGACCACAAAAGGCAAGCAAGCCGTTTTTTTCTATCATATGCCAAACTCAAATTGAATGAAAGGATAATCAATCAAGGAAATCCCAATGGACCTATGAAATCCCATTGAGGAAACCAATTGTTTTTGCCTCAGTCTGTTCCTGGGATCCAAAGACAGTGTGGTATCCAAAGAGTGCTGGACTTGGATTCAGGGAAGATCTGGGCTCAAATCCTTTCTCTGACACTTAAGTAAGTTATGTGTCCATGGGTAAATTATATAACCTCCCTGTGCCAGTTTCCTCACAGATAAAATGAGGAAAATAATAGCTGTGGTACTCTTCTCATATTGTTACTGTGAGGTGGAAATGAGATCATGAGAAAGTAAAGTACTTCAGAAGCTTTCATATATCAGCATTTATTTATTAAGCATCTACTGTATCCTAGGCATGTCATTTTCATGATGAAGATGACTGGGATTTTAGATGGGCAAGAATGAACAAGGCTAATTACATTGCAAGGATATGTATTTTTCCTGAATTGTCTTCTGTTTTAATTAATTTAATTTTTAATAATTAATTTAATTTTAATTAATCTTAGCACAGACTATACTAGATTACTTGGCATTTGTCTAATTCTTTTGAGATAATCTTCACTTTTCTAAGATAGGAGGAGAAAGCCACAATGGCTTACTCTTTTGTCAATTCTAAATAGTACTGTGGTCTAAAGAGAATTGGTCTGGATTCTTTTAGGGTGCTAACCCAACCCTGGAGGTAACTATATTCTAAGCTTCCCAGACCATCCAAATCTGCAGTATTATTGAGATAGCAGGGAATGAGTACTCCCTCTTTTTTTTTTTTTTTACCTCCCCAACTCCTTGGTTTACACAAAATATAAATGCTTTTGTATTTTTAAAACTGTAAATCAAGTTTATTTCATGTATGGTCAATTCTGTGCAAGTTAATATCACCTTAGATTAGAATGTAATTAACAAGCATGTATTTTCTCTGCCCTCCCATTGAAGAGAAGAAAAAAGAAAGGCTCTTGTAGATATATGTATAAACAACTGGAACAAATTCTCAAGTTGATCATGTAAAAATGTGTCATTCTTTATCCTAAGGCTTTCACCTCTGTCAGGAAATAGGTAGCATCCTTCATTGTTGGTGTTTTGGAATTGTGCTTGGATATTAAATTGGTCAGACTTTTGCCAAAGTTGTTTTTACGATGTTGCTCTCTTAGAAATTGTTCTCAAGACTCACTTTACTCTGCATCCATTCATATAAATCTCCTAAAGTTTTTCTGATAACATATTTCACATATCCAAATGCTAGGCCCTTTCTAAGTTATTCCTTCCATGCCTCCCTCCTTTCCAACTCTTTCTCTGGGAATATTATAAATGAACACTTCCATCCTAGAAAGGATATATCAATTAGTTGTATTATGATTTACCTCCTGTGACTTCCCAAAACATCCCTCTTGGGCAACCACTTTTTTTTTTTTTTTTGCCTTTTGGAGGGCAATTGGGGTTAAGTAACTTGCCCAAGGTCACACGGCCAGGTTTTTGTTTGTGTGTGCGTTATGTGTCTGAGGCCGGATCCGAACTCAGGTCCCTCTGACTCCAGGGCTGATGCTCTACTCACTGTGCCACCTAGCTGCCCCCGGCCACCACTTTCTTATATATGCTTCCTTCCCCTATTAGAATCAGAGGTCAGAGGTCAGAGATTTCTTATATTTTGTCTTTGTATCCTAGTACTTAGCATGGTACCTGGCACATAGTAAATTAGTTAATAAATGTCTTTCCATTCATTCATTCACAAAATGACATGTCTGAAAAAGTCTCCAGAAGACATCTGCAAATTGTGTTAAATTTTGAAATTTCATGATTGCTCTTGTGCTCCATGAGAGAAGTAGTAAAAAGCTTATTTATTGTCCACAGACAAGCTCTGTCCAGGGTTGGTAGCGCCTCCTTAGGACACAAGGAGGCACAGGGGAAATTAAGGGGAAAAAGGCAAATTCAAAGTGTTATTAAATTCCCTCTAGAGGATGAGAACTTGCCGACTCAGGCCCTCTGTCTTTTCTGAAAGCTCACTTAAAATTCCACTGGAGGACATTAGCTTTCATTTCCCCATCTTCTGTCTTTCAGATACCCAGGTCTCAAATGATAAAAATGACTATTAGAATCTACACATCCTGCCTTTGAGTTTCATCTCAATCCTCTAAAAGATATGTCCTCTCTCTAGGACTTTAAATATATTTCTGTTTTTCTCTAACATACTGTTTTTTTGTCTAGATGGAACTTGTTTACATGAAAGGTCTGGCCTTGAGGATTGAGTTTGTCCTTGAGTCACACACACAATCCCCACAGTGGCTGTATGTTTAGAAACATAGGACATTTGGGAGTGCTTAAATTGAGCCAGGGAAGACAAGATGGCTTCCTTGCTGCACCAAAATGACTCAGCTCAAGCAGGCAGATTTTGGGACCAAGAGCCACATCACAGGAAACTGCTGGAGGGAGGTGAAGGTCTAGGAAGTGACTGTTGTTTTAATTATATATAGGTGGCAAATTTTTCTCCAGTTTTATAATACTTGATATTTAGAAGACTATTTCCTTTAATCCAGTATGATCATTCCTCTTTATTTGGCACTTTCTTTTCAAATCAAAGTCTTTTGGTCCATGCGATCTTTCTGCCAACTGGGATGACCTTTATTAGGATTTATATAGAAATATTAAATTTGTTAGCTCTTTTAACACTATTTAAATAATGACTGTTACTAGTAATAATGTGTTTTATATCTTCAAAATTTGCAAAATGTTTTGCAAGTCAGTATTTGATTATAGCCATCGTCTCTTCATCAGTCTAACAAAGTAGATATTTCTGTGTACTTTACAGAATCTGCTGGTTCTAGCCACCAGTATGTAGTGGCTAGACTGCTGTCCTTGTAGTCAGGAGAGATCTGAGTTTGAGTCCCTTCTCTGACACTGATTAGTTGTGGAACTATGAGAAGCCATTTCATGCTTTCTCTTCTATAAAAGCCATGTCTGTAGCAGTCACCTCATGAATTTACTGTGAAAATCAAATGAGATAATGTATGCAAGCTATTTTTCTTAAACCTTAAATTGCAATATAAATGTCAGCTAGGAAGTTTATGGTGATTTCTGGCCAGCAACATGGGCTTGCCTGAGAAGGGAATTCAAGAATACTGTTCTTGGACCCATGCCTTTTGTGTGAAAGGATTTTGAGTTTCTTAGGCAGCATCAGCCCAGAACCAAGCTTTCTAGCAAGGGAAGGGAGATTTCTTGAGCCACACCAACTTTGGGAGTTGTCCCAAGAGTAACCCCAAGTCCAAGAGTTCTCAGGTTAAAAGTTTTGGAATCGGAGGAATAGGGCCAATCAGCTAATTTATTACTTTAGATACTTTTTGCATCTGTTCCTGGGCTCCTCTGAGCTTTTTATGTCATTTGCATTTTCAGTAGGGTAAAATAAAGGCTGTTCTATACCTGATATGCATTTGAAACCTTGAATGCTTATATAGGACCCCTTATTGCAGGGAATCTCAGACAAAAATTGTATATGTGAGTGTGTGTGTGTTTGTGTCTAGCATAAAGTTGTGATACTGAAAGACATCAACGAAGCAATGAAAATGTAAATGGGATAAGGTTTTATTAAAGATAGTACCCACACCAGTGCTGTGAGCAAATTCTAACTGTAGTTCAGATATTTAGCTAGTACCCTAATCTTCATTTTGTATATCCAAGTCTTTTAGAAATAGTTTCTATCTCCCTCTTCACTGCCTTCTGCCTTTAGTGGAGATAGCCAAATCAAGAGCAATGCTATGACATTGTAAAGCCAGCTTCCATACTTCACCAGGGAATCCAGCCCTAAGTCTATCTCTCCTCTGGAAATAAGTGTTCTTCTCCCTATCATCTCCTCCTGAGCAAAGCAGCATTTGCTGAAGCAGTCTGAGGAAGCATTTACCCCTTGGGCCTTTCCTAGGCCCCCTCAGAATAGAAGGAAGAGTCTCTCCATTTAGGCTTCTGTTGGAACTGAAGCCAAGTGCTGCCTTCCTTGCCCTGCCCCCCAAGTGTAGCACCCTCCCTTTCCAAACTGCCTTGTATTCATTTTGATTATATATGATGTATGCACTTAGATATGTCCTTGTTGTCTTTTCTATTAGAACACAAGCCTCTTGAGGATTGACTGCTCACTTTTGTCTTTGTATAGTCAGTCCTTTGTATATAGTTATTACTTAAAAGCTGGTATTTGATAGTCCTTTGTATATAGTAAGTACTTATTTGATAGAGACCCTTCCCTACCATCTACATAGTCTTAACAGTGAACCTGAGTGAAACAAGGTGCCTTGAAAGGCCCCAGATAAAACATAAGGCCTCTTATTTGGGGGCAGTGATCCAGGGCAAAAGCTGAAAGGAATAGTTAGTGAACCTTACTTTCATTCAGGGGCTAAAAACATATCGTGTTCAGCCATGAAAACACCTGTTTGTATAAAACAAGAGGCAGAATTGTCCCTTGGTGCTGACCAGCTTGGATTTAATTCAGGATTGCATATTGAAAAATGAGGATTAAGCTTTAAACAGTGAACCAAAGATGAGAGATTATCCAAGAATGAGATTTTTCTGATTTTAGGGGCCCAGGACCTTCTTTCCTCCCCCCGCCCATATCCTCTCTCAGTCTCTGCTTTTGTCTCTGTCCTGTCTGTCTGTCTGTCTGTCTCTCTCTCTCTCTCTCTCTCACACACACACACACCCCTCTCTTCCCATAGGGAAGTAGGAAGAGCTTAGAAACCCTTAGAAACCCACCATCCTACCCCCAACCCCCCACCCCCAATATTCTTTTTCAGATCAGTGCTCAAAGCCCAGCTGGGATTCACCCACCTCTTTACTTTTTCTAGCATTCTAGACTGACTAATCCCTTTCTCCCTCACACACTCACCAAATCCACTCCCTCCTCAATCTTTCCAGGCTCCCTTGATCTCCTCTTGTGAACTTTCAAAGTGTCCAAGGGCTCGTGGGTACTCCTTCACTCACACCTCAGTCACACTTCTTAAATCAAACCAAATGCACTTAGCCTAAATATTGTCCACTCACTGCTCCTTCCTTCTCCACTCCCAGGCTAGTCTCTCTCCCTTCTTTTGCTAACTCCAGTCCTAGCACTACTTCCTGATGCCCTTAAAGAAGTGCATGTTGCCCCTTTGTGAAAGGTAAGCTACTCAAGGGCAGAAATGCTCGCTGATTCGATGACTACTTGATTAGATAGCCCCAGATGGCAGCTGCCTTTCCTCCGTTGCTTCCTGACTCCATGGCATTCTCAGCATCTGACACTATGGGCTTCACTTTCCTCATCTATAAAATGATTGGACTGAATGGTATCCAAAGTCTCTTCCTTAGACAGTTAGGTGGTACAGTAGAACACTGGGTCTGGAGTTAGGATGATGTCATTTGGTTGTTTTCAGTCGTGTCTGATGCTTTTTGACCCCATTTGGGGTTTTCTTGGCAGTGACACTGGAGCAGTTTGCCATTTCCTTCTCCAACTCATTTTACACATGAAGAAACTGAGTCAAACAGGGTTCAGTGACTTACCCAGGGTCACATATCTACTAAGTGTCTGAGGTCAGATTTAAACTCATGAAGATGAGTCTTCCTGACTCCAGACCTGGTACTGTGCCACCTAGCTGTGTGACCCTGGGCAAGTCACTTAAACCTCAGTTTCCTCCACTGTAAAATGTTGTTATTATAACAGCACCTACCTTAGCTAAAGTGATACTGTGATAAATCTATTAAACAGAATGTTTCCCCCAACAAATCTATTTCTATGTACTATAGATATACCATGTGCTACAGCCCAGAGAATCAATGATTTGTTCATCTGGCCACAATAAATAATCCTCACAAAGCTAGTGTTCTCTCTGCTCCCACTCCCTGGCTTCTGTTCTGACAGCTCTTACCTACCTTTACCAAGAAGCAAATTACCCTTTCACTGCTCTTACCCCTTCTAAAATCAAACATCCAAATCAACCAAATAAAACTTAAGCTTCAGCATCCTTCCATATAATATAGTTAATTACAGCTATGGAAACATGATTACAGAGGAAAATAACCTATATGGGAGGGGAGCAGTTAATTGTCTAAGAACTGTTATACATGGGAGACACATTCTTGAATGATCAAAATTCAAACTATAAGAATTTAAAATGGGTTTTTATAGAGACCTGAGACTACAGATTATAATCTTTCTAATGGTTATACCGATTCCCTTCTCGGCATTACTTCCTCCCTGTCTTACCCTAGAGAACTTCTCACATGGTAAATGAGGGGAGCTGTTCCCCCCCCTCCCACATGTGTGGGCAAGGTAGAGGGAGGGTTGGTCTGGAGAGTCCCCTAAGGTTGTGCTGAGACTATGCACAAAGCAGTGCCTTTCCTCTGGAAGTGACTGCAGTGTCCAAGATTCAGAAACCAGTGACCAGCAGCATGGACTTTGGGGCTTCATTTGGAAAATGGCAAAATTTTAAAAAAGGATGTGACCTCTAAGGTCCCTGCTGGCTCTAAATTTATGACCCATGACATGGACTCAAACCTCATTTCCATAAATCAGTTGACCTCTGAGTCTCCATTTCATCATCTGTAAAACACTGATGATAATGCATGTAATACCTGTCTCACAGGATTGTTACTAACATACAGTGAGAAGGATATATATATAGTGTCATATAAACAGGGGTATACTGGCAAATAACCAGATCTCAAAAACTGAATTATGCACATATACACTTTTAAATTTAATCTGCATTATTAACATTTTCTCCATTAACTTTCTTCAGTTTAGATAATCAACAAAACAATAAGTCAAGCCCTGATTTGTAGTATTTGCCAATTTACAAGTTGTAGATACTTGCATTGTAAATGAGCTGGTTCGAGCTGGGTCCAGAACATCCTTGTATAAATGTGAGATTTCATGATTTTCCTCTTTATGACTCACTGACTTCCACTAGTCTGAGGCCAGAGAGGATTTGAATCTTCCCAGATCTCCAAACTCTTTTATTTTGCCTTCCTTTGCCTTTCTTCTCCTTCTTCTTCTTCTTCTTTTTTTTTGGAGGGGATAAGGCAAGGCAATTGGGGTTAAGTGATTTGCCCAAGGTCACATGGCTGGTAAATGTTAAGTGTCTGAGGCCAGATTTGAACTCAGGTCCTCCTGACTCCAGGGCTGGTGCTCTATTCACTGTGCCAACCAGCTGCCCCAGATCTACAACTCTTACAGAGTGGTTTGTCTCCATTGTGGTGGGGCTTGGTCATTATGTGTTAGCCACATTATTTCATAGCAATATTAGTAGGAGTGATCTGATGAAATTTTGGTTAATCTGGTTATAACCAATGTAGAATACATATGTATAAATTCTCAGTGGTAAAGCCATTACTAAAACAATATACATTATAAGATCCAGCAATTAGAGGGGCTACAGTGCAGTTGTATGGACAGAGTGTTGAATTTGGAGTCAGAGGATTTTGGTTGGACGATTCTTGACTGTTATTTGTTCCCTGTATAACTTTGGGAAAGTTGTTTAAACACCCTAGGCCTCCTCAGAGACTTACTCACCTTTAAAATGAGAGGACCTTCTTAAGTCCCACATACATGAATGATCCTAAGGTGTGTTTATAATGCTGCCTCTTCTCAGTTTTATAAAATGAGAGAACTGGACTCAGTTACCTGTTAAGTCCTCCATAGCTCTAGATCAATAATTCTATGATTCTTCTGTGATTTTTAGCCTTGCTTCTCACTTGCTGGCTCACTATGGAGTGGCCTAGTTATCAGTTCTGCTTCTCTCTAGTTCCTTCATACTGCATATGTGATTTGTAGTAACATATTAACAAAAATCCATTAAAACAAGACAGTTATGATCTCCCAGAAGGGATTTTCCCTTTAGTAGGTAAACTGGTTGAACTTGAATTCTTAATAAGGGTTGTACATATTTGTCGACTGAAAATTAATCTCATAATTCCTTCTTAAGATCTCTTCACAATATCAAGAATTGGGAATAATTTCTGAGAATTAACATCTGAACAGTCAAAACAGCTTCCCTAATAAGAGGGAGATTGTTGAATTAAGTGATTCTAAACCCCATCTGCCTGGGGGCTGCTCTTCCTTCACAATGCAATGAAGGATATTTGGACCATGTTTGCTTTTAGGCTTATTATGATTAACTTTTTTTTTTTTAACTGTGCTTTAAGGTTTATAAATGGGTTTTCCACATACAGGTCAACCCTACAAAACAGATAGTACAATGTTCCCCATCTGACAGACAAAAAGTTGAGGTTTAGAAAGCTTACGTGATTTGCTTACAGTCATATACATTAGAAGTGTCAGAAGTGGGATTCACTTTCTTGCATTCTGGAAAGCTTGGACCAATTCACAGCTCTACCAATAATGTATTAGTATCTATCTTTTCATAGCCCCACCAACACTGACTATTTGTTTTTGTCATCTTTTCCAATTTAATGGGTGTGAAGTGAAATCCTAGTTGTTTTAATTTGCATCTCTCTAATTATTCCATGTAGTTATTGTTGTAGTTATTTAGTTATATAGTTATGGTTATTTAATTTCATTTAAATTTCTTTTAAATCTAATTATTTCATTTGGTTATTGGTTATTTGCATTTCACCTTTTGAAAACTGTTCACATCCTTTGACCATTTCTCTATTAGGGAACTCTTTTTCTAATGCATTTATATCAGATCCTTATATGTCTTAGATATCAGACCACTATTAGAAATATTTTTACAAAATTTTTTCCTACAACTTTGTGGCAATTTTTTTTACTCCATATAATCAAAATTGTCCATTGTCTTTTTTTATCTCCTTTGTCTCTCGTTTAGTTATTGACTCTCCCCCAAACCATAGATCTAACCAGTCTTCTCTAGTCTTTTTTTTTAATGATATGACATTAAAGTCATTCATCCATTTGAGATTTATTTTGTTATTAAATTGTTGGTTTAATTTCTGCCAAGAATTGTAGCAAGATGAAAGTCAATAAAATTGTTTTCCTAGATAATTTTTTTTCCTAAATCACTTTTTCAACAAGCTAGTTGGTTAGCTTCACATAGGAAAGTACTAGCTGGGCTCCCTGTGTGATTATTTGGTTCTCATTTTCACTTTCTACTTGCCTATCTCATTAGGTTATGTTTTTCCTCTAAATTAATTCTGTATATAACCCCTATCAAAAGACCCTTCCTGACTCAAGGAGCCCAGGCAAACTTTGGGAACCTCTCTCTTATACAGCTCATTACGCTCACTCTGATGTAACTTGGGAACTTTTGTACTTAGCACTCAGTCAATAAATATTTACTAAATACCAATTATGTGCCAGATACTGAGGCTACAAAGAAAGGGAAAAGAGTTCCAGCCCTGAAGGAGCTTACAGTCTAATGGGGGAGAAAATCTGTCAACAACAATGTTCAAACAAGCTATATACAGGACAAATTGGAAATTTATTTTATTTATTCCTAGAGGGAAAGTGCTTCTTATAGAAGGTGAAATTTCAGCTGGGAATTGAAAGAAGTCAGGGAAGCAAGAGGTAGAGGTGAGAAGGGAGAACATTCCAGAAAGGGGGAACAGCTGGAGAAAATGCCCAAAACTGAGAGATGGAATGTCGTGATCAAGTAACATCAAAGGGGCCAGTGTCTCTCCTCCAGGAATAACTACCAGCTTCTCTTATATGGGCTCAGGCTCTCAAGATTTCAAAACGTAGGATTTAATACTGGCATTTCACAACAAAAGCAATTATAAGGGGAAGGGCAATCTTTTGCTACATGTGTATCTCAGAAACCTAGGCTAGATATATTCCCCTTTTACATATTCTCAATATAAAGAATTTTTTTTTTACCATAAAGCATGCTTTGTTATTAATTACTATGTTTCTCTTTAGCAACTTAAATCTTTTTTTTGGAGGGCAATTGGGGTTAAGTAACTTGCCCAAGGTCACACAGCTAGGTTTTTTTTGTTTGTGTGTGCGTTAAGTGTCTGAGACTGGATCCGAACTCAGGTCCTTCTTATTCCAGGGCCAATGCTCTACTCACTGCGCCACCTAGCCGCCCCCTAGCAAACTTAAATCTTAATGATTTAAATTGACTGATTGCCCCACTTCCACAACCCCACGACACTGTTCAGTACAAGGAGATGCCATAATCAGTAACTGAAACCCCGAGGTTGAAGGCCTTAAAGAAAAACAGAAGAAATTTAACCACTTAAAAATAGAGACCTACAAAGGATGCTATATTTTAGGAAATGTAATTAAAGGGACTAATTTTGTAGGAAAAGTCCAGCAATTTAGGGCTAGTAGCTAGTAGGAACTACCAAAAATATGTATTCTATACACTACTAAGGCTCTTCCTCATGTGAAATTGACAATGAAGTTCTGCTTCCCTTTCAGAGAATTTGATATAGTAGTAAGGAGATATGCTGAGACTATAAATACACCAAAATACACTTGATTTCTGTTTCAGAGTTACATTTGATAGTTTTATGGTTGTTTACTTGGGGTTAGCCTTGAAAACTATACATTTTCTAGTATAATTCAGTTACAGTAAATCAGTAATGCAGTTTATAGCCTCGTGATTTCATTGCAACAAAGCTCATAATGTTGGGTGTTGTGAATCTGGTCTAATGAGTAGCTAGTATAACAATATAGATGAGATTTCACATGCAAGGATAGCTCTACTGACCCCCAAGCCTGTCTTGTGAGTTCTTTGCATTCATCACAATAGATTTTCATTGACAGAACTCTCTTTTGCTTAGCTCTCTTTGTGACTAGTAGGTTTGCAAAACAACTGGCCAAAGTTTTGTCTGTAGCCAAGGAATAGGCCCACTGCCATATTAGCATGGTTCTTGAAACAATCAGGCTAACCACATACCTTTATTTATTTTTTTATTTTTTGCTTTTTGGAGGGTGAAGGCAGGGCAGTCGGGGTTAAGTGACTTGCCCAAGGTCACATGGCAAATAAGTGTGATCAAGTGTCTGAGGATGGATTTGAACTCAGGTCCCCCTGACTCCAGGGCCAGTGCTCTATTCACTGCACCACTTAGCCACCCCGTAACCATATACCTTTAGTAGGCATTCAGCAAATATTTATTGATTGATTTATGGCATAACAGAAGAAACACTGAAAACCCAGTCCTGGATCAACTAGTTATGGGATGACCTTGTACAAGGCACCTAACTGCTTTAGGCTTCAGTTTCCTCATCTACAAAAAGCCTTGGTTATAGCTAAAATCTCTCCCAGCTCTAAATCCTATGAACTTAGAATCATGTATGAAGAGTAAGATGTTAAAGTTGAAAACTATATTCTTTTGGGGAAACATTGTAGAGGAGATTTCTGCTTTGGGTGAGATTAGATGGCTTCTGACATCCTTTTCTACTCTTATGATTCCCTGAACTGAATGCTGAAAAATTATAATGACCAAATTTGTCCCCAAAGTGGCACCTACATCCCTCTATAGAAGCAGGCATTGATGTGAAATGAGATATATAAGATCAAATTTTTTTAATATGTAGGTTATTTTTTGCTAAACTCCCCCCCCATTCTTTATTATAAAGGATAGCTCTCTGAGACAGGTTAGAAAGAGAGATGTAGTGTGAAATATAAGTGATATATAAAATAAAAGCTATCTATAACCTTTTTAAAATATTGTAGGATTTCATGGTTATACAGCTATAATCAAGTTATACAAAGACCAGGTGTTTTTAGATAAGGGCCAAACATCCTGCAACCCAATTGGAGAAACAAAACAATAACATATATGGGAAAATCAGAAAACACAAGAAAGAATACCATCCAGTGATAATGTTCCATTTGACTTTTAGGTAGCCAAAGAGTAGCTAACATGTACTTACCCTAAGGTTCCAAGGAGCACAAGTGCTAAATTATATGATACAGACTGCAAATGACAAAGAGAAGGAAAGAGACCCATATGCCCTTGAGAAAGATTCATGGAGGAGCCCCAACCTGAGACAGAGTTAAAAGGAATGGATAGGATCTGAATTGATTGGAGATGGGAAAGTACTACCAAAGCAGAGGAAAAGGCATAGAGTCGAAAATTTATGTAGTTCAATAAACATTTATCAAATCTGTACTACATACAGTTCACTCTGCTAGGTGCTAGAGGAAACACAAAGACGAATGGAACGTGGTCTGATTTATGGAGCATATTAAAAAGTCTACTCTGACCCATATGACTATTGTTGTTATTTTAAATTTCAGAGGGAAGGCTTTGTGGAGGCTGGCCAATACAAAGAGATAAGTTAAAATTATGAGAGTTAGCATTAATTATTGGAGTGAGCTCCTGGAAGAAGTGGGAAGAGGTGATCAGAAATATAGGTGGAGGGGTTCACTTTAGAAAGGGGGAGAAATATGTTTTGCATGTCTTTAATGGGTTTAATGGGCATTCTGTTTCTTGCCTTCTCAATGAGTTGGGGAGGAAGGGGAGGGAAGGAGAAAATTTAAAACTGAAAATTTTCAAAAATAAAATCAGAAAGGAGGAAGAAAGGCTCTTTCCTTTTAACCTGATGGGAAGGCTGGAAGATAGCTGTAGGGAAAGTGACATATTGAGGTAAGTCCTACAAGTGAAATTATAAGATCATATACTTAAAGAGATGGGTCTTTAGAGGTCACTTTGAATTATATAGAATTTTATAGATGAAGAAACTATGTCCCAGAGAAGGTCAGTAACTTACCCAAAGTCACACAGATGGCTGAGATGGGATTTTAACCAGGAGTGTCCTGGTTTCCTGTACTTTTCCCATGGCAACACTTTTAAGCCTATCTGTATTGTCAGCATTTTCTCCCTCACTTTCTTAAGTCTCGACAATCAACAGAACAATAAATCAAACTCTTATTTGCTGTGTTTGCCAATTTCTGAGGTGTAAATGCTCACACTGAAAACTTAATGACAAGGATCTTGTGAGCTGGCTCTAGGACACCCCACATTTTAACCCAGGCCCTCCTATGACAAATCCAGAACGCCTGAGCCATACATTAAAGGTCAGATGCCATAATATCCTACCCCAAAGCATTCTTTATTAACTACTGGCATCACAGTCTGTGGGAATTACAGAGAGCAGAGTGTGTGCCTGGGACTGATATTTTATTGGCTGCTTACCCAAATATTATTATATTATTCCAAAATTCTACTTAAGGCAAGGACAACTGCATTTTGCCTTGTCCTATATGGTGGAAAAACCAGATAAAGTATATTTGATTTCAATCTCTATGTGTGTGACATTCCATTTCTGTAGCAACAGTTTTTAGAGGCAGCTAAAGATATGTCACTATCCCCTCAAATATTGATAGGTATAACCTACATAATCAGAAGCTCTTTGGAGGATCCTTAATAATTTTTAAGAGTGTAAAGGGTTTTTTTTCAGTCATTTTTTAGTCATGCCCAACTCTTGGTGACCCCATTTGGGGTTTTCTTGGCAAAGATACTGTAGTGGTTTGATATTTCCTCCTCCAGTTCATTTTATAGATAAGGAAACTGAGGCAAACAAGACAAAGTGACTTGCCCGGGGTCACACAGCTAATAAATGTCTAATGTCAGATTTGAACTCATGAAGATGAGTCTGACTCCAGGCTGGATACTTTATCCACTGAGTCACCTAGCTGTCCTAAAAGGGCCTTTAGACCAAAGAATCAAAAGCAAGTCAGTGTATTGTCAGTAATTTATAGTCTCAGAGAACTGCCTAGGGCACTGAGAATTTAAAAGACACGTTCAGTCACCTAAGCAGTATGTGTCAGAGTCCTGATGTGAGCTCAGTCTTATTAGCTCCAAGGCCAGCTCTATACTACCTTGTATTTTCTCCTACTGGTATAGCTTACTAAAATTCAACTGCTTAGTCTTTATAGCCTAAGAGATTAATTTATTACTTAACTTTAAATTAAAAAAAAATTGTTTTAATCAACTAAGATCTGCCTTCTCACTTTCCTCAACCCAAACCATCCCTCCCCACCTGGGAACACAAGAAAAACTAAAACCCATTACAAATAAACATTTAAACAATAAAATAAAATAAACATTTTATTATATATAATAAATAATTATATAAAAATAAATTATATAATAAATAAATAAATATAAATAAAAAATAAACAGTCAAAACAAATTTCCACATTGACTATGTCCAAAAAAATTTGACTCATTTTGAGTCCTTTACCTCTCCATCAGGAGGTGAGAATTTTTCATCTTTAGACCTCTGAAATCCTGGTTGGTCATTATACTGATAAGAATTCAGCACAATACTATTCCATCACATTTATATATCGTAACTTGTTTGTCCATTTCCTAATTTATGGGTACCCCCCTCAGATTCTCATTCTTTGCCACCTCAAAAAGAGCTATAAATATTTTTGTACATTCTTAGAATTTGTTTTGCTTAGGACTAATCTTAATCTTTTGTTGATCAGTCATTTCAATCATGTCTGACCCTTTGTGATCCCATTTGAGGTTTTCTTGGAAAGATACTGGAGTGGTTTTCCATTTCCTTCTCCAGCTCATTTTATAGATAAGGAAACTAAGGAAAACAAAGTTAAGTGACTTGACCAGGGTCACACAGCTAGGAAGTGTCTAAGGCTGGATTTGGACTCATGAAGATAAATATTCTTGACCCAGCACTCTACCCACTGCGTTGCCTCACTGCCCCTAATCTTAATCTTCTATTTCTCTAATTTGTTCCTGTCTCTCTGTTGAGTGAAATGTATTTCTGTACCCAACTGTGTGTAGGTGTGTATTTTCTTCCTTCTTTTGATCAATTCAGATGACAGTGAGGTTCAAGTGTCCCTCCCCCCTCCTTGTTTATGAAAATGTTTACTTGTGTACCTTGATCATGAAAAATAATTTCCCCTAGCCTTCCTTTCCTTTTCCCTTCCTCTTTCTTTCTCTTCTTTTCTTAAGATCATCCAAATATAACATGACCGCTCATAGGTCCTGTCTAATTGCTCTCCCTCTATGAACTTTAATGATGATAGTGCTCAGAAGAGATACATGTATTATCTCCCCATGTTTGAATGTTATGAGTTTATCTTGTTTAGTCCTTTATCATTTTTCATTCATGTTTACTCTTTTATACTTCTTTTCCACTTGTTTTTAAATTTTAAAGTTTCTCTCCAGCTTTGGTCTTTTCATTAGTAATGCTTGGAAGTTCTCTATCTCATTAAAATTCATTTTTCCCTGTTAGTATTATATTTAATTTTGCTAGATAAGTTATTCTTGGTTGTAAGCCCATATCCTTTGCCTTTTGGAATATCATATTCCAAGCTCTCTACTCCTTTATAGTGGTGACTGTTTAATCATGTGTTATCCTGATAATGGCTCTTCAATATTAGAATTTTTTCTTTCTGGCTACTTGAAGTACTTTTTCTTTCACCTGGAAGCTCTGGATTTTGGCTCTAATGTTCCTTGGAAGTTTCATTTTGGGATTTCTTTCAAGAGATGATAGCTCCCCATTCAACTCTTCAGTTTTTTTTTTTCATTTAATTGCCTGTCCCTGTATACAGCATAGGACCCTTCAGGGAATATGGATAAAATGCAGAGACACTAAATAAATGTGTTGGCTGGGTGGCTATTTAGTGAAAAGCAATGTGTCCTTTTTCTTTCTTTCTTTCTTCTTGTTCCTTTTAAACTTATGAAAATATTACTTTGTTCTTCAGGGTTTCTAAGAAATAAAGCTTGTCCCTACCAATCAAATAAACAACCTTAATACAAAGGGCACGCAGCAGCCACCTCATGAGGCTCCAGGAGGAACTCACCAGTGGGAGAATCAGGTCAGGTCTTCTTACTAGAGTCAGTAAGACCTGAGTTTGAACCCTGCCTCAGATACTACCTAGCTGTGGGACTCTGGCAAGGGTATACTAAAGTCAATTCCAACTGAAAAGCCAATTGTTAAATCTTCAGCGTGAGCATTTATGCCTCAGAAATAAGCAAATGCTACAAATCAGGACTTGATTTATTGTTTTTTGATTGTCTAGACTTAATAAAGTTATGGAGAAAATGTTAATAATACAGATTAAATTTAAACATTTATCAGCATATCCCTGTTTAAAATATAGATTTCTTATGTTCTTAAATTCTTTACACAAGGGTAGCCCTATATACAGAAATTCCAACCCATAGTTTAATAGAAGTATAAGAGTGGGACAACTTTTGGAAAACATCGTATAAGTAAGATCAATTTAAAAAATTGAAATTTGCAAAATCTCCAATTTTGTTGTTGTGAGTATCACTTCCACTTATGCAAATTGCAACTCTCTATAACCAAATAGATAGTCCCTGAGACAGCTCTGCACATACCTTGTTCAATGCCCATTTACTTGTAGAAAACATGAATAATAATAATGTCTATATAATCTCATATTTTTAGTTGAGAGTTTATTTGAGGTTATAATAAAAGTACACTATAAAAGTCAAGTATTTATCTTAATTTACTGGTATCTCATTCCCTTCAAGGCAGGATGGTAAAAGTTATGATTTAGTTATACTTTCCCTCCTTCTTAATGTTCCCAAGAGATAGAGTATGGTATATGTGTGTGTGTGTGTGTGTGTGTGTGTGTGTGTATGTGTGAGTGTGTGTGTGTATATATATGGGTACATGTGTATATATTCTCACCCAAGTATACTCAGTAACAAACTACACAGTTTTCATTATTCTAAGTTTAGCAACAGAACAACAAAAAAGAACATTCAAATACATAAAGTAGTCTTGAATAAAATTATAAACTCCATTATTTACATTTTAAAAATTTAACACTATTTTAATGAAATCCTTAGTATTTGTGATGGCTAGAAAATTCCCTATGTGAATTTCCTCCAGGGAGAGGAATATTTAGGGGATGATCTGGAGCACTGTATTCCTCCTTTCAGAAGAGGGAATGGACCACGTAAATTTTACTTAGGAGTAGTAGAAATGTAGCTCCTGGCAGCACAAAATACCAGTGTTCACAGGAAGGTTCTGTGCAATCCCCAGGCTCCTTTGCTAATCAATGTGTGTGAGAGCAGCTCTGGTAAAGAAGAGAACTATCAAAGAAGTTAGCTAAGAGTTCATCCTTCTGTAGTGACTTGTGTTGACTCAAGCTGTCACTTTTAAGGAGGACCCAGAGACGTGACTAGGATAGGGCAATCAAGGATTTTCCCCAAGAGGAAATATAAACTAATAGTACTCATATAAACAAACTATTGAGCATGTGGTTCTCAAGGACACTTAGCTAAAATCATATACTACCAGATAGTCTAACTCCTTTTTCTCTCACTGCCATACCATATATGAGGACTTCCCCAATCCTGAAGTCTACCCCAATCCCTTTATCCTGGGGTTTCTACCTTCCCATCTCCAATTTTGATGCCACTTGCCCTAGCCACAGAAAATGCTAGTTCTGGTGCTGGGAGATGCATCTCTACACAATAGTTGGAAAAGAGACTTATTGTATTATATGCTTTATGGAATTCCCACCTACAGGAAGATATTCTAATATCTACCTTTATATTTTCCTTAGGTATAATGGACTCTGTTGTTTATAACATTATTGGGAGGGGAAGGAGGCTCCTTTCTTTAAAAAAAATTCTTTCTTTCCTCTTTCATTGTTATTCTCTTTTTTTGGTTCCCCCTCCTATTCCCTTCTTCAGATCCCAGAAAAATTAAACCTTGAAAGTATCAGAGACCATCAGTAGTAGTGAATTCGCCAGAGATATTTCTTTTTTATCTCTCACAGGACCTAACACAGTGTGTTAGAGTATATTATGAGTTCTCAATAGAAATTTATTGAATGGACAGAATTTCAAAAACAAAAAACTTTTAAGTAGTTTTCCCTCTTCTCTCCCCTGTCTCCTCCCCTCTTGTCTCCTCATCCCTCCTTATTTATCAGTTACACTTTATTTTCACTAAGCAATCCCATTTGGCTTGGTCACCTTCTCTTTCACTGGGAGCTCTGTTTGTAGCTGGACATGTAGATGTGAAGAGTGTATCTGAATAAAGAGGAGATGAGAACCATAACTCCTGTTTGTTGGAAGGCAAATGACTGTGCCTGTCAAAGCAGTTGTTGCTATAAATATTTCAGGTTTGGTAACCAAAACAGTGTTGGGGCTTTCTTTTTCATCACAGTATTATTTTTTTGTCTGTAGTTCCTCATTTTAGGGGGTGTGTGCATGTGTGTGTGTGTGTGTGTGTGTGTGTGCACGTGTGTACGTGCGCACATGTGTCTGTCTGCGTGTGTCTTTTAACTTGGGCATTGAAAAGGCTACCAGATTTTGCCTTCAGAATTTACATGGGTAGCAAGTATGCCTCCCTCAGGTAAAAATAATGATCATTTAAAATATTCTAAAAAAAAATAAGATACTTCTATTGGGTCAGTAGATGAAGTTTAGGATAGGAGTAAAAAAAAGGAATTATTCTCTCAATTTCTGACTATGGGAGGCTATCTAGAAGCATAAGTAAGAAAATGCATTTGTGTTTATTTGTATATATGCAGACTAGTAAAATTTCACTCCTTCAGGTTAATAAAGGCCTAGTTTAGGCTCTCATCACCTACTTTAAAAGATTCCTATTTGGTGTCTTAGCTCCCAAGCTTTTCCGTCTCTAATCCATCCTCAATACAACAGCCAGAACAATTCTCCCAAACAGCATACCTGATCATGTCATTTCCCTGCTCAAGAATGTTTGGTGGCTCCCTAGTGCCTCTAGGATATAATCCAAACTTCCCAGCCTGGCTCTGTCCTAGCTTACACTATTCCTCTTCACATAGTCCTTGTTCTAAATGAACTTTGGTAACTTGTTATTCTCTGAGGTCAGCATTCTATCTCTTGATTCCATGTTTATGCATAGGCTGTCCCTCTATATCTGAAAGGTGCTCTCTTCCAGTCTTTACCGCTCAGAATGCTTAGCCTCCTTCAAGGCTCAGCTAAGGTGGCACTTCCTACAGGGAGTCCTTCCTGATGCCCTAATGCCTGATGCTTCCACAGTATATAGCCCAGGAGCAATGGAAGCTCTTTCAGAACAGGGACTAATTTGCCATTTTTGCTTTTGTATCCCCAGCATCTAACACAGATCCTAATAAATGGTTGTTGACCAGACTAGACGGAAATTAACTTAGTGACAAAAGAAGTCTGAATTCATAGAATCTGAATTATGGAATACTTTAAAAGAAATACAATTTGATTTCTCTCAGGTAGTCAGTAATTCCATCTAACTGCTAGCCAAATGTAAGTCCTGCTAGGCCTGCTATAGTGAGTAGATTAGGTCATTTGAGATTACAGTCATGTAAACAGCAAGTTAAAGAGCTTAAATGTATTGCGTTAAGTAGGTTAAACATACCTCCTGTCACCTTGTGTGCACATTATTTTGCTTAGGAACCTTTTCTGCAAAGACACTGCACAGGTCAATATCTCCTCTGATTAAATGATCATGAAATCAGTGGAGTTCAAACTAATTAAGTTTGATTTTACAGTGTTCAAAGATGCCCTGTGTGAGGGAGTTAAATCCTGTCTCCAAGGTTCTCCCAGCTCTAATATTTAGTGGCCATGATACAAGAAGATTTTTCAGAGGCTTCTTGGTCAGGGAGACTGTGCTCTCCAAGGCAGGGCTGCCCACATTACTCTAAGAGGTGTCTCAAGCAAATAGATTATATGTGATCCCCTTAAAGAAGTCCCTTCCCCCTTCTCCAATAGCAACCCAATCATTTTGCGATGAATAAAGGGTAAGAGGCCATCTCTTCATTTCTTTCATTCTTTGGTCTCAGTATTTTAACTGATGGAAGTAGCTCATCACTTACTGAAAAGTGAGAATAAGCCTGGGAAGTATGGGACGAAATGTTGGCAGAGACCAAGAGGCTAGTGGGAGGGTAGTTGAAACTCCCCTGCCCCCAAACACATGCCATGTGCAAACAATACCACTTTAGGATAAAGAGTCTATTTTTTTTCTTTCAAGCAACAAGCAAATTTTCAATTAATAAGCTACCTGGTCATGTTTAAATTGGGACTCTATGTCTTTAGTGCAGAAGTAGGGAGGGGAGAAGGTTTTAGGGGGAGGGAAGGAGGAAAAGTATTATAATTTTAGGGAGGAGATTGGACCTTCCTTCCTTTCTTTTTTCTCTTTTTCTTTCTTTCTCCTTTCTTTCTTTCTTTCTTTCTTTCTTTCTTTCTTTCTTTCTTTCTTTCTTTTTTTCTTTCTTTCTTTCTTTCCTTCTTCCTTCCTTCCTTCCTTCCTTCCTTTCTTTTTTTCTCTCTCTCTCTTTCTTTCTTTCTTTCTTTCTTTCTTTCTTTCTTTCTTTCTTTCTTTCTTTCTTTCTCTTTCTTTCTTTCTTTCTTTTTTCCTTCCTTCCTTCCTTTCTCTTTCTTTGTCTCTTTCCTTTCTTTCTTTCTTTCTTTCTTTCTTTCTTTGTTTATCTATCTATCTATTTATTTATTTATTTAGGTCTGAGGAATTCTCACTGAGACAATTCCCTCTCCCCCAAAAATTCAGTAATTGTGGTGCAACTTGTAGGTTTAGAGAGTTGCCTGAGGCACTACTAAGTTAAGTAACTTGCCCGGGATCACTTAGCCCATCTCTATCAGAGGTGGGACTTAAATCCAAGTCTTCCTGATGAAGGCTGTGTCTCTATCCAATATACCATGTAGTTTTTCTTATAGCAGGTTTTAGAAACTTATCTTAATGTTCTAATGAAGCCCCATGAAGGGAAACTGCCAAAGAGCGCCAGATAGTTGAACCACTTGTTCTCAGATAATTGGGGGGACCTCTGAGTCTGTTTTCCTCAACTCACCCTATTAAGAAAACTAAAGAACAACAACTTGCCCAGAGTACGTTGAGAGGATTCATCCTCCCTCACTCTTGTCTCTTCTCTCCTTTTAGGGTGCCGCTATCCTTCCTAATTCTGTGTATTTTATAATGATTCAGGTCCTGTTCCTCTGGGTTTTCACCAAGTGAGATTCTTATTACCCAGCTCATTCTGGGGTTAAGCTGCCTCTTAACTACATGGAGCTGGACTCTGTTCTCTGCTTTCTCATGAAGTGTATCTTCATTCAAATCCCAGGGGGCTGCTTTTGTTGAGAATCCTCTCCTGCAGGATGCAGTGTTTTTCCTCTGCCCTTTGCCATGTAAGTGGCCAGGTTTTCAACCTTTTATTACTGACAAATCCTCTGTCAGTCATTTCCTGTTTCTTTGTTATCTTGGGAACTCCCACTGTCTGCCTCTGGTGTTGTGTATTTATAACTGAGCTCTAAGTCACTACTGAGTACAGGAGGTCAGCTATGGTATGAGAGCTCTGCTCCCCAAACATACTTTTCTGTTTCTTCTTGATAAGACTTTTCTATTCACTTGAGTGTTTATTAAACTCCTGTTACAGTCATGGTAAAGCATAGTGATTAGAGAGGCAGCCTCAGTGTCGGGAAGATGTGGGTTCGAATCTCTTCTGCTCCAGCCTGGTTTTGTGACACTGAACAGATCGGGGAAGGAGGTGAGATCTGAGATGGGCCTTGAAAGAAGGAAAGCTAAGTCCCCATCAGGGGAAGCTGGAGGAACAGCACTTTCCAGGCATAGAAAATTGAGAGAACAAAGGCCCAGAAATGGAAAGGGAGAGAGGAAACAAATATTTATCAAGCACTTAACTGTGTGCCAAGTATGCTAAGCACTTTGCAAATATTATCTCATGATAACCCTGGGAGGGAAGGGCTATTTTCCAATTTTGACAACTGAAGAAACGGAAACAGACAGAAGTTAAGTGACTTGCTCAAGGTAAAACAGATAGTAAGTGTTTGAGGCCAGATTCGATCTGAGATCTTCCTGACTCCATACCCAGTGCTCTATCCCCTCTGTCACCTACTTGAGAAACAGATGGGTCAGAATGAGGAACAAGGGCTCTTTCAGATGTGTGAAGGGGAATGGGAGGCAAGGAAGGTGGATGACAGCCAGATCATATGGAGTCTTCAATTCTTTCATCAGTAGTTTTTTTATTATTACTGCAGTAGACAACTGGGAGCTACTGAAGGATTTTAATAATGGGCTGGCATAGCCAGAGAAGTGCATTAAGAATATTACTTAGGAAGCAGCAAGGGGTCACTTGTTGACCTTTTGGCTAAGATCTAGTGTGGAAAGTCTTGTGGAAGCTGAGATAGAGCCTAGATAGACTAGAGGCAGGAAACCTTCCAGACATTTTAGTTGAGAAAGACCCCCTCTGAAATAAGTGGTATAGTGGAAAGGACACCAAACAGGACTTGAGTTCAAATCATGACTACCCGTGTAACTTTGTACAAGTTGCTTCCCCCCTCTCTGACCCTCAGTTTCCCCATCTGTAAAATGTGGTCATTGGATGAGGTGATTCTAAGGTCCTTTTCAGCTCTAGATCTATGAATCTATCAAGAGCCTCACTGGGCATTAGGTCTGAGATTATGGGTTCTTTTACCATCCTGTGGGATTATGCTTTTTGCTGGTTCTCAGCCCTAACCTTTGAATCATAGGGTCATAGAGTTGGAGCTGAAAAGGACCTTAGGGATCATCTAGTCCAACCCCATCATCTTATAGATGAGAAAACCAGAGTGATATGAGAATATAGGAGCATAGATACAAATACAGAAAGGACCTTACAGAGGTAGTCTACTCCAGCCCAATAATATTTAACCCTACAACTTTTATATATATATATATATATATATATATATATATATTATATATATATAATATATATATATATTATATGTATATATAACATATATAAGTTGTAGGGTTAAATATATATATTTATAATTTTATACTTTCTTATTTAAAATTTTCAGTTTCAAATTCTCTTACCTATCCCCTCCTCCACCTACTGAGAAGGCAAGTTGTATGAAACCCACTCTACATGTGAAGTCATGCAAAATATATTTCCACATTAATCATGTTGCAAAAAAATAAGAAAAATAAATAAAGTTTAAAAATATGTACTTCAATCTATGCTCAGAGTTCATTAGTTCTCTGGAGATAGATAGGATTTTTCATCATGTCTTGGATCACGGAATTTATCAGAATAACCAAGTCTTTCACAGTTGATCATCACACAATATTGTTGTTAAAGTGTACAATGTTCTGGTTCTGTTCACTTCACTTTGCATCAGTTCATATAAGTCTTCCAGGTTTTTCTGGACACATCTCCCTCATCATTTCTTTATCAGAGTAGTATTCCATCATGATCATATACCACAACTTGTTCAGCCATTCCCTAATTGATGGTCAGTCCCTCAATTTCTACTTCTTTGCGACTGCAAAAAGAGTTGCTATAATTTTTTTGTTTGTATGAGTCCATTTCCTTTTCCTTTGATCTCTTTGGGATACAGACCTAGTATTGGTATTGCTGGATCAAAGGTATGCAGAGTTCTATAGCCCTTTGGGCATAGTTCCAAATTGTTTTCTAGAACATCCAATTATTTTATAAATTAAGAAACTGAGGCCTACAGAAGTAAAGTGACTTGGTTACCCAGATAGTACAAGGTAGAGTCAGCTAGGATTTGAACTTGATTCCAAATCTAGGGCTTATCCCACCATACCGTGCTGCCTCCCAAAGCAAGTTAGCTCTGGTAGCTTGGGAGGTGAGTTGGAGCTGGAACTAGCAGGGAAAAATTAGAAGCTGGAGGTAGGCCAGGTAGTAAACTGCCCCTCAATGTCATCCTGCTGATTTTCCTAACAGTTATCAAAATGCACCATTCATTCCTTGGTTTTGTTAAATGATAGAGTATGAAACAAATATATGGGTCGATTTCTGGAAGTGGGAGTAAAAGCAAGTTTGGCAAAAACAGCTGCTTTTTAAAATTTCTTTCCAGAGCCCTAATGAAGTAGATTACAAGAGAGGTTCCATGGCCTATAGGCTCATCACTTCTTACAATGCTAGAATGACAGAACTGGAAAGAACCTGGAAAGAGATCACATTTTCCATTTTACAGATGGAGAAATGAAGAAGCAGAGAAAGGAGGTCACTTCCTAAGTCATAGGGATTATTTGGTCAATTCCTGGCCAAAGTTGTTTATCCAGTTCCCATCCCCATTCCCTGCTTCCTTACTTAGGTAGCCTGAAGAGAAGCTAGCTCATTCTTTTTGTTTTCAGAAGGCATTTAAAGGTAAAGGAGATAAGTGTGTAAGGAACCAGCATGTTATCTAGGAGCCTACTAGAAAAGCCAGCCTTTGATGCTGTGTTTCTTCCTGGTGGGAGAAATCTTACAAGTGTAATATGATAATGGCCACAGTTAACACTGAAACCAGCCGATTACTTTTCCTTTCTTCAATGAACAAAATCTATTTTAGTTGTCAGCTTGTAAACATGTTTTAATGTATTGTTAGGGTAGTTGTTTTTTTAAGTAATTGCACAGCACTTACAATTAGAGGTGTTCAAAAATGGAATGAATTATAAGGAGAAAGAAGAGAGAGGGGGCATCAGTTTCCAGTAAACAAGAAAAAGCTAAGAAGTGATAGAACCAGATCCCCCCAAATAAGTATCTATTAACTACCACTTCTATAGCACTTTAAAATTCCCATGGTAATTTAAGCATATTATCTCATTTGAGACTCATGGAAACATGTGAAGAAGCAGAGACTGGAGGGAGCTTAAGTGATTTTCCCAGAGCCATGCAGTTAGTATCTGAGGAAGGATTCAGACTCAGGTCTTCCTGACTCCAAGTCCTGTGCTCTATTCACTATGCCACCTAGCTACTATAGTGACAATGGCATAATAGATTGCCCAGAGGATGGATGGGCACATCAACTTACATGCCAGGGAAAGAACAGGAAGCCATGGCATCTTTTGTGCCAACCCCTTTGGGTTGTACATTGAATGTGCCACAGGAAGGGCTTATGCCTGCTATTATACTTTTCCAAGCTATCTCCATTCCCAGGCCAAGATGGTACCTGTGGAGACCAGTCTACCAGCTTCCTCCTATTTTTCCCTTTTTCCCTGTGTCTTGCTCACCAACTTCTTCAGGGGGACTCTAGTTTCCTACCATGATTTACTGACAATTCTTGATCCCAAGAAAAGGTAATTAATTATTTTAAACAATATTTACTGTAAGCCAGCGGGAGGAGGAAGTACCCATAAGCCTTACGGCCATTTGTAAGCCACAGAATCATATAATGTAGTTTTAAGGGACCACAGAAGCAGTCTAGTCCAGCCCATACCTAAACAAGAACTCCCTGTTGTATATAACATATGATTTGCTTAAAGACCTTCATTGAGAGAGAATCCACTATCTCCTAAGAATGGTCCTGATCTATATCTTGCCACTGGACCCAGATGGCTCTGGAGAAGAGAGTGAGGTTGGTGACCTTGCACAGCCCTGCCTCACTTAAATCTGATGCACTTGTAAATCATGGCATCACCTTCCTGATGTCGTGGTCCTTATTGAGAATGAAAGACAAACAGCAACAAAAGTACCCGTTCCATTTTTGGGTGGCTCTAATTATTAGGAAGTTCTTCCTTTTCTCAAACCTAAATCTATCTCTTAACAGCTTTTATTTATTGCTTATAATTCTGCTTTGAGGGGCCAAGCAAAACAAGTCTACTATCCTCAAATTTGTTGGTTAGTCATTTTTCAGTTATGTCTGACTTTCTGTGACCCCTTTGGGAGTTTTCTTAGCAAAGATACTGGAGTGATTTGCCACTTCCTTCTCCAGCTCATTTTACAGATGAGGAAACTGAGGCAAACAGGGTTAAGTGACTTGCCCAGGGTCACACATCTAGTATATGTCTGAGGCCAGATTTGAACTCATAAAGATGAGTCTTCTTGACTCCAGACCTGGCACAATATCTACTATGCCACATAGCTTCCTAATACTTGAAAATAATTACTATCTCCTTCCAGGTTGTTCATTCACAGGTGCTTCATTGATACTCACATGGTATGCTCATGAAGCCTTTCACCATCTTGTTCCTCTTCCTATGGACACTACCCAGCTTGTCAACATCCTTCCTGAAATCCAAAATCCAGAACTGAAACAATACTCACAATATGGTGGTCTGACCAGGGCAGACTGTCACCAGACTAAATACCTCCCTAAGTGTGGGATGCTATCCTTCTCTTAATGCAGCCTAAGACTGAGGCCAGGTGTGTGTGGTGTTCAGGAGGACTGGCCCCTCTGGGGTGTAGGCTGCCCAGCTCATTTCAAGACCGAGCATCCACTTTTGGTGTCTGCCTTTCACCCAACTCTCAGCTGTGGCTCCAAGAAGTTGCAGCATGCATGTGGCCACAATCCAGTAAAACTGCCTTGGCACTTGGGTTAAATCAGGTTAAAGGCAACCAATGAGCCTCAAACTCTTGGGTGAGCTGGGAGGTGTCTACCCCAAGCACACGAGGACTTCCCTGGTGGGATGGGCACATGAGAACAATTTGTTACAATGGCCATGAAGGCCATTGAAGTAAGGGCTGTGGACCACTTAGAGGTTGGTCAGACTCTGAAGATGGCAAGGTCCTCCACTGTATCCCACACCATCACCAGTCATCCTGACTCTTGTCTTGCCAATGGACTTTGAGATGCCTTTGGGATAGAGAGTGAGGCTCATGGCTTTGTACAATTCTGCCTTGCTTAAATTTAATTCCTGAATGTCACAGTCCTCATCTAAAACAAAGGACAAACAACAAAGATTATGGCCAGTTGGCCTCCTTGAGATGGTTAAAATCAGGATTTGTGGCAGCAACATTAGATTTGGAATCAGGAGATTGGTGTAGTCCCACCTCAGACTCTTACTAGCTATGTGACCAGAGGAAGTAATTTACTTCCTTAGCCTTAGTTTCCTCCTGTGCAAAATGGGTATAATAGTACCTAGAGCACTTATTTCACAAGGTTGTGGTAAGACTCCGATGAAACACAATGTTCCAAGTCTTAGTGCTGTTCTCAGTATATGAAGTATTTTGTAAATTTGAAAGATGCTACATTAATGTCAATAATCATTATCATTATTTTCTTTTTTGGAGGCAATCGGGGGTTAAGTGACTTGTCCAGGGTCACCCAGCTAATAAGTGTTTGAGGTCAAATTTGAACTCAGGTCCTCCTGACTTCAGGGTTGGTGTTCTATCTACTGCAACACCTAGCTACCCCCATTATCATTATTTTTACTGACTAGTGAAAAGTATCCTGTTTTTCTTACCCAGAGGGGAAAAAGTAGGCATAAAACACCCCTTCCTTCATGTAGTAGGTTTGTGATTTAGGGCTGTAAAGAGTAATAGATAAGTGTGTAGCAGATAAGTTGGCCCTGGAAGAGACTTGAGAGATCAGCTGGTCCAAGTTTCTCATTTGGAGAAGTATCACAAGCAACAAAATAACATTACAACCTTCCTACATGTACAAAAGTTACAGTGAAGACTGAAGATGTTTCAGACTACTTATGGAAGCAGAAGGCTGTCCCAACCTCCCCTCCCCGCCCCCACACGTTCCTATGTCTTTATATATCTTTGTGGAAGACAGATTGTACATGTATATGTACACATTGATGAAGATGACACAGATCCCCCCACTAGGGGGCACACTTTTCTGCCTTATGTGCCATTCTCACCATTGCCCTCCTAGCTCTTCTTCTGACATTCTGGACACAGCCATGGCCTCAGCTGTCTCTCACCCTGGACCTTTCCTCAGCACAGGAGGATCTCTCTGCCCCTGCAGCCTTATCTCCCTACAAGGACTCCCCAATCCCAACCCCTCCTCCCCAAAATGGCGGCCTCTAGGAAGAACTTGCCAATGGGAGGAGGTTTTCGTGTTGACCTAGTTCAACCCAAATATGTCCCTTCTGTGCTTGAAGACCTCCAGTGAAATGAAATCTACTAACTTCCAATGATGACCATTTCACCTTTGTAGTTCAGTGGATTGAGCACTGGTCCTGGAGTCAAGACCTGAGTTCACATCAGACACATACTAGCATATGACCCTGGGCAAGTCTCTTAACCCTGTTTGCCTCAGTTTTCTCATCTGTAAAATGAGCTGGAGAAGGAACTGGCAAACCATCCCAGTATCTCTGTTGAGAAAACCTCAAATGGGATCACTACGAGTAGGATATGACTGAAAAACAACTGAACAACAACGTAGCTCCACTTTAAGAATTTTTTCCCTTGAAATCAAGCCAAACTTATTTCTTTGCAACTTCTACCCATTGCTTCTAGTTCTATCCTTTGGGTGTAAGCAGAATAAGCTTCAAGGACTTGAAGACAGCTACCTTGCTCCCTGCCACTGTCTGCCCTTACTCCCAACTTTTCTTCTCTCCAAGCTAACCATTGCCAGATCTTTCAACTGATAATGAAATGGTATGAAGTTGAGGCTCTTCTGTGGTTACCCTTATCTGGATAGTATCCAATCCTGCGAATGTCTTTCTTAAAATGTGACTCCCCAAACTGACCACAATACTCCACATGTGGCCTGACCAGGGCAGAATACCACAGGGCTATCATCTCCCTAATCCAGGACACTATACTTTTCTTAAAGCAACCTAAGATTATATTAGCTTTAATTTTTTTTTAATTGCCCTGGAATTCTTCACTGGAATTACAAAGGTAGCTATGTGGTACAGTAGAGAAAGATCACTGGACCTGGAATCAGGAAAACCTGAGTTCAAATCTAGTCTTAAATAATTCCTAGCTATGTTACCCTGGACAAGTCATTTAACCTCTGTCTGCCTATTTGCTCAACTTTAAAATGGAGGAAGGAATAGCACCTACCTCATAAGACTGTTATGAGGAGCAAACAAGATAATATTTATAAATATATTATTTATACTGTGTACAGTGTAATGCAAAATACCGCTGTGCAAATGCTTCTCCCCCTCCACCCTAGTAAGAACTCCTTCTAGCTCCAACCTACCTTTCCAGGCTTATTTCAAGTGATTCTCTCCCCCTACCTCACTGACCTCAGGTATCCTGTTCTAACCAAATTGGACTATTTTCAAACTTATTCTGTTCTTTCTTGCCCTTTTCTCATGCCATCCCACATGTCTGGACTTTGCCTCCCCACCTCTTTCAAGTCTCCTTATGAAGTGCCCCGACCCTTAAAGGTTCAGATCAGGTGTGGTCTTCTTAATGGCGGCCTCTCTCTTGCCCATAACTGAAATCCTTCTCTTCCTCTTGCACTTTGCTTCGATCTTCTCTCTACCCATTTCTCAGTCTCACTTATATCGTAGATATTTGTATACGTGGCTTCCCTCCCTGCTGCCACCTCCCCTTCCCCCCTTAGATCTGTTAAATTTTTTTAAGTACAAAATTAACATTACTATCATTGTGACACTATCGTTCCTCAATGACTAGTTCAGTGCCTTCATTGTACATAGTAGGTACTTCATAAATATTTGTTGTAATATCCATGTCTTTTGTGGGGGGGGGGGGCAAACTTTGATTTCATCAGTATAAGCAGCTCCCAGAGTGGACAGTACTCCCACAAATGCAGACTACTGGGATCTCATTTGTAACTCTAAGTCTTAGAGGGCCACCTGGGGGCACTTTACAGGACATTGGTTGTTGATTCCAAGGCCTCTGCCTACCATGTCAGGGTGGCTTTCTTTATGGTTGTTCTTTTTTTAAAAATACTTTTCTCTAGGTCCTTAAATTTTCAAACTCAGAAATGGCTGGAAAAGTTTTCTGGAAAGCCTTGTAAGGGACAGTTGCCAGGCATTATGTGGTAATCTGTGCCAGCTGGTTTATTATATAAATGGCAAAGGCACTAAGGAAGATGGTGGGCAGAAGAACAGGGATGATGGTGGTGGAGGAAGAGAGGCCAGACGGGCTTTTTACATAACAGAAACATCTGTCACCTCTTTGTCCTCCCCAGGACATGCTCCCAGAGTACCTGGAGAGGGAGAGGGATGCCTGGAAATGCTGAGAAGCTGCTGTTTGCTGCCCCATCCTTGCCGTAGTCAGGGGTGGGAGTGGGGGGGCATCATGTGTGCATCATGAGTCTGATGCTTTCTATGAAGGGGGATTGGAACTCACCCACCAACCCGATTATTCTCTCTCCCCCAGTTTAAATCACTGGGCACAGACTAAGCCACTTTCATATTAGATATGCCTGCAGGAAAGACAGCCACAAAGAAGGAAAAGAGAGCCTTAAGCCTGAGCTGGGCAGTAGCAGCCCATTCCAACCGGGTGTCTCCATTGAGCAGATTCCTCCAGTGAGCTGCAGAGCTCCTCTCCCTCTGAAGGCCAGGCCTGTCACCACGGTAACTGCTAACTCTGCTGGGAAAGAGTCACTACAATGGTGTGCATAAAGATCCGGCTGTGACCCTGGGCGGGGATGGTAAGAGGCCAGCTGAGGGATGAGAAAAATGAAGAGAAAAAGGAATCCTCTGGGGCCAGCCCTGTGCTTCCTGGGAAGCATTTCAAAATCCACAACGACAATGGCCAAGGCCTTTAAGGTCCCTTCAGCTCTAAAACCTGCAAACTACAAGAGGAAAAGGTCACTTTGGTTAGTATTGATCTATGCTCACATTATACTCCAGGCCAGGCCTCCTTGCCTTTTCTCTTCTGCCTAGCTGGTCATCTGTGCCCCACACTGCTCTCCATCCTCTATGGATTTATGTCTTCAGCACTTGAAGTGAATCTCCCCCCTCTCTCCCATCCTTCCTCCTCCCTCAGTCCATCCTTTCTCTATCTGCCTGTCTCCCTCTTTTTTGTCTTTCCCATACACACAAGCTACATCTAGGATTTAATTAGATTCTGTTCCTATTATTTGCTATTGCTTCATAATATCACAGAGCTGGAAGGAACATCAAGGGTCTTCTAGTCCAAACGTCTCATTTTATAGATAAAGAAACCCCAAAAAGTAACCCAAAATTCATTCTGAGACCCAGAGAGGGGAAATGATTTGGCCAGTCACACAAGTAGTGGGTCAAAGCTAGTATTATTTAAACCATTCTTGATTTGCCAAGTATAACCTACCTCATGTCTTTAAAGGGTTCCAGGAAAAAGACACATTAGATAAAATGACATTATAAAGGGTAATTATCTCCTTGGTTAGAATAGTTTAAGGGGAAAATTAGTCTAAGCATATTATAGAAAGGTTTCCAATGTTATGGTTGTGTTTGTTTATTACATATAGATTATAGGATCATTGATTTAGACTAGAAGACATGTTAGAGGTGTTCTCTTGTAGCTCTTTCTTTTTCATAGATAGACTGACTTGCCCAAAGCCACCCAGGTAGTAAATTAGACTTACAGCCTGTAGGTAGAAGCAGCATTGAAACATAGGGATTCTGATTCCAAATCCAGCCCCAAATGATGGCGGGATGTGGTATTTACTAAAAGATTGTAAGCTCTTTGAAGGAAAGAATCTTATCTTATACCCCTTCCATATAAGACATAGGACCCTGAAGAATACTATGCCTATTGTTGCATTCACCAAATAATTCTTGTGGTTTTTTTTTTAACTACAAACTTTAGGGAGCAGAGGGAAATAATGTAGAATTGAGATGGTATGGAGTTTAATGAAACAAATGGCTGTTTGCCCCAAATCTGCTTCCTCTTGCCCTCACTCCTCTACCTCAAGGGTAGCAGGATATCACATCTGTCCAGGGCAGATCTGGGAGGTCTACTGTAGTCAAGACCAGTCACCAGAGAAAACAGACAATTTACCACAGGCCACAGAGCTCAGTGGCTCCCAGGCTGCTTCCCAGGCTGCAGTCATTTCTATGACACTGATTAATTAAATCAGTGCACAGTTGAGTTGAGCAGGCATTTTAGCATTTCCTGGAGATTAATTCTCAGATCTATAGACATGATCTTGCATCCTAGTTCTGAGGAAAACAAAGTGCTTTGTAATGATCTGTGTAGATGAGAGAACACACCTTGGAAGTTGGGAAGTCATTATCCTGTTATCTCTGCATGGGCCAAACTTTTACCAGGTCTAGTCAACTGAATTATCCAGGCCCAGAGCTACATATGAAGCTTGGATCATCTTTCCACAGGCCCAGAAGTTCTGTTTGCCCTTGGGCCTTGCCCCAACCACCAAAAAAAAAAATGGTCTCAAACTTAGGGGGGAAAGTCCTCCCCAGAGCTCCTGCTAACAGGAGATCTTAGTGGGTCCTAAGCCATACTATTCCATATTGAAAGTGAGGAAAATGGCATCAGGAAAATGCTACTTTTTTGTCAAACTGGCTTCAGGAAAAGGATTTTTTTTTTGGTCAAAAATACCTTTTATTTTGCTGCAGCTATTTTATTGTGGTATTTCTAGGTTCTTTAGACAGGGGCAAGTTGACTCTTATCTTTGGATTTTTTTTATCCATTTAAGCCCAGATCCTTCTTGTCTCCTTTTCTTCTTCCCCTGCCTCCTCCCTACTCCATTAGCTGCTACTTCTTCCTTTGTGAGTTTGATAACTAAAAACTGCTTCAAGTGAATGGATGGAAACTCAGAAGGTAAAAGGAAGAACTTGGGGAGAGGCCAAGAAGTGGTCAGTAGAGAATGAACTTCCCTGACAATTGTCTCCTAAGAAGGCTGCCCCGCCCTGGGATCAAAACATAAAATCAGAATATTTAGAGACATCTGCAGCCTACCTCTCTATATGCAACATTCACTTTGGCAAATTCATTCTCAAATCATAAAATTAAAATGGAGTGGTCTGAGCTAAGATCTTTTTTTTTCCTCATTTCAGATGGATATTGAGCCAGCTTAAAGAAATGAGTTCTCTCCATATAGATGTATTACTTTCTAACAGAATATTAATATAGGTAAAAGGAAAAGTATCTATCTCTATATAAATGTTACTCAGTCTTTTTCAGTTGTATCTCATGACCCCATTTGGGATTTTCTTGGCAAGGATGCTGAAGTGGTTTGTCATTTCCTCCTCCAGCTCATTTTACAGATAAGGAAACTGAGACAAACAGGATTAAGTGACTTGCCAAGGGTCATACAGCTAAAAAATGCTTGAGGCCAGATTTGAACTCAGGAAGATGAGTCTTCCCCAGGCCAGGCCAGGCACTCTATCTACTGTGCTACTTAACTTCTTTTTAAATTAAAAAAAATTTTTTTTTTGCTTTTTGGAGGGGGGGAAGGTAAGACAATTGTGGTTAAGTGACTTGCCCAAGATCACACGGCTAATTTTTTGTGTGGGTGTGTTAAGTGTCTGAGGTCAAATTTGAACTCAGGTCCTCCTGACCCCAAGGCTGGTGCTCTATTCACTGTGCCACCTAGTGACCCCCCTCCCCTCCCCACTTAACTTCTTGATATAGAAAGGTATAGGATCTAGATATAGGGTTACATGCAAAAATAATTTTATGGTGAATAACTTTGCTTCTCAATACAAGATGATAATTTTTTAACTTAAATTCATCAAGAATCCAAGCAGAGGCTGCATGGCCACCTGGCAGGCTAGTTATATCAGGGGTTCTGTTTAAGTTTGGGTTGGCCAAGATAGCTGCTGACAACTCTTCCAACTCTCCAATTCTGTGGGTGTTCCCTCCCCCACGCAAAATTGTAACTCTGCGTCCACTTTAGCAGGAGGGTTTCTAGAACTGTGGTAGCCCCAAATATTAAATAGCTGTTATTGAGCCTTTACAGAGTTAACTGGCTGTCCCCAGGCATCTATGTCCAAAGCCTGGTGTAGTGGTGGCATAATAATAAACCTGTGTCTCCAAGCCCGGGAAAGTTGCTTAATACAACTAAGCCTATTTCCTCTCCTATAAAATGGGGATAATAATAGGAGCTAACTACCTGGAGTTATGCAAGCATGATGATATATTTGTAAAGCACTTTGTAAACCTTAAGGTGTTATAGAAATATGAACTATTGTTATTATGATAAATGACCCAGGGTCATCTCCACTGAAAGAGGACTTTAATGGAAGATGATTTTCAATGCCGTGCACAAAAATATTATGACATGTAATAAGCAATTTCATGTGAAAAAATCTGAGTAAATCACACTTTACTTCACATATGACATGCATATGATTATTGTTGTTCAGTCATTTTTTAGTTGTGTTTGACTCTTCATACCCCATCTGGAGTTTTCTTAGGAAAGATACTGGAGTATCCTTTCTAGCTGATTTTACAGATGAGTGACTAGCCCAGGGTAACACAGCTAGTAAGTGCTTGAGGCCAGATTGGAACTCAGGAATCTTCCCAGCTTTGGGCCCAGCATTCTATCTACTGTATCCACTCACTGCCCCCTGCATATTATTACTTATACATACATTGATCAAAGTTGTATTTTGCTTAGAATTCTTATTTTTCTTTATGAAATTGGAGTAGTATGGTTGGGTGAGGCATGGTTATAATACTGGACTGGGAACCTTTTTGCTCTGGCAGCTACATTCTAGTTGCCTGTTTCCTAATTATGACATTAGGGCAATTTTCTTTGAGAATTTCTTGAAGGGTGATTTCTAGGTTCTTTCTTTGGTCATGGCTTTCAGGTAGTCCAATAATTTTTAAATTATCTCTCCTCAATCTATTTTCCAGGTCAGTAGTTTTTCCCATGAGATATTTCACATTGCCTTCTATTCTTTCATTTGTTTGGATCTGTTTAACAGCATCTTCATTTCTCATAAAGTCATTAGCTTCCATTTGCTCCAGTCTAACTCTGAAGGAATGAATCTCCTCAGTGAGCTTTTGAGATTCTTTTTCCATCTGGCAAATTCAGCTTTTAAAGGCATTCTTCTCCTCATTGCCCTTTTGGGCCTCCTTTGCCAGTCTATTTTTAAGGTGTTATTTTCCTCAGTCAGACTGTTGACCCTCATTTCATACTTTTCCTGCATCCTTCTCATTTCTCTTCCCAATTTTTCCTCCACATCTCTTATTTGAATTTTAAAGTCCTTCTTAAGGTCCTTTATGGCCTGTAACCCACTCATATTTTCCTTTGGGGCTTTTGGAGCAGGATTTCTGACCTCACAGTCCTCCTCCTGTTCCATGCTTCAATCCTCTTTAGGAGTCTAATGTTGTATTTTTTCTGTTTATTTTGTTTCCTTTGCCTAGGCATGTTGCCACTTAATTATTTGACTTTTGAGCTTGTTGCCACAGTAGGACTCTGCCACCAGACAGGGGAGCTTCCGTCCCAATGTTGGGGTCTTCACAACTTCTGTTTCTGGCAAGCTAGATACCCACACCATGACCTCCACCCCAGACCACAATCCAGATCCAGGGAGGTTAAAGCAAGAGCGATTACCCCCAAGACTGATCGCTAGATCTCCCTACAGTTCGCAGGCCAGGAGCTGGAGCTGCCACTGAAACTGCAAAATGGCATGTCTCCTCAGCGGCTTCTAGCCCCTAGGGGAGGAAGGCGACGCCTTCCCCAAATAGTGGTCCCAAAGTCCATAGGGCACTAACCTCTCACTATGTCCTAGGCATATCTGTGTTGATAATTCTGGAATCGCCACAGCTGCTTGTGTTCTGGGCCACCCTGGGGCTAAAATGGTGGCTTACATGGACCTGGGCTTGGCTCTCCGTGTGCTGGGCTGCTGGCTCCCAGAGTGCTGCGTTGGCCCTTCCTGCAGGGCTGCTGGGCTGTCCTTAGCGGGAGGTTAGCTTCTCTGTGTCGTACTGTGGGTGCTAGGGCTCCAGAAGTTGTTCAGAGTCCCCTCTTACATGGTTTGGAGGTGATCTGGGGGGAGAGCACCTTGGACATGCTGTTTCTACTCCGCCATCTTGGCTCCACCCCGCCTGTTTCCTAATTATGTAATGGTCCTTTACAACACTCTCTCCCAGACCTTTAGATGAGACTGTAGCCTTCTAGAGTTCTCAGAGATAAGGAAAACTAACCACTGGATATACTAGGTACAGTCATATAGACTCCTAACCTTTGGCTGTAAAATTGTTTTCTTCAGTTTAATTTTCTTCCCATTTCACCATCATGTCCCTTGCCTAATCTGCTTGCTGTGTTCCTTCCAGGATTACTCACTATTCCCTGCCCTTATAGTAGGGAGGCAACTTGATACCAGACCTAGGCCAAACACAGAGCTCTCCAGCTGCATTTCAGCCTACAACACTTGTAATGCAGCAGGAGCCAGATTAAAATGTAATTTGGAAATTCTTAGCAAAACAAGTAAAGTAGACTAGAATAGAGATGATGTTAATAGGTGGTTTTCTAAGTCAATATGCAGAAGCAGCTAGGTAGCTCAGTGGATAGACCACTGGACCTGGAGTCAGGGAAGACCTGAGTTCAAACCCAGCCTCAGACACTTAGCTGTGTGATCCTGGATAAGTCACTTAACCTTGTTTGCCTCGGTTTCCTCATCTGTAAAAATGAGCTGGAGAAGGAAATGTCAAACCACTCCAGTATCTTTGCTAAGAAAACCTCACATAACCTCACAAATACTCAGACAATACTGAATAACAAAAACAACAAAGTCAATTAATGATCCCAAATTTCTATTTGAGCTTGACACTTTTAATGTAAGGAATGAGGCACAGGACTTGGAGCCAAGATCAGAGTTCAAGTCCTGGCCCAGATACTTAGTAGCTCTGTGACCTGAAAAAGTCACTTAACAGTTCTGTGCCTGAGTTTTTTCATCTATAAAATGAGAGGGGTTTGGCCTGGGCCTAGGCCATTTTCAATCAATGCCTTCCACTCTAGAGTTATCTTTTATCTATTCTATATGTATCTTGTTTATACTGGTTTATATACATGTTGACTCCCTCTTTAGAATGCAAGTTCCTTGATGGCAGAGACTGGTTTTGCTTTTACTTTTAATCCCCAGAATTTAGAATGCTTAATAGATGCTGATGAATTCATCTGCCTTAAGGACTATATGCCTATCAGTCACTACCTTTATTTGAGGGAGAGAGATAAAATAAGAGGGAGAGAGAAAAGATGGAGGAGGAGGAGAAGAAGGAGGAGGAAGAGGAGAAGGAGGAGGAGGAGAAGGAAGAGGAGGAGGAGAAGGAGAAGGAGGAGGAGGAAGAGGAGAAGAAGGAGGAGGAGGAGGAGGAGAAGAAGACAACTTAGAATTAGAATCCTCTTCCTGTTTTTTTAGCTAGGTAAAGGCAGTTTCAAGATCATCTTCAAACCCAAGTCCATCACTTTGTATCATGCTCTGAATACATAAAAATCGTCTGTGTATTTCAGGTATATCAGAAGAGCATAGGTTTAAAGCTTAAGAAGGACCTTTGAGATACTAATCCAATCTTCTTATTTATAAGGATAAGGAAACTAAAGCTCAGAGAGGTTACATCGTTCCCCCAAGGTCACCCAGCAGTAGCACTTGGATTCAAGCCCAGGTATCCTGACTTCAAACCTGATGTTCTTTCTACTGCATAATCTTGCCAAAAAAGAAAGCAAGAACTTCCCTTTCATTCCCTAGTCCCCTCCCTCTCACTCACACACACCATCCACCACCACTACCTGTCCCCCCCCCAAAAAAAAACTTCCAAAAAAGGAAACAAGTACAGCTGGTGATGACTCCCATAGCTGACAGTAAGAATCCTAGCAGGACAGAGAGGAACAGGGTCAGACAATCTTGGAAGAGAAAGACAAAGGGACCAGAGCTGGGAAGCCACATAGGGAACCTGGAGGTTCTTGTGGAGGCTGGGGTTGGAGAGTATGAGGAGCAGTTATTGAAAGCAGCAAGGTTGGATTTGAAGTCAGAACACCTGGATTCCAGTTCTGGCTCTGTGTGAGCCTGGGTAAATTACTGAACCTCTCTGGGCCTGCTGTATTTCACCAGATAATTGTGGCAGATTTTCTGTCAAAATTTTTTTTTTTTGCAAAAAAGTGGAAATTAATTATATGAAGCTTTTACTTTTCTTTCTTTTTTAAATTGTGCTGGTATTACTTTAAAAATCATTTATTACTAAACTGTCTTTAGTGCAAGATTAGGATGCATGAAATACTTGTGAAGATAGGTTAAAATTGAATACTGACAATGCAGGTGCACTGAGAATTCTAGGCTCCCAGCTCTCAGTGCTCAAGAGATAAATGCACATCCATATGCCACTGGTGAATACATTGCTGCTCTATTTGCCTTTTAAACAACGTTGATGAATAGAGTTATACCATGCAATGATTATGGGATGAAAGATTATAAGTCAATTTTTGAACTAAAAAAAACCAAAAAACCCAGGGAGCAACAATTATGTGGTGAGATACAGTATCTCTTCTCATAAAATGAGAGGCCTGGACTAGCTTTCTTCTAGCTCCACCCTCTGATTCTATAATAACAATAGCTAGCATTTATATTGGGCTTTAAGATTTGCAAAGGACAATAGTCCTATGAGGTAGACATTATTCCCACTTTACACAGGAAGAGACTGAGGCACAGAATGTTTAAGTGATTTTCCCAGAATCACGCAGCTTGAGAGTGTCTGAGGTTGGGATTTGAACTCAGTTCTTCCTGACGCCAAGTCCTATGTTATTATAATAGTTATCGTGTTGTGATTAACTGGGGAAGGGGGTGCAAGGGAGGAAAGGAGAGTAGGGGAGAGTGGGGGAAGAGACAGAGACTCAGAGGCAGGGGAGGAAGAGCACAAGTGGGGTTCTGGAAGTAATCAGAAAGAAGTGGGTGAGAGATGGAAAATATGGTAGGCGACAAGGGGCCGAGGGGAGGGGCACTTGGCTATGCTCAAGGCGTGGGGTGTTCTTTAATATCCCATATAATGGAAGTCACTCTGCTGGCTATTTAAATATGTCAGGAGCTGCCTCTAATTCTTGCACTACAGATTTCCCTGTCATCTCTCCTTTCTCTAATGCAACATTCCTATGTCTGTCAAAAATAATTTTCATAGTAAATGAGAAATGGTCTGATTGTGTCACCCCCCCCCCCAAAAAAAAAATCCTGTTAATGGCTCCATGTTACCTCTGGAATAAGTCTGGCATTCAAGACCTTGTGTAATATGGCTGCAGCCTACCTTTCCAGTCGTCTGTCAGTGAACTTACCTTTGTTCAGTCAGCTACACCAGATAGTTCACATTCTGTTCTTGCCCATCTCCATACTTTTGTGCATGTGTGCCATCCCCCAATCTCAGAATGTACTCCTGTCTTCCACCTTTGGCTCTGTCTTTTTGATAGACATCCTTTTTCTTCAGGCTCCACTCAGGTGCTACCTTCTCCATGAAGCCTTCTAGCTATCCTTAGGTAAAAATCATCCTTCACTCTTTGAACTCCCTCAAGCCACTATTATTATTATCTGTGTGTCATTTTCCTTCTAGATTTTAAGCTGTTTAAGGGCTAAAATTCTGGGGGTTAGCCCCCCTTATGCATCTCCAGCATTTAGCACAGTACTTTGCACATAGGAGGTATTTAATAAATATTTGTTGAGTTGAGTCATATTCATTACTTTTGGGGAGTGCAAAATCAATGTGATTTCATTACTGGTCAATCATTTTCAAGGTATTGGATAGCACCTATGTTATTTAATGCCCTGTTAGGGAAATTAGGAAATAGAATATTTAAACTATATCTTTTGTTTCTCATTATGTAACTCCATGTTGTTACTTTTTTTTTGAGGGGGAATGTAGGGCAATTGGGGTTAATTGACTTGCCCAAGGTCACACTGCTAGGTGTGTGTGTGTGTGTGTGTGTGTGTGTGTGTGTGTGTGTAAGTGTCTGAGGCCGGATTTGAACTCAGGTCCTCCTGACTCCTGCGCCATCTAGCCCCCCCCCCCCCATATTGTTACTTTGATAGAGAAAACAAGACTCAGCCCTCTTTTAAAAGACTATCCTGATTATGGTTCTTTGGGTAGTGAGGATCACCGAAAGGGGGGAAGGGTACCTTGATATTAATATAATTTTATTTGGCAAATCTATGTTACATGACCATTTTTAGGTAAACAATATCAGGTGACATTTTGAAGACCTTGTAGCAGAGTAAGTAGAAAGCTGTCTTACCTCTGGACACATAATTGTGCATAGCCATGGAAAAGTCACTTAACCATCTCAGTGCCCCAGGCTCCTCTCTAAGTGAGATTTCAAGGTGGAGAGCATAGCCTCTGTCTACTTAGTGACTAAAGTTTCTTCATCGGGAACCATCTTATATCAATGGAGCGGATGCCCTGACTCATACCCCCGTAATTTACCAAAGCTTTCATTTATATTGTGCTTTACGGTGTGAAACGCTTTCTACATACATCACCCTATTTACCGCTCAGTTACCCTGTGAGGTGAATGCCATTATTATCCCCATTTTACAGATGCGGAAACCGAGGCATGAGTAACAGCTACTAAGAGTCCGAGGTGGGATTGGAACCCAGTTTCTCATGGTTCCAATCCTGAGTCGCATTGTGTCTGCTGAGAAAACATGGTTTAGCATTTCTTGGGGGGGGGGGGGGTGTTTTTTCTTTCAGATTTTACCAGAAATTTCAGTAACCGTCTTTCCCCTACTAACTAATGCCAATATGAGCGCCCGCCTGTGTTTTTACACATGCGCCCTGGCCTCTTTTCTATGAAAATTCCCAATTTAAATACCGAAGCTAGCTTTGTGTACTTAGTGTCCCACCTAGAATCTGTTGGCTTGCATCCCCTTCCCTCTCCCTTTCCATCTCCCTTTCCCCAGATCGGCTAAATCCTCCATCCGACCAATGAGTCACCCAGGCAATGCTTTTCCTAGCTGCGTTGCCCTGGGAGAGGTGTGCACTAATCTTCTACTGTCCTAACAATCCGGTGACCAAATTCAGGTGCCCCATCCTTCCGCTCCCCCACCCGCCCCCTCCCGCAGCAAAGCATTGAAACAGCTGATTGCTGACTCAGAAGGGGTGGAGGAGGAGAGAGGGAGGGCGGAAAAAACCCCCAGCGAATCTCCTCGCAGCTCTCTGCTGCATCCCTATCCCATAATGCCTTGCCCTCTTTGCTGCAGTCTTTTCAACACAAGCTGAGTGAGAAAAAGATGTACTCAATAAAGATTGATTGGTCTGAATCCTGAAGGGGGTCTCCCACTTGTTAATGCCCCAGAAAAAAAATTCATGACGACTTCACTGGGGCTTCTCTTCTTTCCTCCATTTTTTCTTTTCATCTGTCCTCTTCATGGATTGGAGCATCACTACATGTAGAGTCCAAGCTAGGCTCTCTGTCGCTAAGCATGGCTGTGCTGCATGGTAGGGCATTTTAAGCAGTGCTTCCAAACTTGAGACATTAGCTGGAATATGCTTTGTTCCTTTGGATTACTGCGGAGCTAACTGCAGCCACAGCCCTTGGGAGGACTTAATACTTTACTTCGTTGATTAATCTATTTATCTACAGAGATGGGTAGGTCTTAACTATTCAGATTTGCTCAATATTATGCCAGGTGGATATCTGATCTCTCCTGTTCTATTCTGGCTCTTTTTTTCCCTTCTCTCTCTCTCATGGTGATGCTGCATGCTCAGTAACTGTAGGAAATAGAGAGAGAGAGAGACTTACTCTATGCTTAAACAAAGGCACCAGATTAACAAGAGTGGGGAGAAAAGTCGTGCAAGATTGTGCTTATCAAGCCTCTAATGTGAGTTTCTAGAATTTTATTACTGTTATTCTTTATTATGTGTGTGTGTTTAATCTTAATTCGTTTTGAGCTGCTGGGAGGGATCCTTTTGATTATTTTTCTGTTTGGGGGCAGAGAAAGGGATGAAACCTTTCATCTGCTAAATTCCACCCTAGTTTTCCAAGGGTGAAAGGGAATATTTAAAGTCACCCATCCCCCACCCCACCTTCTTTCTTCAGAAAACCCCTGGCCTGAGTCTCCGTTACCATTAGAAACCCATTCATTCATATAATGCATGACTTGACCTCCTTGGATCTTAAATGTCATTGATGAGTAGCAAAAGAATATGCTGCAGATGATTCGAGGGTTTTCTTTCTCTTAATGATTCTTTCAGCCATGAAGTAGTGCCTTCACATCTGGGTGGAGTTCTGTAGCAGCGTTGCATGGGGAAAGAGTCTTAGGGCTGGGTTTTGAATCCTGAAACATCAGACTGAATTTCTTACACTAATGGGATTCTGGAGTTTTTATTCCTTTTGTATGTGAATTTTAATTATTGTTAGTTTGGAAGGAAAAGGGCAAAGACAAACGGATGTGGTTGTTCTTTAAATGAAGTAAATGCAATAAATGTTTTCTAGACCTTAAAAGATACAGGAAAGATTCCCATTTCCCAGAGATGAAAGGAGAAGGGAAAAAGACTATTTTAGTGTCCAGGCTTTAAGTGACAGGTGTAGGCTCAGGCCAGGGTATTTTTAAAATTCTTTTTTACCCTTCGGTTTCATTGCATAGATCAGGTTTCTGCAATTCTGTGCTCATGAATAAATTGTAGCCTTTTTTTTTTAATCCTTTAGAGAATATGTAAGAGCATCCATATGAGCCCAAATTAATTTGGGGGGCTTTTTTCATGACATACAGGCTTTTTGTGACTCTGCTCAGTAGATTTAAGAGTTCTCCAAATCTGACAGATCTCTTTTTTCCCCATGACTTTCATTAATTTCAGCACAGATTCTTTGAGAGTTGTGTGTCTAACCAACTGTGATGCTAAATAATGCATGCCCCTCCCAAGCACACAATGAGAAGTTTGTGTGTGTGGTATGAGAGAGCAGCTTTCTTTCCCAATGTAATGAAAGGCCAAAGGCTTCTGTCCAATTTTCTCCTAGAAAGATACAAATGACTATTTAGTTTGGAGGTTTAAAACTCAGTTTAAACCAAAAATCTTTCCTCATTCAATGAGTTTTTCTTTCTAAAAATTGTAAAGAAATGGATTTTCAGTCAATACTTGAGTTTGCACAGATCTGTACATTTTTATGTTTTTTAGAAATGCCTTTTTAGAAATAAGAGCAAAACCTATCCACCTGTTTCCAGTTAAAGTGATAATGCTGTAGTAAAGATTTGACTTAGTGGCAGAAACCTGTTGGATTTTGTTGTCCAACAGATAAAAATAAAAATATTCAACCTTGATCATTTTGAGAAAAAAAATCCTTCACTTTCATGCTTTTAGTTGCCCCCCTCAGACCAATATCTGACATTTAAAGCTGCCATGTTTGACCACAAATATATCATATCCTTTTGACCTGTACCTCTAAAATTTTTTGAAGACACTTTTGCTTAAAATGATTAATTTCAGGAGCTATTTTCTTTTTAAAAAGTAGAAGATTAAGTTAATTTTTCTATATTTGTGGCAAATTGCAAGCAAATGGCCATTAGTTGCTTTATGTTTTTAGCTCTAATGTTGGACCCTCTACCCTGTATTCTGATGTAAGTGGCTTTGTATTCACAGAGCAGTTTCAATATGTCCTAGAAAAAAAGATGTCTGCCATTTGACTATCTAAATTTGACTAGATTTGACTTAGAATTTGGTTTTTCCCCCCTAGAATTTGGATTTTTAGATTAGAGCAGAAATTGAGTAGCTGATGGGTCTAGGTTGATAGTTAGAATGGTTTTGTCATTGAAGGGACTCTCCATGGTTTCTTTCTTTATGCCCAGAAAAAAAGAAATCATCTTTCCCCTTATTTTAATCTCCTCTTCTATTCTTTCTACCTTTCCCCTCTGCTTTCCTTTTATTAAACACATTTCTTATTTTCCTCAAAAACCTGTTATTTTAATAGCACAAGCCTAATTATCTTCCAGAACAGATTTCAAATGGTTAAGACAAAATATTTTCTCTATGGCATAGCTACCATTGAGGCTCTGTGCCTTGTGCAATTCCAAACCAAGAATGGTAATCCCCTTTTGCTACAGACAATAAAGGTCTAGTGCTAAGCAGTCTGGTTTACTGTGACCCTTTCTGCCGTTTGTAGTCCCATGATGCTCTGTTTCTCTGTGTCCTTCCCAATCACCTTAGGATAGCAAGGGGAGGAGAAGTGGCAATGTGATTGATAAGGGGGCAGGAGACCCCACTTGTCTTTATTGCCCCATGGTACCAGACTACATTTAAAGTGGCCTGCTTGATCAAACACATAGAGACCCAGACTTAGGAGGGGGTAAAAAGCTGACGGTTAATGTAATAATTCACTTTGGAAATCTGAAGGGTATTGTGATACTGAGGAGCTGTTCCCTCAACTTTACAGAGAGAGAGGTCAGAGTTGGAAGAAATAGGCATATGTAGCTGAAGGAAAAGTGTGGGTTTGGGGCTGAGAGAAAACTCCTTCCTTCCAACAGCAAAGCTATCAGGGAAGTTCTGAGATCTCTGTCCCTGAAAACAGGATGGCACTCCATAGTTTGCAAAGCACTTAGCACAGTGCTTGGGACATAGTAGGTGCTTAATAAATGTTTATTGATTCATTACAACAAACCAGTGAGAAAGTAGATAATACATCTATCTCCTGCCCCCTCCATTTTACATGAGGAAACAAAAGTTCAGAGAGTTAAGTGACTTTCTAATAGTCTTCTAAGTGGCAGAATGAGATAGATCCCTGTCAGATTCTGAAGGGTCCCTTTCATCTCCCAGTACTATAATCTCTGCTCCTCTTTCCACTATGTTTCCTCTCCACTGAAAATTTTTGGATGGCTTGTGCATATTCTTTCCTATTGGAGGGGATTGGATTGGCCAACCTACTGACCTATTTTCCAGTATCAGTATTCTATGATTTCCTATATGTTATGTACAAGCAGCATATGGTATGGAAAGATGTAACATCTGACCTAATAATTTACAGAATAACCCAACTGAAATAATTGTCATTTAGCTGAAGTCAGTATAAATCAGCTGCTTTATTTTTCTTTTCTCTTTGATTTGCCCTTTCTTTCTTACTTTCAACCCTCATTCTTAATGGAAATTAACTGCCTGTGAGTGATAATATGCATCCATAAATCTTCTCTTTAATGATAACTCCTTGTTTTGCAATCATGCTTGTTTAATCCTGTGCCATTACTGATTAGGCAAATAACTCCCTCTCCCTCCAAACACCACTAGAATTCCAAAATTCTTGATTCAGCATATTATCTGCTTTTGTCATTAACCCAGTAATAACAGATCATACAGTATTATTACCATGGAGATATAAATCTTAAATGGCAGCAGAGAAAGAAAAAGTAGCAATGCAGAAATATGAAATTATAAAAACCAAATCCAATAGCCTAGGGCTTCTGTGTAATCCACAGTACGCTGCCTCTAACTCATCAGCTATATGAAGTATGTTGATTTCCCAAAGGAATCCAAATCTTAGAAAACATGTACTTAAGAGTTTGTTCTCATTTTCTCCATTCCTACCATGTCCTTCTTCATTGCTTCTCCTCAATCCCACAGAATTGTGGGTTCTATGTGGGGGCAGTTGGGAGTGGAATGGGTCAGGAAGAATGCCAGAGATGCTATGTAATGAAAAAATGCTTGGGAAGGATTTGTGTTTTTCCCAAGGTTATGTTTAGTACATAATTTCTCCATGAGGAATTTGGTTTAGAATTGTAGACACAAGAAAAAAGCCTCTGTCTTTTTACTGGCACCTTTATTTCCATTGAAAGATCTCTCTGATATTTTTCTTTAAAAAAAAAAATCAACCCTTTTGGTGATGTGTTTAAATGTCTTTATTTTGGGGACATATTTAAATGTATTTATTAGCATCGGTATTCAACATCAGGCTAATGCTGAACATTACCTGGTTTTCAGTTCTGTGAAGATAATAAGGGCTTGTCTTAATTATCTCTGCATGCCCACAAGTGCCTAGCTAGTACTTGCACAGTTGATACGAGTACTTTGAATAGTGATGGGAATGAATGAATGAATGATGTTGCATGGAGAAGCAAGTAAATGTTTGATGCCAAAGAAAAAACAAATTCTAGAAATTGGTGCAGTGTCCCTTTGTACCATAGAATTGTAGCCAAGCCTCTCCTATCCCCTCCCACCATGGCAAGTTCCTTTTCCCAATTTAACACCAGAGAGAATTAAGCATCTCTCTCTGTGTGTATAGCAATCTTGCAATTAGGGTACTACACTGTAATAATGCTACATTTGTTTTCCATTGATAATGGACATTGATAATGAATCTCTTCTATGTGTGATATATGATCTTCACCTCCCATAATTGGTATATTAGACATTAGTCTAACCTAATATCAGCCTGATGTTAAATATTTATCATAATATTTATCTTTCCGTTTTTTGGGTGGTGGGTGGGGAGGAAGTGCTGTTTCATTGATTCTTCTGTTCTCCAATACTCGATTTCCCTTCCTATTGACCTTACACAGGTCCTACCAGTGACAAATTTCCTATGAAAATATAACAAAGACAAAGCTTGTCACACCCATGGTTTTAACTTGGCTCTTCCATCAACTGCAGTTTTGCTCTTTCTGCATCTCCAGCAGAGCAGTGTTACTACCATTCCATTTTATTTTCCCAACAATCTCTTATTTTTGCTGACAATGTGAAAGTTTGAAAGACAATCTGAGATTTCAAAACCTAGAGAGTAAGGAGACCAGCCTGGTGCCATGTACTTAATGACCATTTTAAAAATTCATTGAATCCTGAAAATAGTGGTAGCATCCAACCCTTGACTCATCGAATGTTAGGGCTGGAAGAAAGCTTAGCTATCATCTCATCTGACCTCTCTCATGTTGCAGGTGAGGAACTGGGGCCCAGAGAGGTGAACTGATTTGCTCCAGGTCACACAGCTAGTTTCTGGAAGATTTAGGACTGAAATCTGGGTCACCTTAATCCCAGCACAAGTGTTTCTCCACTACAAACCATTTTGTATGGAAATGGCTTTTTTTTTTTGCTCAATTTAATGCTGAGTGACATTTTTACTTTGAAAAGAAGAGGGCTCTTATACCTAGTGCTTCTTACTAGGTTCTATTATATACTTCTTTGTTGGAAATGAGACTCATTTGAAAAGTAGTGAAGGACAGGAAAGGTGCCACAAGACCAAAGAGAGGTTTGAAGAAGGTAGAATTTGCAAATTATGGGTCGGTGAACTTGACTTCAATTTGCAGCAGAATTCTAGGAAATATTTAAAAACATAGTTTGTTGGGAAGATATATGTGAAATGTTACAGAGTGAAGTAAATAGGGAAATAATCAGGAAAACAATATACACAATTGCTACAACAATGAAAAAGGGGGAGGAGGACTGAGAGGAGAGACAGATGAGAGAAGAGAGAATGAAAACATTGTGAAAATATAATGGCCAGGTTTAGAGAAAAAAAAAGAGGACTAAATGTACCTACCTCCTTTTGTTGAAGAGGTGGGGAGGTTGAAGAGATGGCTGTGGAATGTTCCACATGTGTATTGGTTGGTTTCACTGAACTTAGAAAAAAAATCTTTGTTACAAGGGAAGGATCACTGGCCAGGAAGGAGGATATACAGAAATTAAAGTGACATAAAAATGAAAAAAATAATAAAATTTATAAAAGAAAAGTTTAAAAACTTTTGAAAAAGAGTGATGGGGGCGGCTAGGTGGCGCAGTGAGTAGAGCGTCGGCCCTGGATTCAGAAGGACCTGAGTTCAGATCGGGCCTCAGACACTTAACACACACAAACAAAAACCTAGCCATGTGACCTTGGGCAAGTTACTTAACCCCAATTGCCCTCCAAAAAGCAAAAAAAGAAAAAAAAAGAAAAAGAGTGATGATCGCTAATGAGTTCACAAGTTGTAAACAAGTTGTACAACCTTAGAATGTTGAACTAAATGAGACCTTGGAAATCAACTTTAATTCGACCTTTTTATAAATGAGGAAACTGAGGTCCAGATTGGCTGTTATTTTCACATGGACACATATAGTTAATAGGTTGCAGAACCAGGACCTGAACCAAGTCTTCAGACTCCAAATCCCATTCTCTTTCCATTACACAATGGTGTATGTCAAATCCTTTGTCCCTATTTTACAGCCTTATGAAACTGGTTGATCAGGGGATTGTCAGGGACATAGTGTTCCTGGATTTCACTAAGGCTTTTGACATTCATGATATCTTCTTGGACAAGATACAGAGTGGTGGGTTTGATGACAGCACAATTAAGTGCTGAAGAAGAATTGAACAAATCCAAACAGGGATAAATGGAGCGGCTATTCACCTGGAAATAGGTCTTCAATAGAGGGCTACATCTCTCTTTTATTTACTTTGTTGTTAGTGATGACTTGCTTAAAGTATAGATTTATTCTTCTTACATTCTTGGATGGCATGAAGTTGGGAGGGATATACTAAATGACCAAAATCAGTTCCCTCCCCCCACCCCCCCCAAAAAACCCATCTTAATAAGCAGAAACTTTGAACCAAATTTAATAAGATGAAATTTAAAAGGTCAAATGCAAAGTGCTATACTTGTTCAAAAAAGCCAACTGTACAAGTTCCAAATGAGGCTAGACAACAAACAGTTCCTGTTATTTTTTTGTGACTTACACAGTCATTATGAGTTGAAAGTATAATCTGACAGCAAAAAAAAGTTAATGAAATCTTTTGCTATAACATTAAAAGCACTGTGTCCATAACTGGGGGCTGCTGAACTTTTCCTTGATCAAAGCACATCTGGAGTATTGTGTTCTGTTCTCAGCATCACATTTTCTGAAGGACATTGACAAAGTTGAGCTTGTACAGAAAAGGAAGATGATGCCTTTGGAGACGAGATAGAGATATGCACACTAAATGACCATACATTTTGTGGGTTTGGACCAGATCTACAGAGTGAGGATTTGATGAATACATCATTTGAATTTGAAGAGAGATCTTTCATAGAGGTTCCATTCAATCATTCTGCCTTGGTCAGTCTTCATCTATGGTCTGGTATTCAGTTCAAGGTACCATACTTTAGGGAGAGCATTGAAAACCTGCAAGGCTAAAGTATGGCGAGGAAACCTAAAACCATTCCATATAGGGTCAGTTGAAGGAATTGAGATTGCTTAATGGGTAAATGAAGACTTAGAGATATCGTAGCTGTCACCAGTTGTTTGAATGGGTATGTTATAGAAGAGGGATTAGACTTTTTTGTTCATCTCAGTAGGTCAGAACTAGCCATTGGAAGTTTCAGAGGCAGATTTCAGTTGAATAAACATTTAATAGGCACCTACAAAGTACAAGGCATAGACAGACACTAGGGACAAAAATAAAAACAAAATTTCTGCCCTCTCAAAGACTATGCTATTTTACGTGATGAATAGCTAGATACCATTATGGAAAGAAAAAAGGTGCAAAAATATTTGGGGGGATTATATAAAGGGAAAAAGGTGTAGAATTAAGAAAGAGCACTATTTCATAGTTCTTTGGATTTAATCATTTCTTTCTTGATGCTCAGACCTTTTCCTTAAGGATCAACACTGGTTGAACTCTGACTACCTTCCCCATTTTTTTTTGGAGTGAATTTGTAAGATCAAAGGATTTTTGATTTAGAGCAGGAAGGGGACTTCAGAGGCCATTTAATCCAGTCTTCTCATTTTCCAGATTAAGAAAATGAGGCCCAAGGAGGTTGAGTGAAAGTCATAGGATAAATAATTATCTGGAGTAGGTTTTGAATCTAGGTCCTTGAACTCTAGAGAAAGTTTTCTTTCATTTGAAATCAAGATTTTATAGATCTAGAGTCTACCCTTCTCATTCTCTACTCACACCTTTCTTTTTATCTCCTTAGCTCAGTACCTGGTTGTTGTAGGTACTTAATAAATATGTATTGACTAGCTACCATTTCAAGTATTTGTTTCCCCAGCTTCTGCTTCCTCTTCACCTTAGGGGTTGAGATTACCCAGGTTGTGGTGCTTCGGAAACTGATAAGATATCAGGAGCTACAGAATGGACCTCTATGGGTCACTACTGCCCCTACACCCCTTTGCCCCAGCTCCCACCATATACAGAATAATGTACAAAGCCACCTGATGTCCACTGTAAGAACTTCATTCCCATCACTTAAGGCTTTGATCTTTGTTTAAAATGCAAATTGCCCTACCAGAAGTAACACTTTAAACTATCTATCATCTGTTTAAATGCTGCTATAAATGAATTTCAGATTTTTTTCTTGAGGGCTGATTTGAGAGAGAGAAAATGTTTGGAATTAGAGACTAAAGGAATGGGGGGAGAAAAGGTCCCTTCTGCTCTAAATCCTATTATCAAGCTGAGTTACTGCATTCTCAGGTGCCCCCACCAAACAGTAATTTGTAATAATTTCTAAGATGCCATATGGACAACATTTTTCCATTCAATTCCACAAACATTTACCAGGCTACTGATATGAGCCAAGCATGAGAGAATGGAAAGTAGGGAAATATAATGTATTTAAGTGCTTAAGAGAGCTTCATAAAATCAAATTATTTTGAAAACAAATAAAATAACCAGCAACAGAGTATACCCTCTCTATGCCCTGCAGCAACAGGCTTCCTATTTTATGAGGTTTGGATATAGTTTAGCAATTCTGATGTCTCACCAATCTCCTTAATAAGATTCTCCTGGTATCAGTAACATTATGTCCAAAATGACTCATTACCAGGAGCTCTGCACCAAGCGATACATCTTTTTGACAAGTAGGTGGTGCAGTGGATAGAGTGTTAATCCTGGAGCCAGGAAGACCTGAGTTCAAATCCAGCCTCATGTACTTACCAGCAGTGTATTGGGCAAATTATTAACCTCTCTAACTCAGTATCCCCATGTCACACCTACCTCCCAAGGCTGTTGAGAGGATCCAATGAAGTAGTATTTGTAAAGCATTTAGCATAGTGCCTGGCATAAGGAGGCACTTTATTTTCATTCTTTTGGTAGAGGCATATGGTACAGTAGAAAAAATACTAGAATTGGAATCAAAGGGTATAGATTCAAATTTTGGTGGCCTTGGACAAGTCACCTCTCTGGCCTTGAGTTCCTGATCCATAAAATGAGGGGGTTGGACTTTGAGACCTCTAAGGTCTCCTCCCGACGGGAGAACCAAGATTCCAGGATCCCTCCTGATCCATTAAGATCGACATTGATGAATAGATGTCTGACATAAGCATGCTAGTGAGAGCTCTGATGCTTCCAAGTGACTTAAAAAATGTTCTTTGTCTCTCTTGGTTTTTCATCTGCCTTCACAGCATCGTGCAGGGTAAAAGGAATCAGGACCCATATGCCAATGGTCTAGGATGGCCAGTGAAGGCTCTAACATCCCCAGTCCTGTGGTGCGGCAGATTGACAAGCAGTTTCTGATTTGCAGTATATGCCTGGAACGTTACAAGAATCCCAAGGTACTTCCCTGTCTGCACACTTTCTGTGAGAGGTAAGCAAGCATCCTGGGTGTGTGTGTGTGTGTGTGTGTGTGTGTGTGTGTGTGTGTGGTGATGGAGGCAGCAGTCACAGTGTCCTTCCTCAACCTACAGCAGCCACGCTTTCCCAGAATTCTACAGTTACTCTAAGAGACAATGAGCCTTTTGTTCTCTTGCTAAGACATCTATTCACATAATCATAAGTTGCCAATTATTTGCTTTATTCAGACAACTGCAATTAAGAAACACCAGCCAAACATCCGCCAATTTATTTTGATGAGGGGTGTAGGGGGTGCAAGACGCTCATCATTCTAGTCATCTTTGAAAATTTTTATTTCACTTTTATCTTTGTTCTTTTTGAAACTGCTTTTGCTAACCACTGGTGCCATGTGGGGAGTTCTTAGTGAGGATCAATTAAAAACCTGCCACTTCCTCCCACAGGCTAAGTCAGATGAAAACATCTATGGATTTGTAAAAGACTCAAGGTCAAAAGGGCAGACCTTCATTCTTCCAGATACTTCAGAAGATAATTTTTCGAACGTTAGCAGTTATACACTGAGATTTTATTTCTGTGCGCTATATTTGAACACTAAAACCAGTTTGTGCATTCCTTAAGTATGCAATTTATGTGGAAACTTGTTTTCTGATCCCCTTGTAAGATGCTTCATGACTTCTTAGTTCCTTCTACATACCACCTTTGTAGAGACCCTGCCTAAGCTCCTGCTGCATGGAGAGGGCCCACTTTAAATAGAAAAATCCCCCTAAATCACTGTGTCCATTCTGAAGAATAAGAAAATACTTCTCTCTTTTGTTAGTTTTGCCATATTATTAATGCAACACAAAAATTTTCTATTAATGAGCATTTGCAATTATCAAGGAAGCCTTCTTTTTGATCATAGATAGTAGTTAGATATTCATCCAGTATGGTGGGATTGCTTTTTCTCTTAAAACATTTATTTAGCTATAGTAAAAGTACATTTTCTATGGTAATTGGATACATATAATTTGAAAGTGTTTTACTTCCCACTGTAGAGAGAGAAATGGCTTTTTAGTAAATCAAGACCTGTCAAAGTTATCCATTCAATCAAAAGATTTCATTTATATTGGCCTTTGCCTGAGTGAAATGTTCTGATAATTGGTTTATTTTGGAAGGCTTAAAGAGCCAAGGATGGTCAGGGAATTTTCTGTTATTGTTATTCTGGTCTGTGGTATTGCCATATCACGTTGTGAAATATAATTTTGTTTTGCAGCCTTTTCACAATGAAGTTAGGTTAAAAGTAGGCCATCTATATTCCAACCCCCTTACTTGATATGATGAGGGAAGGGTAATAGGTTCTACCAGGGACCCTGATCACTATCAGTGACCAGAAACCCTGCAATTCAGTCTGGAAAGAATTCACCAGGCTCAAGCAAACGTTGAAGCTGAGATTGTAAACGTTTATTTTAACAGTGCAGTGGGCAAGGATCCTTATGGAACCTGCAAACTTAAAGAAGTCACAGGTATAGTTTTAAGGAGTCAAGACAGTAAATCAGGTGTCAATTTTTTTTTTACAAAGCTAGTTTTGTAATTTGCAGCTGCTTTCTAAATAGGCTTACAATGTTTGGGGTGTGTGTCAGAACTCCCCAGGAGACTGTGTTCCAATGTGGCCTCCCCCCAACTCCCCTCCTTGGCTGCTTGAATCCCGCTGTCTCCCAGCTGGGTTGTAGGATGCTTCAGGGCATCCTTAGCTCTTTCTTCTGCCTTCTGTATTTGTAGGTGCCCTGTCTTAGCTTCTGGGGCTTAGGGAAGTCCCACTCTAATAAACCATTGAACTTTCAGTATTAATCTCTAGAATACAAGCTCATTGAAGGCAGGGACTGTTTTCTCTCTTTGTGCCTAGGAAGTGCTTGATAAATATTTGATGAATTGGCTCCTTTTTTTTCCTCAAGATTTTTATTAAATTTTAATTTATGGAATAAAACAAGTATTTCCATAACACAGTATTGATATTTAAAAAGATGATTCTCTCACAAAATTGTACATGAAGCTGCACATCTATGTGCAACTTGCTATTGCTTTTAAATAACAATAGTTATCATGTAAATTTTTTTCTTCCATATGCAAACTGTTTTTCTTAAGAAATCTGATTTATTTTAAAATTGATGTCAATCAATTTTATTAAAAAATTTAAAAGTCATGGCTTCATTTGTTTAGAGGGGACATGATGTTCTGTAAAGAATCGGGGTGGGGGGCAGATTGCTGCCTCCATGGCCATCTCTTCTTTTTCCTACCTCAAGTTCACAGTTGTTCTTTCAAGTTGAACTGGGACTTGATCTTACCTATATCACTTGTAGAAGGTTGTGTTGGTGAGTTATGGGAAGGAGAACCAATCCTCTTCTTAAACTATAAATTATGTTGTTCAACTACTAACCAGCTACCCCATTGCCTTATTCCCCCCTCATGCCTACTTTGTGTAAAGTAATGTGTTAGGCACTGTGGAGGGATGTAAAAGAAGCATAATTAATCCAAGTCAAGAAGCACTTATTAAGTGTCTGCTGTGTACCAACTGGAGACCTGTATATTGGGAATGCAAAATATAAAATAAAAACAGTCTTTGTCATCAAGGGGTTTACATTCAGCTGGCGGGGGGCGGGGGGGAATAGTGTATTTAATATACTTCTTGACATTGAGGAATTTACTCTTTTGCCTGATCAATCAAAGTGCTGCTAAAAACTCTAACTTCTATGGTACTAACCATTGTTTCATCACAGGTAGGTAGGGCACATGTTATCACACTCATGTTGTGTCTGACAAAGCTGAGACTCAGACAGGTTATGACTTGCCCCATGATTGTACAGCTAGTTAGCATGTGAGTTAGAATTCGATCCCATGGCATATACAGCCAAGTCCAGCATCATAACAGCTTATGACCACTGCCTCTCCACTCAAAGAGGAAGCTCCTTAGTTTCTAGAACTGCTGAGTCAACATTAGGTAATGAAGCAAATGCTGGTCCTGGAGTCATGTCTCAGACAATTATTCGTATATTGCCATTTCATCCATTGAAGCCTGAGCTTTCTGATGTGTAAGGAAGGGGGTGATAATACCCATGTACCCCGGTCACTGAGAGACAATGAGGTCATGTATGTCAAGTGCTTTGCTGGTTAACCTTTTCTGATAGGGTTGTCCTGGGCTTTTCTGCCTGTGATTTGTTCATGTTACTATACACTACTGCATATGCAGGGAAAGGAAGGAAAAGGAATAAACACATATCTAAAATCCACTGTGTGCCAGATAACTGTTCTGAGTGCTGCTTATAAATAGTGTCTGATTTGATCTTCACAACAATCCTGTAAGGTAAGTGCTAGATAAAATCTCTGCTTTTTGTAAATCAATAAAAGTACCATCATTAATGCTTTTGTTAATCTCACAAATTTGTGAAGTTCAAATGAAGGTGTGTGTGTGTGTGTCTGTCTGTGTGTACCTCATTTGACCTTCACAGCAAATATACCTTTGTATACACTCACACATACACGTATATATGTAGGGAGAGAGAGAAAAATATATACACATATGTATGTATAACTATATATTACTTTGCAAATATTCAAGTGCTATATAATTGTGAGCTGCTGTTGGAGGTAGCTGGTGTCATAGTACAGAAAGCAGTGGGTCTGAAATCAGGAAGACCAGAGTTCAAATTTGGCTTCAGACATGAACTGGCTGTGTGACCCTGACTGAGTCACTTGTCTCCATTTCTTCATCTATAAAATGAGGATAATAATAGCACCTACCTCCCAGGGTTGTTTTGACGGTCAAATGAAATAACATTTGTAAAAGCACTTAGCACAGTGCCTGCCATACAATTGTTCTTCATTCTTTCACAAAGAGGACCAATGACATCACAAGGATGATGTCTTGACTTGTCCATGAATAAATTTAAATGAGTCAGAGCTGCACAAGTCCTCAGTCTCACTCCTCCAGTCATCAAAGTCCAGCGGCAAGACAAAAATCAAGACATCTGACCATGGCCCAACTTATAGTGAATGACATTGGCCCCTCTCAATTACGGTCTCAGTTTGTCTAGCGCAATGCCCATTCAATGACCAAGGGCTGTTAGAGAAATACTTATTCCCTTTTGTCCTCTTCCCTTTCTTTTTATTAATATAGCAAGGTTAATTATGAAAAGTAGCTATTGAAGTACTTTTAGAAAGATGTGTCTATTATATATATACATATACACACATATATAAAGATGTGTCTATATATATATGCACATATATGTATATGTGTGTGTGTTTGTGTGTGTGTGTGTGTGTTATATAGCCAAAGTTTATTTAAGTTCATATTGTCATGCTGGCTTTCCCTTGTGGTCGTTTTTTTCTCTAATAGGTGTTTGCAGAACTACATCCCAGCACACAGTTTAACACTGTCTTGCCCTGTGTGCCGCCAGACCTCCATCTTGCCAGAAAAAGGGGTTTCAGCACTCCAGAACAACTTCTTCATCACAAACCTGATGGACGTGCTGCAGCGAACACCAGGCAGCAATACTGAGGAGTCTTCCATCCTGGAGACAGTCACAGCTGTGGCTGCAGGAAAACCTCTCTCTTGCCCAAACCATGATGGAAATGTAAGTGAGATGGGGGGTCAAGGAAGGAATCTTTCTTCTGGTTAGGGTAGAAAATGATGTAGTGCACTTACACGTAAACACAGTTCAACTCAACAAACTATATTAAGCACCTATTGTATACAAGTTGTTGTGTTGCTGTTGTTTCAGACCTCTTATCTCTTCCATGGGCGCAGAGGTGGGGGGATATAGGGGGGAAGGAAAGAACACTATCTAATCCAGACCAGTACCTCACCTACAGAATTTCCTAGAATATTGAGAAGGGAAGTGACTTGCCCAGAGTCACTTAGCCATTGTGTGTCAGAAGAGGGACTCAATTTAGACTTTCTTTTTTTTTTCCAAATACTTTATTAACTTCTGGTTTACATCATTCATTTCCAATTTTTCCCCATTTTTCCCCTACCCACCACCCCAGAATAACAGTCATACAGGTTATCCCCTCATCCAATCTGCTCTCTCCCATCTCTTCTCCCATACTCCCTTTGACTTTTCCAATAGGGTGAGGTGAATCCCTGAGCACCATTGCCTGCACATCTTATTTCCCAATTATATGCAAAATAGTATTAATCATAGTATTTATATATTTTTAAAAATTGATTTTAAAAGGAAGATAAGCAACTCAGTATATGCTGTACATGTGTAGCTATGCAAAACATTACCATAGTAGATATATTGTAAAAGTCTGACTATATTTCCCTCCCTCCCATCCCATCTTCCACCTGGTCCACTCCCCACCTTGATCCTGTCCCAATTTAGACTTTCTTTAAGGCAAGTTCTCTATACATGATACAATGTTATTTCTCAAGGCACTTTCATATACTAACATATCAATAATGATTATTATTATTTTAAATAACATTTATATAATATTTTTAGGTTTGCTTTCCATACATTATCTCAACTGTCTTTTTAAAAGGAAACTTTCTCAACATGGCTTGTGTGTGAGTTTAGGGTGAAACGGGGAACAAATTTGTCATCTCATGGAAAATCTTATCAACTGTTCTTTAGAAAGTATTTCACATAGTAAAGATTCACTTAGCACAAATCCCCTTAACCCCTGGTGAATAGACTAGTAGCTATTGATAAGCTGTACATGTTTTGGGGTGTGTGTGTGTGTGTGTGTGTGTGTGTGTGTGTGTGTGTGTGTGTGTGTGTATGGAGAGGAAAAAATGAGTTGAGGCTAGAGATGAAACAAGTTATTAAAATCTCTGTTATGAACAAGTCACTGTCCTTGGTGCTGGGAATACTGAGGAAAAATTACAGTCATTGCCCTCGTGAAATTTGTAATACACTTGGGAAAATATGAAATATATACAGAGTATGATAGGGACAAAGAAGAGATCCAAAATATTAGAGAAATATTTAAGTAAAGAGAGATCACTTTCAGTTGGAAGGATCAGAGTAGGCTTATGGATCCAATGGCACCTGCTTTTCTTGAAAGAAAATCAAGATTCTGACAAAGAGGAATCCAGTATAGGGATGAGGGGAAGGGTTACCCAAATACACTGAGATTTGAGATGGCTCGTTGAGTCACAGATTCAGCTCAGATGCCAGACTGAAGAGGTGCTAAAATCCACAAACCAGAAAGAACAATTAGCACATTTGTGTTCTGCATTTGTGCTGTAAAGGATAATTGTGTGTTAGCTTAAGTGCCCATATGTCTGAGTACAAATGTCATTACTGGAAAATATCCAGGCTCTTGTTAAGAAATTCAAGATTGAGGGGCGGCTAGGTGGCGCAGTGAATAGAGCGCCGGCCCTGGAATCAGAAGGCCCTGAGTTCGGAGCCGGCCTCCGACACTTAATTCACACAAACAAAAACCTAGCCGTGTAACCTTGGGCAAGTTACTTAACCCCAATTGCCCTAAAGGGGCGGCTAGGTGGCGCAGTGAGTAAGAGAGCCGGCCTCGGAGTTGGGATGACCCGAGATCAGATCCGGCCTCAGAAAATGAGCACCCACGCATAAATAATGACTAGCCGTGTAACCTTGAGCAAGTTACTTAACCCCAATTGCTTAAAAAAAAAAAGAAATTCAAGATTGAAATTCAAACACATTTTCTCCTACTGATAGGCGCAAATGGCTATATATAAAGTAAGGAGGTCATAATACAAAGGATGATACTTCACAATTTGGATTTGCATTAAATTGTGAAGTTGTGTGTGTGTGTGTGTGTACATGCCTGTCACCTGCAGTATCTGCTTCCTCCAATCTGTCATCCACACACTTGCCAAGTTGCTATTCAAGGTTTCAGTGTTGGGGCAGCTAGGTGGAGCAGTGAATAGAGGACTGACCCTGGAGTCAGGAAGATGAGTTCAAATCCAGCCTCAGACACTTAACTAACTGTGTGACCTTGGGCAAATCACTTTTTGTGATTTGTCTTTCCAATTGTCTTTCCTTCCTGCCACCAAAAAAAAAAAAAAAAGACTTCAGTGTCATAGATCAAGAACTAGAAAGAGGGGTGGCTAGGTGGCTCAGTGAATAGAGCATGGACCCTGGAGTCAGAGGGACCTGAATTCAAATCTGACCTCAGACACTTAATACTTAATAGCCATATGACCTTGGGCAAGTCACTTAACCCCAATTGCCCTGCCTTCCCCCCTCCAAAAAGCCAAAAAAAAAAAAAAAAGAACTAGAAACAGACTACAGATGCCACTTAATCAAACATTCTCACTTTATAATGAGGAAACTGAGGCCTAGGGTGCTTAATTGATTTGCCCAAGGTCGCCCTTGGTAGTAAGAAGAGGTAGAATTTGAACTCTGTTCCTCCGATTCCATAGCTTTCTCTAATATACCACATTGCTTCTTTAATGTGGAGAGGCTTGACTCGTGTCCCTCTCATATTTCACATTCTTTTTGGTTAATACTTGAGGGCACACATTTAAAGTCCTTCACTATATAAAAGGCTTCTAAAGTCCCCTTTTCCCTTTTAGATACTTCATTGATGCTTTTTCTTATTTTTATGTCAGTAAAGGATAATAAAAGGAACTCCCCTGAGGAGTTCCACTAAAAAAAAAGGGACCTATGCTTATAGTTGTTGTTTAGTTGTTTTCAATCATATCTGACTCCTTATGACCTCATTTGGGATTGGTTTGGCAAAGATACTGGAGTGGTTTTCTATTTCCTTCTCCAACTCATTTTACAGATGGGGAAACTGATGCAAACAGGGTTAAGTGATTTGCCCAGAGTTACACATCTAGGAAGTGTCCAATCCTGGATTTGAACTCCTGAAGATGAATCTTCCTGATTTAGATTCCAATATTCTATCCACTGTCACACCTAGCTGTCCTACCATTGCTTGTAACAGCCATGCAAAACAAATTGATCCATTGATTGTCTCTAAAAAACTATATCTCATTCTACATTTGTAGTCTGCTACCACTCTGCAGAGAGGTGGGGGAAATCCTACTTCCTTGTTGGTACTCTCTTGTCCTGACTGGTCTTTACGTTCATCAGAGTTTTGAAGTCTTTCAATGCTATTTTCTTTTACATTATTAATTTGTTTTTTGTTAGTCGTTTTCAGTCCTGTCCAACTTTTTATGACCCCATTTGGGTTTTTCTTGGCAAAGATTGGAGTGCTTTTGCCATTTCTTTCTCCAGCCCATTTTATAGATGAAAAAAACCGAGGCAAGCAGGGTTAAGTGACCTGCCCAGGGTCACACAGCTAGGATGTGTCTAAGGCCAGATTTGAATGCAGGAAGATGAGTCTTCCTGACTACAAACCTTGGCGTTGTCCTAATTTGCAATTTGCCTTGAATTAGTCAATTGGAGAATTCATTCCTATGATTCTTGATAGCTTATATTTCTTTTGAAAATTACCTGTTCATAATCTTTGACCATTTATTCATTGAAGATTGGATCTTATATATTTGTAGTAATTCCCTATATATCTTATATATCAAACCTTTATCAAAGATATTTGGTAAGAAAATTGTTCCTAGTCAGCTGCTTCTCCTCTAATTTTAGCTATGCTAATTTTGTACATGCAAACTCTTTTAAATTTCATCTTTTCAGTTGTCTCTTCTATCTTTTATGATTATGTCTGACCCTAAGAATTCTTTTCCTAGTAATTTGAATAAGGTACCTCCTTCCATTCTCATCTAAAATTTTTATATACCTTTTTGTTTTTCTGTTGTGGATTCATTTGGCAATTAATATGGTATATGAAGTTAGTCTAAATTTAATTTCTGCCAAACTTTTCTAAATTTCCAAGCAATTTTTGTTGAAATAGTGAGTCATTACTTCAGTAGTTAGTTTCTTTGGGTTTCTCATATACTAGTTTGTTTGATTGTTTCTGAGTTTTGTTTATCCAATCCCTTCCATTTATCCACTTTCTATTTTTAGTCATTATCAAATAGTTTTAATAACTACAAAATAGCATATCTTGAGATATGAGAGTGTTAGGCTCCCTTTAGTCATCCTTTTCCCTCCCATCATTTCCATTGAGATTCTTGACATTTTGTTCATCCAAATAAGTATTCTTGTATGGTTTTAGTTCTACAAAATAACACCTTGGTAGTTTGATGGCATAGCACTCAATCTCTAACTTAGAGAACGTCATCCTTTTATTATACTGAATCGTTGAATCATAAACAATTAATAGGGATGAGGTATGGCTTTGAATTATGGTTTCAGTGGTCTCTCTACCAAAACCAGTTGATATCTCCCTTACAATTTAGACTCATAGGGAATTGCCTAGAACAATAAGGGGTTAAGCAGCTTACCAGGTTAACAGATCTAGTAGGCATCAAAGGCAGTACTTGAACTCAGGTCTTACTAGTTCTTTATCTACAGGGTCATGTTGCCTATGACCAATGAAAAGGTCTCCAATTATTTAAGCCCTTTATTGCTGCAAAGAATGTTTTGAAGTTTATTCACATGTTCTAGGCATGTCTTCATAGACTGACACCCCCCACCCTGATTTTTTTTTAATGAATTTTATAATAACTTGAAGGGAAATTGTTTTTTGGTCTCACATGACTAGGTTTTGTTAGTAATATAAGGAAAGGCTGATGATTTATGTAGGTTTGTTTTCTGTACAGTTTAACCAAAGTTATTAACTATTATTAATTTCAATGAACTATTTCAATTAATTAATTGTAATTTCAGTAAATCCACATATCATCTGCCTAGACAGAGACTTTGTGTCTGGTTTGCCTATAGTTTGGGAATACCCACAATTTCATATTTTATGTTTATAGGCAGCACTTTTAAAACCATATAACACAATAGCAACAATAAACATACTTGGTTCATCTCTAATATTTTTAAGGCTTCTATTGTTTCTTCATTATCAATTTTGATAAAGGATCCAAAAAATGTCGTTGAAATTATCTGAATTGAATTGTGGATCTCTAGTACCTTTCAGAGAATAATTCCATTGTTATTTCTTTTAATTGGGAAAATGGACACCTGCAAAGCGTTAGAAAATTTGGCCCAGTGACACTGATCCCCAGGATATTAGGACATGTCTGTTGAGCACCAAAAGGGTAGGTGGTATCAGGATAGTTATTTCTCCTACTGGTGCAGATTATAAGTCCTCCATCCTTTTGAAGGCATTTTTAATGAGCCTACCCTTAAATCCCCACTTCCCCCGCCAAAAAAAATCTCATTAGCTAGTGGTTACCTCTTTGTCGACAAACCTTTCTGCACTTGACTAAGCTGGTTTTTGGACATGGGCTGTCACTTCCCATTCTTAAATACTTTCCTAGGTTGTGGTCACTAGGTGGCGCAATGGATAGAGTATTGGACCTGGAGTCAGGAAGATCTGAGTTCAAATCCTGCCTCAAACATCTACTAGCTATGAGACCCTGGGTAAATAATGTAACCTCTCTCTTCTTCAATTTCCTTACCTCTTAATGTTGTTAAGCACCTACCTCAAGGTTGTTGTGAGGATCTAATCAGATAACATGCTAGTAATTATGAGGATGATGAATTCATTAAGTGCCTTCTATATGTCAGGCATTGTGCTTAAGAACTTTACAAATATTACCTCATTTGATCTTCACAACAACCCTGGAGGTAAGTGCTAATTTTATTCCAATTTTACATTAGAAGAGACTAAGGCAGACAGAGGGGTGAGGTGAGGGTTGCATAGGCACTAATAGAAGTAGTCAGCATCTGAGGCTGGATTTGAACTCAGTTCTAACTGATTCAAGTCCCAGTGTTGTATCTACTTTGCCACCTAGCCATGATGACAAAGCATTGTAAAAAGAACTTAATGGATTTAAAGGACTTTAATAATGACTTTGGTAGCCCACCCCATTCCCCAAAGACTTTGGACTCACACAGTCTGGGTTCAATACTGGGATTGACCCCAAAAGATCATAGTCTATTTTTGACTCCCTATTCCTCCACCTTTACAAATCATTGTAAACAATCATTGAAATAATAGATTTAGGGCTAAAAGAGACCAGGTAACCGCAGTCGTTTTGTATAATTGTTCTTGCTCATTTGTGTCTGACTTTTTGCGACCCCTGTGGGTTTTTTCTTGGCAAAGATACTAGAATGGTTTGCCATGTTCTTCTCCAGGTCATTTTTTACAGATGAGGAAACTTGAGAAAAGCAGGGTTAAGTGACTTGCCCAGTGATTTGAACTCAAGAAGATGAGTTTTCCTAACTTCAGGGTTAGTGCCCTGTCCACTGCACCTACCTGCTTCATTTTACAGATGGGTAAATCAAGGCCCAGAGAGCTTAGGTGATTTGCCCTCAGTCACATGAGTAGTAGGAGCAGAACTAGGATTCAAAACCAATACAATACTCTTTCTACTTTTCTTTCTTTCTTTCTTTCTTTCTTTCTTTCTTTCTTTCTTTCTTTCTTTCTTTCTTTCTTTCTTTCTCTCTCTCTCCCTTTCTTCCTTTCTTCCTTTCTTTTTTCTTTTTTTGGAGGGGGAAGGCAGGGTAATTGGGGTTAAGTGACTTGCCCAAGGTCACAGGACAACTACACTATATTTTCTCTTCAGCTTTTTATTCATTTTCAAAGTCACACAATTGTACTATTTTGAATTACTGAGCAGCATGAGAGACTGCCTCAGCTTCCTCATCTGTAAAATGAGGGGATTGACCTTGATGGCTTCTGGGGTCCCTTCTAGCTCTAAATCTATGATCCCATGGAAATCCTATGAGTGGTAAAAGCATGTGAATCTATAGAAGATCCTGAAAGAAGATTGAAGAGAATCCGGATATAACCTTGATACAGATTTGTATATCTTACTCGTGTTTTAGCCAGTGTAAAAATCTAGATAACAGTAACTGTAGCAGTCCTTGCTCTTTTGTCTCTCTACTTTTTAGAATGGGAATAAAAGTACCACCTGCCTCTTAGTGTTGTGAGGAAAGTACTCTGTAAGCCTTAGAGGACAAGATTAATATACACTGTTTTTATCCTGTGGGGTGTTGCCCATTTCAAAGACATTGTGATTCCAGTTGAGAGTTTCTGAGTGAGAAGTACATAGAAGCTAGCAGCAATATGTGTCTATTTTATGTAAAAGAAATCTTAAAATGCATCCAATGCCAATAAAGCCACGTCTGTAGAAGGAGTAGATGGTGATAAACATACACCCAATAATGGGGTGGCAAACATTCACAAACTGGGGGTTGATGGAGTTAAAAGAAAACACCAGGAAGTACGCAGAATTTATAAGGACTAGAGAAGGTTAAATCGAATCCAGGCAGTAAGCCAGAGGGCAGAAAAATCTATGACCTACTCCCTCAAGTCCTGTTCATCTCATTTAGCAGAAGAGAGTTTGTGATTCCTGAGCCAACATCTTTGAGTAATTAGAAGTTATTGCTTTAAGAAGAAAAAAAAAATGCACACATGCTTTTCTATACACTTCAAAGTTTCTCTTTTCTCTCTCATTCTTCGTGATATTCGAGAGTGTGGTATGATTCAATCAGCATTTTTTTCAGTATTTCCTATATTAGTTGCCAGCTTTAGAGAAGGAAGGGGCCCCACAGGCCGAAATGATTGGGGAGGGAAGGGTGATCCTGATCCTTGAATGGAGCCTGGGATTCTAAGAAATGAAGAGAGCATTCCGAACATGGAATCAGAAGATGACAGATTGTTTACGGGAAAAAATAAATAGGCTAGTGTGCCTAAAAAGTATTGAGGGTGAGTGGGGTTAGTGTGAAATAAATCTGGAAGCATAGAATAAAATCAGACTGTGAAGGCTTTACATGTCAAACTGAGGAAGTTTCATTTTATCCTAAAACTCAGAGGGTACATAAGTACTATCTGTCTATACACATACATACATGCACATACATATGTAGGTATGTATGGTTAACCTGTGTGTACATGCATGTATATGTGTAATTATACTATATGTGTATCTGTGCATATATGTGCATATATGTATACACACATGGGTAGGTATATACATAATACATCTATATCTATAATGTATAATCTATATGCTATATTTTATACCTATGGTTGTTTTAATATCACCATAATTTTATAATAGCTGTTATAGGTATGTACAAATTCATAAAATATAAAAACTCAAAGTGACCTCACAATTAAACCTTTGAGTTGACTTTCTTCTACCCACTTTACAGATGAAGAAATTGAGGGTTAGAGAGACAAGTGACTTGCATATCCCCACAGCTAGGATATATCATAGGGGAGATTTGAACCCAGGTATCCTGATTCCAAGTGCAGTAGCTTTTCTCCTATACCACAATTTCTGTTAGTGTGGAAAAGGCTAGTGGAATTTAGTGAGAGTAAAATTTTCCATAGGCTGAATTTCCAAGTTACCACAGCAATGTAGGAATGGCTAAAATTGACAGCCTTCGTCAATTTCTGTGGTTCTTTAGGGAAGAGAGGACAGTGTGGGAGGGAAAAAAGACAGAGAATTGAAAAGAGGTGTTCTGCTGGATCCTGAAGACCAATTAAGCTACAGGAGAGAGGGAGGATCCTGGAAATGACTGGTCTACAGAGTTAGCTCCAAGCCTTGAACCCCTAGCTTATTTCCCATTTTATGAAGAGGTTTCAACTTCAAGCGAGTTAAAAACACATTTTAAAGAGAGCATTTATTTTATTATTTTTTAATTTGTGCCAGAAATCATATGCCATCATTATCACCATCCCAGCTGCCTCAGTCCTCTCTGAAGTGCAGATCTTCCCCAAGAGAAAAATAAACTCACTCTTTGTTAAGTCACATAAGTCTTTGAGCGCTGGGGTTCTTCACATTGTAAAATTTTATATTCCACCAAGAGTCTTTGAAAAATTAGTAGCATATGATTTGAGTTATCTTGTTGTTTCCTTGAGGAGGGCAGCTGGGGGCCACTATGGTTTCTAGGCAGCTGGCTTCCATATATATACCCACATGGAAATAGATTTTCACTTCTGCATCACAGATAAGATCAATCACTGCAACTAAGTGCCAGGGTAAATCACTTAAAACAATTCAGGAGTCTTAAAGTTAATAAAACAGGTCCATTTACAATATACCAGGTGGCTGCTTGATACAGATTAGGACATGGGGACCAGATCCCATCATCTGTTTGAAATACTCTGATGCTATCTGGCTTCTAATTAAACTATCTTGGTACACAGCCTGAATAAAAAGTAGAAAAATGAGAATCCTGCCCTGGCAGAACACATAGACCAAAAGGATTCTCGGCCCACGGGGCAGCCATGTTCTTTCTTAGTTAGCTCTGTGCCTCACAAGCCAATCAGGGGAAGGAGATCACCTTTTACACAGATCTGCTTGTTTGAGTGTCAGACCACCAAAGAAGGTAAGTTGCTTGAGTCTCTGACCGACATGGAAATTAAAATGTGTAATGTAGTCCAATCTAATAAGCATTTGTTAAATTACCTAATATATGCGAAGTACCTAGGACCACAGACACAAAAGAAAAATGGATAACTCATTTGAAATGACCCATTCCCAGCCTCTAGAACTAATTTTAAAGGTCTGGTTTAGTAATTTTTGTGGAAAGACACTGAATTTAGAGTCAGAGTGGGTTTGAATTCCCTTACCCTAGTGGAACTATCTAGGTCTACTTCTCTACTTTCAGAAATGCAATTATATTTTTGTCAAAGTAAATTCTAACAGATAGGGGGTGGCTAGGTGGCGCTGTGAATAGAGCACTGGCCCTGGAGTCAGGAAGACCTGAGTTCAAATCCAGCCTCAGACACTTAACACAAAAACTAGCCATGTGACCTTGGGCAAGTCACTTAACCCCAACTGCCCTCCAAAAAACAACAACAACAAAAATTCTAAGAGATAGGCTAAGGAAAGACAGTAGGTGCTAAAATTATACTCAGGAGTTGGATATGAGGAGTTTTTCTTCTCACCACAATAATTCCATTCAGTATGCATTTTTTCTGGGGATGATCTATGAACTTTTTCAAATGATATTTCATTTTCTAAGCTCAGAAGTTCTGGGCAGTTCTTACAGCTAGGTGATGTAGTGTATAGAACACTGGGGCTGGAATCCAGAAGACCAGAGTTCAATTCATCCTCAGATGCTTACTAGCTGTGTGACCCTGGGCAAGTGACTTGACCTTGTTTGCCTCAGTTCCTCATTATAAAATGTTCTAGAGAAGGAAATGGCAACTGGCTCCAGTATCTTTGCCAAGAAAACCTCAAATTGGGTCAGAAAGAGCAGGGCACAACTGAAACAACTGAACAACAACAATTATTATATTTTGTTGTTATTATTGTTGTTTCCCACATTGTTGAGATTTTGTTGTTGTTGTTCTATCATGGTCTGGAAGACTGATGATCCTTAGGTTGTCTCTACACATACTGTCTTCAAGACCTGTCTGTTTTGCTTGTGTAATGAGAATATTATCTTTTAGTAACATTGCTTGTTGCTCCTTCTAGGTTGTTCTTGTCTGTGTATTTATATTCCCAGTCTGTTGTTCTGTCTTTTGTTTCTTTGGTGAGACTTGCTGTTGCAGATTCCACTTTTTCTATTCTGCCCATGATTTTTGCTGTGCAGGCTATAAATTCTATTCTTGTAATGCTCTTATATCTTTTGAATCATTTAGGAACAGTGCATTGTGGTTCTGTATTTTCCTCACATTCTACAGGGTCCTCTCTCATTAAAGTATTAGATCATTTCCCTTTATTTCACAGTATTTATTCATAGTTGCCTGAACTCATTTACTAGATCTGGAGGCCATATTTCCTTTTGTGTTTATTGTTTTCTCTGTTGATTTATCTGCTTATGTTCAAGGTCTTTGAGTTTTCTTCTTACTGAAATCTTTGGTAATTTCAGTCTGTTTCTGACTTTCTTCTAATGATGGTGGTTTTCTTGGAAGCTGGATCTCAAAGCATATCAATCTCCTCCTACTCTGGGCAATGTTTATTGGCTTAGTGCCCTAAGTGACTTTGGGGTAGAATAGGTCTAATCCCAGCTGGATACTGAGCTCTTTCCCTGTGACTTAGTGGATTGCTGCACAGCCCCTTATGCATATGCATTCATACACGTGCACACCCACACACCATATCCTGTCCTCATATCCTGCTCCATTCTATTCCTCTCAGTTCTCTGACTCAGCACTGGCTGTTCAGATTGCTGCCCTCTGATGCTACTGCCTGCAATTGACTATTCAGATCTTGGCAGCACTGGTACTGTAGGGTTTCCTTACTTCAATAGCAGTCATGGCAGAGCAAACTCTGAAGCCTGGAGCTGGGGTTTTCACAGACACTGGAAAGAGAGAGGGGATGGATGTAGGGTTGGATTTTGCTGTAAACCTGTGCATCAGGTTGCATGAGAAGAGGGGGAGGGGATGCTTAGGATCAGTGAGCTGGGGTTTGTTTTTTTTAACCTTCTTTTGAATTCTGAGTGTCCTAAATCATGGAGATAACTGAAGTTGCTTTATCTTTGACATATAATTTCTGTTTTGGAGAGGTTTGAGAGATTGTGGGGATCAGAGAAAATTCTAACCTTCCATTTTGATGTTCATATGACCCAGAAGTCTTCCTGATAAACACTTAATAAGTACATACAAGGGGCAGCTAGGTGGCACAGTGGATAGATTTCTGGAGTCAAATAGATATCTGAGTCCTGAGTTCAAATCTGGCTTCAGACCCTTACTAGCTGTATGACCCCAGACAAGTCACTTAACCCTTTTTGCCTCAGTTTCCTCATCTGTCAACTGAGTTGGAAAAGGAAATGGCAAACCATTTCAGTATCTATGCCAAGAAAACCCCAGATGGGGTTACAAAGAGTTGGACATGACTGAATTGACCTAACAACCTCCACAAGCACATACAAAGCAGTGCACTAGGCACTGGGGATCTAGATTTTAAAAGTGAACATAAAAACAAATAACAATCTTTGCTCTCAAGGTCCTTGAATTCTACTGAGGGGGTAGGGGCAAGGTGCAACATATATACTGATAAATAAACACAGAATACATACAATAATTATTTCAGAAGAAAGAGAGTTACAGGGGAGACATCAGGAAAGTCTTTATATAGGAGGTAGGAAGTGAGCTGGACTTTGAAGGAAGCTTAGGATTCTGTGGGGCAGGGGTGAAGAGGAAGAACATACATCAGAGATGAAACATCATGTATAGGGACCACCTCGCTAACCAAGTTAGTTGGACCATGAGATGTGCAAAGGGAAGTCATGTACAGTAAGCCTAAAAAGGTTTCCTGGAGCCCGGATTGCAAAGGGCTTTAAATGTCAAATGGAAGAGTTTCTATTTTAATCTCAAGGCAACAAAGACCCACTGAAGATGTCTGAGTAAGGGGGTGGACGTGATCAGATTTAGATTTCAAGAATATCAATTAGGCAACTATGTGGAAAATGAACTGGAAAAAGGAAAAACTGAAAACTTGTTTTTTTATTATAAGATCTATTCAGATCACTGACTTTTGTCCTATCTTTTATCCCACCACCCTACAGGTCTAGATTATTTTCATTGGGTCTTCCTTCCTTCCTTTTTTTGTTTTGTTTTGTTTTGAGGAATTCAGGAGTTAAGTGACTTGCCCAGGGTCTCACACAACTAGTTAGTCTCTAAATCTGGTTTTGAACTGAGGTCCTCCTGACTCCAGGGCCTGTGCTCTATCCACTGCACCACTTAGCAGCCCCCCAATTCATTCTTTATAGCAGGACTTGCTGCCTCTAGGTCTGTCCCACAGCCCTATTAACCAAATCATTTTTAGCAGCCACAAATAAAAAACAAAGGCTAGCTAGTATTAACAACAACAGTAGCTGGCATTTATATAGCATTTTATAGTGCAAAGAAGTGTAGGAATCAGCTACTTCTGAAATACTGTGGGATGGTGGTTATATCCCCCACCCCACCCCCCAAATGCCACATTGAGTCTGGGCAATATCCCAGGCACACAGGTGGACAAGTTTACATCTCTTCCTCTGACTCCCTTGTTGCAGTGAGGATGAGGTAAAAGAACTTATCCCCTCCCTCTATCCCCTCCCCACACACACACATACACACATATGCTATGATAGGAAGAAGTCCCATTAGCTCTATGGGAGGTAGGAAGCAGAGGAAGAGCTTCCCATTGCTAATGCACATGATCCAAGTCTTGCCGGGGAGATCTCTTTTAATTTTCTGTGACTTTGACCTCCATCTTCAAACTGGGTCCCCTTGTGGTAGTGATAGCACAGGATTATTGTGAGCCAGAACAATTGTGAATGAAGGCATTTTACAATTGCTGGGTATGAACAAACTGGAAATAATGCATTCATCTTTTGGAGCAAACTAGAGCTGGCAGGCCCACAGGAACTACATTGGCTAGTGACATGTTCCCAAAAGTCCCCCAAGCAGAGACAAAAGAGAAAATTGTATACGAAGGGGAAAACCCGACTTTTTCTAATATTGTTTTTTGTTTTGCTTGAAAAAATGTGGGTTACAAATGTTTTTTAGAATAACTAAAACACTTAAGACAGTACTATTCTTCCTTATGTTTTTTTTTTAAATATTAAGTGCTTAAATTATTTCTATATATAATTTTCTGTAATATCAGATCATAATAATTTATGTCCACAGAGGACCAGAGCATGACATAATTCAAATGCAAGAGCAGGATTTCTTTTTGTTTCTAACAGGCACCAGCAATATTTTTTAAAGTTTTATTTGATTTTTACATACTTTTTTTTTACCTCAAACCTCATCCCCATTGAACTCTCCCTGAAATGAAGAGAAATAGTTAAGTAAAACCGACTGACATGACAACTGTGTCTGACAATGTATACCATAGTCTTCATCCATAACTCCCCACTACTGAGATGAAAGAGTTGTGATCCATTATCAATCAATTCCTTGGGACCAAGATTGGTCATCAACATTAATTGTTTTGTCTGTGATAGCCTTCTAATGTTATTTTTGGGTACAGTATTCTAAGTATTTTCTGTCTTATCCTTCTGCCTCTGCTTGCTTAACTCTGTATTAGCTCATATAAGTCTTCCATTGTTTCTCAGAATTCTTCCTATTGATTATTTCTTATAGCACAATGTAAATAGTAACTGTTTCTCTTTTGGTCAACAGCCCTGAGGGTCTTCCCTTCCCAGTTTGATTTTTTTTTTTTTAATTAAAGGGACCATCCATTGACTCACTTCTTAAAGAGACCTATTCACTGAATGGGTGTTGCCTCACTCAAAATGAGAACCTACAAAGACCTTAGCTTAAAAAGGCCAGGGTGTCCCAATGTATCACCGGCCATCTCTAATCATCCTGATGAATATCTGGCCACTGGACACAGATGGTTCTGGAGGAAAAAGTGAGGCTGGTGATGTTGCACAGGACTACTTCACTCAAATCCAAGTCAACTGCAATTCATGTCATCATTCCCTGATGTCATGGACCTCTTCAAGAACAAAGGACAAACACATAGCACAATAATACTGCATTATGTTCATATACGAAAATTTGTTCAGCATTTTTCAATTAATGGGCACCCCCTTTTCCTAGTTTTTTTGCTACCACATAAAGAAACATTGATAATTGAATAAGAGAAGGAGATGGGCTGACAACCTTCTTTGCTTGAAACCTTACTTTTATTGATTTTTGATCTAGAAGTTGGTGACTCTATTGGGAACCCAGCAGTGTAGCATCAATTTACTTGAAGGTGGAAATGTAAGTGATGATAGCGTGCTGATCTTGCTTTTGGAAAGAATCTTTCCAGTGTTACAGAATGCTGAAAGTATCTTTGATGCTTGGACCAGGAATAAAGCTTGGGAGTCTGCCAAGTGCATTCATCCTGCAACCTATTGCCAAGAGACCTTTGCATGAGAGTCTCTGGTTCCTTTTATTCCTAGCCTGCTTTAAATTCCTCCATTTTCTACAACAAATGAAGGAAATTGTTCTTCTATTTGGAATGACACCAAATTAATGCATCCTGTGAAGGTCTAAATCGCCTTCTGACCCATAGACAATATTTTAACCTGGGGTTCTCAACATGGCATTAATGAAGATGGGGTAACTAGAGTCCAGATCTGGGGTACCATAGATAGTCAATGTCAAGAGTGGTATCACCAGCCCCATGTTCAATATATTACCATTCCCAGTACTTAACCAAACTTCAAATTGATACCCATTGTTGGTCTACCAGGGGTGGGGAACCAACCAAACTTCAAATTGATACCCATTGTTGGTCTATCAGGGGTGGGAAACCAAAGGTTTTTCTGGATCCTTAAGGACAGCCCATTGACTGAATCCAAACTTCACAGTACAAATCCCATTAATGAAAGCATTTGTTCTGAAGTTTGAATTCAAAGGGCTGCACTTGAAGACCCAGAGGGCCACAGGTTCCCACTCTAACCTTTTCTTGGGTCCTTCTTTACTCCCAGTTCTCTCAGTTCTTCTCGGGGGATTTGGGTGTCCTATACCTTGTCATGAAAAATTAAGATCTTTGAGAGGATAGCACACAAGCAAGACAGCTGTGAAACTAACATCTGAATTGAGTATAGTATATTTCTTATTAATTTTTTTCTAAAAAAAGCTATACATGATGAGCTTTCTTTTTCTGTTGTTTTCTTTTTTGCTATATGGAAATTCTCATGTTTGTTTTAATTAAGTTAAGAATCATTTTTAAATAATCATAAATAGATCTTTCTGGTTCATTTCTTCCCTTCTCAGATTCAAAAACTCTTGGAATCTTCTCCAATTAGCTTATTTCTCATATATTCAGTGACTCATCTGTTAGGAAAACAAAGGCCAACAGTTAAAATTGAAACATAAAGCATTTATTTGGGATAGAAATGAACAGCAAAACAACAGAAAGTAATCATAACCTGTACTCCCTATGACTATAGTTTATCTTATCCCTTCTTTTCTGAATAATTTGGGATTCATTTCCATCAAAAACTCCCAGCTTCCATAAGGGAAAACTGGGCAGTTTCTCATAGCCATTGTTTGTCTCAGAGGAGGAGAGGGGGACAGAGGTTAAAGATTTCAGTTTAGATAGCCTTGGTATCCCTGTTCTAAAACTGTTGCTATTAGAATCTGCAGCTCTTCCAAAGCCAGGATCTACTTGTTCTGCTCCAACCAGGAAATTTCCATCTCTCACTGCTCTTCTTAAGCCTCCATATTGCCTTTCTCATACTCACTGATATCTTCCTTCTTCCAACAGTTCCTCTCTCTCATCACTTATCAGACACTGCCAGGGTAGGTCAGCACTCTGACAAAGTACTGCTCTCATTCAGTTAGCTATAATTCCCTGAGACTCAGCATCTTATGGGAAATGTCATATTCTCCCATAAGCTACCATGTTCTGTATCCCTCCTGGACCCCATGAAGATGGATCAGGAAGAAAGGAATACTAACCTATTTGCCATATTAGCAAATGTATCAACCAGAATGGTAAAGTTTGTTTTAAACTCATTTTCATAAGTATATGAAAATGATAAAAATCAAGTATCATAAAAACCAGAAATTGTGAATGTAGTTGATTCAATATTTACTAAGCACTTACTGAGTACAGACAGAGTTTTGTGCTTGATATGGGAGAAATATAAAGTTTAGATTATAAATTGTCCTTGCTCTTATGAAGTTTAAAATCTGGTAAGCAGTAACACATATTTAACTTTAATACACAATGTGATAAATACATCAGAAGTGTCCAGGACAAAGGTATATGTAAGGTGCAAGAGGGAAAGAACAGTAGTTACAGAAAGGATCAATTAAGACTTCATGGAGGAGAAGCAATTTAGTTGGATTAGTAGGAATTAGGAATTAGTAGGGATTAGTAGGAATTCAGCAAGTGGAGAGGAGAAAGATGAAGAACATTACAAGTAGAGGGGACAGTGTGTGCAAAGGCACAGACACTGGAGGCAAGAAGATGAAGGGTAGGGGCGGCTAGGTGGCGCAGTGAGTAAGAGCACCGGCCTCTGAGTTGGGATGACCCGAGATCGAATCCAGCCTCAGAAAATGAGCACCCACACATAAATAATGACTAGCCGTGTAACCTTGAGCAAGTTACTTAACCCCAATTGCTCTTAAAAAAAAAAGAAGATGAAGGGTGTGTTTGGAGGGTAATAAGTAGTTTAGCTAGAGCATGAGATGCATGGAAGGGATTAATATTAGATGAGGCTTGAAAAATATAAGGATGCCAGATTATGGGAACTTCGACTACAAAGCAGAGAATTATGAACTTTATCCGTTAGGCAGTAGAAAACCTCTTGAGAGCACAGTGAATAGAGCACTTGTCCTGGAGTCAGGAGGATCTGAGTTCAAATCTGGCCTCAGACACTTAATACTTACAAGCTTTGTGACCTTGAGCAAGTCATTTAACCCCAATTGCCTTGCCTTTCCCCTCAAAAAAAAAAAAAGAAAAGAAAACCATTTGAGATTTTTAAAAAGAGAATTGACATCTTTGTAGAGTATATATTTGAAAGTGAAATAGTGTGGGGGTGGCTAGGTGGCACAGTGAATAGAGCACTGGCCCTGGAGTCGGGAGGACCTGAGTTCAAATCCAGCCTCAGACACTTAACACAAAAAGTAGCCATGTGACCTTGGGCAAGTCACTTAACTGCAATTGCCCCTCCAAAAAGCAAAAAAAAAAAAAAAAAAGAGTGAAATAGTGTGAAAGATGGATTAGTTCATGGCGGAAACAGTGGCAAGAAACCTGGTTGGAAGCAATTGCAGTAGTCTAGGAATGAAATGAAATAGTGACCATGAAAAGGTGTAGATCAAAGCATACAATGACAATGAGGTCAAATTTTAACAGGAGCTCAGGTACTCATACCTGAGTATGAGATGAGGGACAGGGTATCAAAGATAATGCCAGTGTTTTAAAGGTGGGAAACTCAGACAAATGTCAGATAAAGGGCAAAAATACTGAGATAAAGTGGATGAATGAGTTTAGGAAGAAAGATTATCAGCTCCATTTTGGATACAGTGAGTTTAAGGTGACAGTGGGAAATACAGCTAGAGATGGGCTTGATGGCAGTTGAAAGATACCTCTGGGGGAGATGGAGTTTTAATAAAAGACATTTTGTAAAACCTTAGTAAAAAGTACTGTTGCATGCTTGCTGCCTGTCCATTCCTTCCAAATCTGCCAGGATTCTTTTATGACTGGTAATATTTTCTTTTTCTTTTTTTCTTTTTGGAGGGCAATTGGGGTTAAGTGACTTGCCTGAGGTCACACGGCTAGTTCTTGTGTTAAGTGTCTGAGGCTGGATTTGAACTCAGGTCCTCCTGACTTCAGGGTTGGTGCTCTATTCACTGTGCCACCTAGCCAACCCTAACTGGTAATATTTTCAAATGGTAGTTTATTCAAATGAAGCTCTGTTTAATGGAATGAGGAGAGGGGCATGTCTGCTGCTTAGCACCAGCCCCAAGTCTGTCAAGCAATAAAATACATGTAATCAACTCTCTACATAACAAAAAATGGTGTTAAAATCCCAGTCTGTGGCTCATTTTAAGCAGCAAAAAATATAATATTCCGACCTTAGGAAACATCTTGGACATGCTTGTAATGGAATTTTACCTCAATACACATCTCATATCTTTCTAGTTGCTGCCAAAGAGTAAACAACATTTGCCGGCCACAGACTCATGTTTGGGAAATACTATATAAAAAGATTGAGAGGCAGCATGTCATAGTGGCCAGAAGGCTAGCCTATGAATCACTTAGAAGTACTTATTTCTCAAATTTGAAGTCCTTTTTTTATATTTTATTTTTCCCCAATTACATGTTAAAACATTTTAAACTTTTTTTTTGTTAAAATTTTGAGTTACAAATTCTTTTCTTCCTTCCTTTACCTCCCCCTTCTTGAGACAGTAAGCATAGTCTTACCTGGATGTAGGAACCTTAGTATAGAATGGGACTTCTAATCAAATAATGCCTTATACTAAACCCTTCACCACCCACCCCTACAGCCTAACTACTTTCCCTAAGGAAACTGGCTACTTTCACTTTTTTTTCTGGAGGGGGGAAGGCAAGGCAATTGGGGTTAGGTGACTTGCCCAAGGTCACACAGCTAGTAAGTGTCAAGTATCTGAGGCCGGATTTGACCTTAGATCCTCCTGACTCCAAGGCTCGTGTTCTATTCACTGTGCCAGCTAGTTGCCCCAAAACTTCTAAGAAAGAGCCCTGAGCTTCTGGAAATTGATTCAGGTGGTAACCAGACTTAGAATGGGGACCCTTTAACCTAATTAAGGCCATTTCTTATTGCCAACCTTGTCTAGATTTAATAGTTTTGGAAAATGATTCCTAGGATATGCTGGCCCTTTTAACTGATTCCTTTTGCTGCATGGGGCTCTTTGCTTAACTTTCACCCTGGGGCTGTTGGGAATCAAATGAGATAATCTTTGCTAAAGCTTAGCACCGAGCCTGGCACATAGTAAGCATTATAGAAGTTATCATCTACCTCCCAGGGGCCATCGTAAAGATTAAAAACATAATATACACAAAATCCTTTGAAATCTCAAAGCACTTCATAAATATAAATTATTGAAGGAGGCAGAACCACAGAAACAATTTGCATAGAGCTGACAAAAAGACAGCAGAACTCTGATCAAAGCAGTTACTAAATGATAATTTATATAGTGCTTGCTATATGAAAGGCAAAAATAGATATTTTATAAATAAATGAAAAACATCTATGATAACTATAATAGCTAGCATTTATACAGTTCTTTAAGGTTTACAAAGTAAATATTTATTTATCTCATTAATTCAATATTTATTATCTCATTTCATTCTCATAACAATCCTGTGAGGTTGGCAGATGGAGGATTATTAAACTCACCAGAATCACTTCGCTAGTAAATGACTGAGATGGGTTTTGAACTCAGGTCTTCCTGACTCCCAAGTCCAGTTTTCGATGTTACATATTATTAATTATTGTGGTTGTTGTTTTCAGGCAAATATAATATATCACTATAGACAGAAAAAACCCCACAACAACCTGCTGTTATCTGTCCATATGTCAAATGTGGAATCGGTCTTGTGCCCCTTAGGTGATGGAATTTTACTGCCAGTCCTGTGAGACTGCCATGTGTCTCGAGTGCACGGAAGGGGAGCACGCTGAGCACCCCACAGTCCCACTCAAGGATGTAGTTGAACAGCATAAAGCTTCCCTTCAAGTCCAGCTCGATGCTGTCAACAAAAGGTAAGCACTTCTGAGGTCTCACTTTTCCTTCCTGCCACAAAGGTGATGTTTCTCCTCATCTACTGTCATCAAAAGTAGGTTAGTAGGGTCAGGTTACCACTCTAGGAGCTGGTGTTAACAGTGTCCATTTTCACTACTGCTTACCGTGGAACAACCGTGAGTCGTGAGTCGTGGCTTTGTGGCTACTCGGCTGGGTTGGAGGCGGGTTTTCCATGTGGCCCTCAGGCCCAGTTGTGTAATGAGCAGGAGTGTTACTGTGCAACTTATTCAGCATGTTTAGAGATACAAAGTACCATCAAGGGGTGGGATGTGCTTACGAAGAAACTAACAGATTCCTATCACAATTGAGCCTCTCTTCACCCATCATTGACTGTTGCTGGCTCTTGGGACTTTAGGACCATCAGAGTGAAATGAAATAATACTGTGTTCTGCTTTTCCCTTGTGTTTATTTGTTTGGGGTGAGTCTCTAAACCTCTTTCTGCCTCAGTTTCCTTATCTGTAAGATGGGTATCATAATATCTATAGTGCCAGCCTCACAGGTAGGAAAAGGAGATTATGCATGCAAAAGTGCTTTGTAAACATCAAAGCTCTATATAATCATATTACTGAAGTCAGAAGAACCAAAGGAACAATGTGCATAATGCCTATAATAATGTAGAGGCAAACAATGATGAAAGACAGCAAGACCCTCAGTTTTCTTTTAAAGCGAAGTGGTAGAAGATGGTATGATGCTTGCTCTTAGAATCAGAGGGCCTGGGTTCAGATCCCACCTCTGACACTGCCTGGTAAATCATGTAAGCTCCCTGGGTCTCAATGTCTTCATCTGTTAAATGAGGAGTTTGGACTAGGTGGTTTCTGAAACCCCTTCCAGTTCTAGTTCTATAAGCCTTGTTGTTCAGTCATGTCTGACTCTTCATGACTCCATTTGAGGTAAGGGTTATTGGAGAGGTTTGCCATTTCCTTCTCCAGCTCATTTTATAGATGAGGAAATGGAGGCAATCAGGGTGAAGTGACTTGCCCAGGGGTCACCCAGCTAGGAAGTATCCAAGGTTGGATTTGAATTCATGAAGATGAATCTTCCTGATTCCAAGCCAAGTGCTTTATCCACTATACCACCTACCTACCCCTGTGAGCCTATAGTCATACAAATAGATGGAGAATATTGGAAAATTGGGTTTGTAAAGCAAAGATGTAGTGGGGAAAAAGTAGTATTTCATACTGAAAAGACTCTGGAAATCAAGGAAAAGTACACAGAGATGTCTCAATTCAAGGAGGCTTTCATGTTGATAGATGAGCCCATAATAGAACTGAAAGAGATCTTAATTATCTGATGCAGCTCCATCAATCACTTTACAGATGGAAACTGAAGTCGAGAGAGGTTAGTCACTCAAGGAAAGTCACCATACACAGGAAATAGCAGAGCTGAGATTTGAACTCAGGTCCTCTGAGTCAAAATCCAGGGCTTTCCCCATTATGCCACACTCAACTTCTGCTTTGTAATGCTTTTAATTATAAAAGCATGTTACCCATGAAATATATTATTGCTATTTGATGAGCTTGGGTTTGATTAGTGGGTTCATTATTTGCCAACATTCTGAAGAGAAAAATACCCATTTGGGCAACTAGGTTTCTTTTTTTTCTTTTAAAGGAAAACCTTTTTTAATTGTACTTTTTCAATTAGCAAACATTTTCTTCCCCCCACTCTCCCCCCAACCCTAGGAAGAAAGAAAGGAAAAGAAAGAAAGAAAGATAAAACCCGTGTAACAAATAGGTGTCTTTAAGCAAAACAAATCCCCACATTGGCCACATCCAAAACTATATGTCTGATTCTGCATTTTGAGTCCATCCCCTGTCAGTCATTTTTCATCATAAGTCCTCTGAAAGTGGAGTTGGTTAGTGCACTGATGAGTGTTCTTAAATCTTTCAAAGGCATTTATTTTTACAGTGTCTTAATATAAGCTTCTCTCTTTATGCAGATAGTTTTCTTTTAGAGCTTAGGACTTATGTGGAATGAGTTTCCTCACTGATAGTTCCCTAAACCAATAAAATCCCAGGTGCAGTGACTCCTCCCGACACCCCCCCCCCCATCACAATTTGTTATTTCCATAGCCTGCAAGCTCTACAAAGCTCTTTATGTGCAGTCATGCTGAAAGACATAGAAGTGATTTTCTGATTATGCATCATGTTTGGAGAACTAGCAACATCATAGTTTAGTGCTGTTGGCCAATAAACATTTACTAAATGCCCACTATTACTATGAGAAGAGACAAAAGAAAGCCCCTTCTCCCAAGAAGTCAAAACCTAATGTTAGAACTTTGTTTTGAAAAGGCAGCAGTTTTGAGTTCTTAATAGTAATTTGTCATTATTTTCTTCCCCAGGCTCCCAGAGATAGACTCTGCTCTTCATTTCATATCTGAAATCATCCATCAGTTAACCAACCAAAAGGCTAGCATCGTCGATGACATCCATTCCACTTTCGATGAGCTCCAGAAGACTCTAAACGTGCGCAAGAGTGTGCTGCTCATGGAGCTGGAAGTGAATTACGGCCTTAAACACAAAGTAAGTGCTCAGGCCTTTGAGTTTTTTTAAAAATGAGGCTTGTTTTCTTGTTTTTCAAGTCAATGCATGTTATCTGTGAGTCAGGAATTTACCTTATTGGGTTCCAAAAGTACAGAGAGACTCCCTAATGGGTACTGAAGGTCATGCTGTACTTTGTGTACTTCATAAACTCTTCAGATGGGTGCTCCCCTAGGGATGTTTTTCCTCTTCTAGCACCAGTAAAGATCTAGGATTTTAAGCACCACTTTATAGCAAATTATCTTTCTCCATTCTAAACACACACACACACACACACACACACACACACACACACACACTTACATGTCACTCTAATGTATGAATGATTCCCACTTTTAAAAAATTATTATCACAAACATTTACATAGCCTCTCCCTCCCACTCTCTCCTCACAATGGAATAATTTAAAAAACAAAAACAAAACCATCACAGTAAATACATAGTCCCTCAAAACAAATGTCTACAGTTGTCACGTTTAAATATTCATGTCTCTCTCGGGATTTTAAGTCCCTCACCCCTTTGGCAGGAGGTGGGTAGTATGAGTCATCTTTGGTCCTCTGAGCCCCTGGTAGATCATTCCATTAATCAGACTCCTAAAGCCTGACTGCCACATCTTTAGTGTTTGCTCACTAACGCCTACAGCATTCCCTACAAATCAGCTTCAGCCTAAGCACAGATAAGCAATCTCCATGTGCGATAGTTTGCCTAAGAACAAAACCAGGGATAAAAGTAGGTGGCACCTCCAACCCAGAAAGGCGTTTTTGTTGGTGTTTTTTGTTTGTTGTGATCTCTGCAATGGTGAGAGGAAAGGCCTAGAATGATGAATATTTCAGATGTCAAGAGGATCCATTTACTTGCCAAGCTCTTTATAGTGTGGTGCCCACCTGCTCACATCAAAACTCAGTGCCCTTTGAAATAGACAAAGAACAAGGAAAGGGGAGGAGGAGGGGCGTATGCCTTCAGGGATTCTGAAGCACTGAGGATTTTCAAAGATGCCAAATATACCAAAACAAGCATCTACTCAGTATTTATTGTGTGTAGGGCGCTGGGCTAAGCACTGATGTACAAAGAAAGGCAAAAACTCACAGACTCTTCTCAAGGAGATCCCATTTTAATAGGAGAGACAACATGCAAAGAATTATGCACATCCAAGATATAGATAGTATGAATGGAAGGTGAGTAGTGGAAGTATAGGGAAGTGGGAATATTTCTTTTTTTTTTTTTTTTTGGAGGGCAATTGGGGTTAAGTAACTTGCCCAAGGCCACACGGCTAGGTTTTTGTTTGTGTGTGCCTTAAGTGTCTGAGGTTGGATCCTAACTCAGGTCCTTCTGACTCCAGGGCCAACGCTCTACTCACTGTGCCACCTAGCCGCCCCTGGAATATTTCTTTCTGTTCAAATCTTGCTATTACTTATAAACTTGCCCATGTAACTGGACAAGTCACTTATTCTCCCTGGGCCTGTTTCCTCACCTGTAAAATGAAGCATTGTAAGAGCCATCCAACGAACAGGTTTGTAGCCTTCTCCTTATCTGCCAAAGGCATTACCACAAAGAACCCCATCTCTTCCCACTGCTTGGACCAATCTCATTTTGCTTGTCTGATCATGAAACATATTTTCTAATTATAAGGTCAAATCTTATTCTTTCACTAATTGGGCATCTTGCTTTGCTGCAGGTCCTTCAGTCACAACTGGATACTCTGTTGGAGGGACAGGAGAACATCAAAAGCTGTAGCAACTTTACTGCTCAGGCTCTCAACCATGGCACCGAAACTGAAGTTTTGCTAGTTAAAAAACAGATGAGTGAGAAGCTCAATGAACTTGCCGATCAAGACTTCCCCTTGCAGCCTCGGGAAAATGATCAGCTGGATTTCATTGTAGAAACTGAAGGACTTAAGAAATCTATTCACAACCTAGGGACTATTTTAACCACCAATGCTGTGGCCTCTGAGACAGTTGCTACAGGCGAAGGTCTGAGGCAGACTGTAATTGGACAGCCTATGTCAGTTACTATAACAACCAAGGACAAAGATGGGGAGCTGTGCAAATCTGGAAATGCCTATATCACTGCTGAACTGAGTACCCCTGATGGCAGTGTGGCAGATGGAGAAATACTTGACAACAAAAACGGTACTTATGAATTCTTGTATACTGTACAGAAGGAAGGAGATTTTACCCTCTCCTTGAGACTCTATGACCAGCACATTCGAGGCAGCCCATTTAAACTCAAAGTGATTCGTTCAGCAGATGTGTCTCCCACAACTGAAGGTGTTAAGAGGCGTGTTAAGTCTCCAGGAAGTGGTCACGTGAAACAAAAAGCTGTGAAAAGACCTGCAAGCATGTATAGCACCGGGAAAAGAAAAGAGAATCCCATTGAAGATGATTTGATCTTTCGTGTAGGTAAGGAAAATGTGGAAGGTCATTGATTCAGACATTGGGAAAAAAGTTCTTTCTGTCTACTGATAGCTTGAAAAGTTTTATTATATGCAAAATTTATTGAAAGAACTTCCTGTATGAAAATTGTTGCAAGATACAGGACTGTTCAATTATGTGAAATTATCAAGTCTCCTATTGTTTTGTGTGTATATCATATTTCCTAGGTTTTTGAGGACAATGAATGTAACTTTTTCATTTATATACTTGGCTTCTAAAAATTAATACCAGTGTGACCCTGGACAAGTCACTTTGTTGAATTGAACAGAATGTATATTTGGGTAGAATTAGCTTTTTGTTTTGATGCGCACTTCAGTGAATTGAGTCTTAAATACAACCTGTAGCTATAGAGGAATAGAATTGGTGTGGATAATTGAATGGTCAATAGTCCCAAAATTTTGTGAGTTTCAGCCTCATTGTCTGACCCATTTTTTATGAGAACTCTAAGAGAGCTAAACTGACTGGCTGGAGTTTCATGCCCATGCAAACTCTGCAGTTAGAGGACCAAAAAGAATTAACTAGAAGGCAGGTAGGAGATAGGGAATAAGCAAAGGGTGTGGCTAATCAGCTCCCAAATAATACAGCTCTATCTGTCATTGGCAACTGGAAAACACATTTTATTATTCAGGCATCATGGTATAATTGAAAGAAAGATGGATTTGGAGTCAGAAGACCTGAGTTTGAATTCTGGCTCTGTAACTTAATACTTATGTGAGTGAGTGAATAAATGGATAAGTGAAATGAAATTTTTATCACTTGTCAAACACTGTGCCCCAAATATAAAAGCAAGATAGTCCCTGCCCTCAAGGAATTTAGATTCTAATGGTGGAAGACAGCAAATACAGGGGAGTCATAATTAGGAAGAATAGTGGTGGAATGGTGAGTGGAGCCATAGGAAAATTGATTGACATGCCTTTTATAGTAACAGATATTTAATTACATTCCACAGCCGAAGGTAGAAATTGGAGGAATAAGGGAGAAGAGAAAAGCAGCTAGTATTCTTTTTCTTCTTCCACCATTAAGACAACATCTTCTTCCGCCTCTCCCTCCCTCCTCCTCCTTCTTATTTAGAATGAATAAATTATGCTTACTCTGAAATTCCCAATGATATTCATGGGAATTTTGTTTCATAGAACTTGCCTTTTAAAAATCAACACCAATATGACTCTGGACGTAGCCACTCTGAGCCTTAGTTACTTCCTTGGTCAAAAGAGGAAACTGAACTAGATGATCTAATTCTAAAAATCCCATGATTCCATCTGTCTTTCTCATTGTTAGTTGATTCTTGTATCAATGTTTAAAGCTAAATCTTCATGAAGGCTGTGATGACACTAATTGTTTGATCCCTTCAATAATGGAGGTGATGTAACAAATCCATTGGCAGAGCAGCTGTTGGGGCTGGAGTAGTTAATTGCAGCTTGGGTGCACAGGTGGCTGAGATGTGCAATCAATCAGTCAACACTCATTTATTAGGTAGAGAGTGAAAGATTTTTTCTTTCTTTTTACTCTTAACTAAAGCATGAGCTATACCGTGCATCCAGACTTCATGCTCTTCCTCCATGCTGTTGGGTGCTATGAACTGAGACATAGGTACATACAAAATATTTCTGAACTAAATTTGCTGGGCTTAAAGAATAGCAGTTGTGTGTTAGCTGCCTGTATATGCTAAGCACTCTAGAAGGATAACTCAAAATCTCTTCACATTAGTTACAAACGGGAAAGCCTTTTGTCACTATTCAGAATCCAGTTGTTCTCAATGAGAAACATACAGAGAGATAAAGATTTCCTTGACAGTTAATCACCTTTCCCTTAGAACTCAATTGATTACCACATTTAGCTCATGCTAATGATATGTTAATAATCGATGCACAGCTCAAAGATTTGTACAAGGTCACTATAGAGCTACACTGGCACATAGTAGGTAATTAATAAATACTTGTTAACTTGTAGTTTCATAGAAAGAGCACTGGATTTCTCAAAAGAAGATCAAAACTCAAGTCCCATATCTAGCATTTATTAATTGTTTGACCTTGGGCAAATTACTTCACCACTCTGATTCTCACTCTTTTCATCTATAAAATGGTGATAGTTAGGCTTACCCTTCTTTCTCTGCAGGGCTGTTCTTAGGCACAAATTAGATGATTGTATAAAACCCTATTGACTAGAAAGAGCTGTGTAATAAGTGTCAGTTACATTTATTATTATTCTATTTAGAATGAATAGACCATGCTTACACCAAAACTCTCCATGACATCAATGGGTGTGTTGGGTTTGAGTTTTTTCCAGGGCAGACCTTGGCTACAAAATTTGGGGAGCTTAGAATTTGATTCCTATCTGAAATGCCTTTTTACTGTTTTTGTTTTCTAAAGAAGAGATACTTAATACTCTCTCCTCCTTCTCAACCCTGAAAACCTAATTATGTTGCCTTAATGAATGAATGATGATTGGGATCTAACACCATCTCAGAAAACTGCCTTGAAATGGAAATGTCTCAGCTAAGTAACCTGTAACCTGAGCATCTGTGCAAGATAATAGGGCCTTGAAATGTCAGGAATTCTTTTCTTCAGTGTTCCAGTTTGCTGACTAGACACCATAAGCTAGCCCTGTCAGCTCCTCAAGAAAGTTCCTGAACAAAGGGAAGGAACCGGAAGCTGTGGGAAGTTGTGAAAGTGTAGTCAGGTGCAGTTTAAATATGTAATTAATATGCTGCCTCCCTGAGTACACAAAATTTGTACTCTAATTTGCCTTTCGGTCTAAAATAGGATTGATAGAATCATTCAAGTTATTTAGATTAAATTCAAATGCCTAGAAAGAAGAAATTCTTTTATCATTTTTGTGGCTTCATGTGGGTTCCCCACCCCCACCAAGTATGCACATGCACACTTATCATATGGTAAGTCATGCTTCATCAATTACTAAGAGGGACTATATGTGGCCCACAAATTTCATCCCTTGAATGGGCTTATCCTTTGCCCCTCCATTTTCCTTTAGAGACAGGGCAGGAGAATGGACACAGTGACTGGCTCATAAGTGACTGGTACTTAATAATTGCTTTTTCATTCTCTTAAGATAATAAAATAAAGGTTGAAAATATTCATATGAGAAATGAAAATTGAGGGGATATAATAGTGAACCAAAAGAGTGATTATCTCAATTATAGAAATCAGATGTTTTAGAGAACTCAGGTAAATACATCCTGTGGTGATGTGTAGGGCCCTTCAGAACATGAAATGGGATGTAACAAAGAGTATTTATTAAACATTTACTATGTGTCAAGTGCTGAGCTAAGTGCTGAGGATACAAATAGAAAAATGAGATAATTCCTGCTCTCAGGGAAGTCATAGTCTAATTAAAGGCAATCTTACTTTCATGGGAACACAACCCTGGGATCCCAAAACTGGTCATTGACATGAGACTCTTCTCATTGCTGGAGAGAATGTTTACTCTCACTCTGTGCCTCAATGCCCAGGTTTGAGCCCTGGATCACATCTGGTTCATGGCAAGTGCAAAAGCCAGGCAGTACTTGGGTGGATCAGAGTGAAGAGGGAAAGGTGATAAGGAGGGGGGAGGGAAGGGGGAGGGTAAGAGGTTCTGCCAGGGACTCTGATCACTATCAGTGACCAGAAACCCTGCCATTCAGTCTGGAAGGAATTCACCAGGCTCAAGCAAACTTTGAAGCCGAAATTGTAAAGTTTTTTGCTATGCTGCACAGCACTGCACGCAGCACAGCAGGTGAGGATTCTTAGAGAACCTGCAAACTTCCAGAAGTCACAGGTATAGTTTTATGGAGTCAAGACAGTAAGTCAGGTGCCAATTATGCTAACTAGGGAGTAAGGGTGGGATCAGGGAGGAGTTAAGGAGTGGTCAGTGCTTAAAGGACCATGCACTTCTAATATCAACTGCACAGGCTTATTGCCCATGATTCACTGGGAAATAGCCCAAGGTGGGGCTACCTGGAGGTGTGGTTTTAGTCCTGACGCGTCACTAAAGCCAATCCTCGGTCATGGCCACTAAAGAGTGCCCAGTCTGCCACCCATCAATGTCAGGCTTGACAAGATAGATGTTGGGACCAAGGCCATAAGAGGCACAGTGTGGGTATAATTGGCTAAGGAGTTACACTATAGATAGGGTACTGAAGAATTCATGGTTCACCTGGCCACTCTAACTAAGGGAGATAACATTTGCCTAAGCTAAAAATGTTTATAGATTTGTGAAGGATTCATAAGTAGCTTATTGTTTCAAGCAGAGATAAACAGTTCATGAGTTGTTGCTGGGCAGAGTGCTGGCAGGGGGAAGGGGCAGAGTTAATGCTTAGAGACTAGGGCCGGCGGGGGGAGGGCGGGGGGGGGGGGAAGTGTGATTTTACAGACTGCTTTTACAAATTGATTTTACAGACATAGATCCCAAAGCACCCCATTTACAAACTGATATTACATAGATTGATGTTACAAACATATATACATCCCAAGGACCCCATCAAGAGCAGACAGCAAGGCCCAGAGGACATCTGGATTCTTGTCCTGGTTCTGCCATTTGCTAACTGCATAACCTTGAGGGATTCATCAGCCTCAGTTGGCCTTAGTTTCCTCGTCTGTATAACAAGGAATAGCCTTAGGACCTGTATCATGAGGCTGTTTGAAGGATTGAATGAGAGAACATCGATTAACACGTTTCACAAATAGTAAGTCTTTCTAGAAACATGGGGTATTGTTATCATTACGTAATATTTTTCCTAGTCTATTTTTATAAGTTATTTGAAGTCTGGATTTTTGCCTTTATCTTCAGAGATGGATTATGGTTAATCTTTGAGTAAGGCTGGTCAGCTAGATTAGTCATTAGATTCATTTATAACTTCAGAAACAGCTGTAATTGGAAGGCAACTTAGAGGCCATCTGGTTCAACCTCATTATTTTGTAAATGAGACCTAGAGAGGTTAAATGATTTGTTCAAAGGCACACAGATAATTCATAGTAAAGCAGAAATCTGTCCTTAGCTGATAAGCATTAGGTCCACTCACAAGCTCCTTTTTGCTTGTTAGCTCATCATAATATGACGTTAATATGCTCTCTCTCATTCAAGTCTCTCCCCACTCTAATCTGTCCTCCAGTCAGTTACCAATATGATTTTCCTAAAGTGTAGATCTGCCCATGTTACCTCTCCCCTCCTCCCCCAATCAATTCCATTGTCTCCCTATCTCCTTATTACCTCTAGTCCATTGTCATTTAAAGTTCTCTACATTCTGGTCCCTTCCTACTTATCCAGTCTTCTTACACTCTCCTTCCTTCCATGCCCTCCATGGCTCAGTTCCACTAGCCTTTTCACTGTTCCTTGCACCCCAAGCTCCGTCTCCCACCTCCATATCTTTTCCCTGGCTGTCCCCTACACCTGGGATACTTTTTTGCCTTCATCACAGTTTCTTAAGTTTCCTTCAAGATATTTCAAATCCCAGTTTCCAGAAGAGCCCTCTCCAGGTCTCCTGACTGCCAGTGCCTCCCCCTCTGAGATTATATCTACCCTGCATATAGCTTGCATGTTGCTATTACTTTCATGTTTGTCTCCATATAAGCATATAAGCCCTCAAAGGCAGACACTATTTTTTACTTTTATTGTGCCTTTTTTTTAAGTGCCTAGCCCATTGCCTGGCATATAACAATGTCTTGCTAACTGGCCTAAGATAAAACAATTCAGGAAGAATTGCTTTATAATTTTAAGGGACTTATTATTGCCATACTCCTTTAATAATCAGCTTTAAAAGCATTTCACATTTATCAAATCAATACTGGGATCTTTTAATGAAATCTTACAAATGAAGTAAAACCTAAAAGGTTACCTGGGTAAAGCCTATGGAAATTATACATCACATTAACAAACTTCAGGACAGAACATAAATAAGCTTTAGTGTATATTTAGGACTTAAAATATGATTTGTCTAAGCTTTTATAATCTTGTAGAGTTAGCTAAACATTTTAAAGAAACAGCAGAAACATAAAGTATTCTCATCTTGTGAAAGTTCCTGACTAAAATAAGTACAGGAATTTCCATTATATGGCACTCTGCAGTTTAGGTACAGCTTTTCTAATCCTTACAACAACTCTATGAAACATAGATAATACAAGCATTATCTCCATTTGAACAGTCAGTTATCTAAGGTTGCATGGGCAGTAACTAGTGGGTCCAGGGCTTGAACCCACTATGGACCTTTCAGAGTCCATAGACATATGTATACATCAGAAGTCATCTGGTTCAGTCTGCTCATTGTATAGATGAGGAAATAGGTCCAGAGAGGTTGTGATAAGTAGTATAATATAGATTAGTTATTGTAATGGTTTTGGAGTGCTCTGCAGGTAATGATTTGAATCCTGGCCACTGGTACAAGTATTGTAGTGATTTGCTTAGACACAATAGAAAAGACCTAGAATGTGGAAAACCCCCATTCCCCCAGCTACAAGGGAGACTGTTGTCTCTACTTTAGGGCAGAATAGGAGGGCTGTGTCTTGGTGCTCACTCCTTCTTTTACCTCCAAGTAGGATATTAGCCTAGAATCATATCTATCTACTACAGAACAGATGTGTGCAGTCCAGAAGGGCAATGATCTTTTGGGGGTTCAAAATAAAAGCCATTTTCTCACCACTTTCACTGAGGTCCTACTGCAGACCAGGAGGGTAATAGTTAGCTGACAAGAGGGGGACATTCCCTTCCACCAGATGCTTACCATGAAAAAACAGTCATGAAGAGCTAGCAAACATGTTTTTATCCAAGCAAGTAGTGAAACAAAAATGAAGGAAACAAATTAGGGTGGACAATAGAATAAACAAAAATAAATGAGCCCTTTGACTCAGAAGCAAGATAAAATTTCAACCAAGAAGTAGTCAGTGGGTTTACAGGCACTGGAAATCAAGGGATATGTTTGGGGCTGATTTCCTCCATATATCTGTGATTCTGGAGCACCTAGCCTCTCTAAAGTTTATGCTTTCTCTCTTACTCCATCTCAAAATCACTTTCTCCACGAAATACACATTCTATAGAGTCATGGACTCAGGAGTCTTTCAGCCAATCAGGAGTCATCTTTTTCTCCACAGCACCCTTCATCATATGCTGTCTTTCAGGTGACCTTCAAACTTGCATGGGGTTGTCAGTGGGACAACAGTAGCAAGAATTAAAACCCAGGTCCTCTGACTCCAAATCCAGTACTATTTCCATTATCCAACACAGCCATGGGTTATAATTCAACAACAGATTGTTATTCCTAGCTTGTTTTGGCTAGAACAGAACATATTTTTATTTATCCATCAGGAACATACTGACTCAAGAATATATTCATTTTTCAAAGACAACATTGTGATTTCCCTATACATTCATATGTAATTGAAAACACGAATATGTGGTAGGCATTCCTTTATTAAAATCTCTCCATAATGAAACTGAAATATATTTATGAGAATTAGAAGATAGCAATAATGCCAATTTTTTTAAGCAAATGCTTTATTAACTTCTGTTTTACATCATTCATTTCCACCAGATTTTGAGTTACAATCATTTTCCCCCCATTATTCCCCTACCCAACCTCCCAGAACAGTAATCCCACAAGATATCGCTTCCTCCAATCTGCTCTCTCCCATACCTTCTCCCATACCCCCATCGACTTTTCCATTAGAGGAAGGTGAGTCTTTGCATCCCAATGCCTGCACATCTTATCTCCTATTACAAGCAAAAGAGTATTAATAATAGTATTTATATATATTTGAAACATTTAATGTTACGACCTCGAATTTCAGATCCATTTCCTTCCTCCCTTGTCACCCATTCCTTCTTGGGAGATAAGTAATTCAGTATATGTTGTACATGTCTAGCTATGCAAAACATTATCATAGTAGATATATTGTACAAGGCTGCTTATAATTCCCTCCCACTCATCCCACCCCCCACCTGGTCCATTCCCTGCATGATCCTGTCCCTCTTATATAGTGGGTACTTCCAACCTCTCCTCACCCCAAGGATGCCCTCCCATCCATCATCCCTCCTCCCATCCCCCTTCCCCCTATCCTGCTGCAGGTTGAGATATCCCATTTACTATGTATGTCATTTTCTCCCTGAACCAAATTCAGTTTGAATGTGGTTTTGCCTTTTTAGCCTTCCTTATTCTCCCCCTCTTTTGCAACCACTTCCCCTTGCTTCTTCTGCATGGGATAGTTTACACTACCCTGTCTCTCCCCATCTTCTCTTGTCACTTTCCTCTCTCACCTCATAATTTCATCCCTTGAGTATTCTCCCTTCCCAACAAATTCAACCTATGCCCTCTATCCATATATAACTGTAACCATATACACACACATTCAGATATGTATTCATATGACCACACCCCCTTCTTCCATTATTTTCATAGTGAGAAAGATATCATCAGTCACAGTTATTGCTTTTCCATATAGGAATGTAAATAGTTCAACTTTGATAAGTTCCTTTGATTTCTTTTCCCTGATTACCTTCTCAGGCATCTCTTCCTTCTTGTGTCTGGATGTCAAATTTTCTATTCAATTCTGGTTTTTTCCTCAAGAATGCTTGAAAGTCCTCTATTCCACTGAATGACCATATTTTCCCCTGAAACAAAATACTCAGTTTTGCTGGGTAGGTGACCCTTGGGTTCATTCCCAGTTCTTTTGCCCTCTGGAATATCATATTCCATGCCCTTCGATCCCTCAGTGTAGAAGCTGCCAGGTCCTGGGCTATTCTGATTGTGTTTCCACAATATTGAAATTGTTTCTTCCTGGCTGCTTGTAGTATTTTCTCCTTGATCTGGGGATTCTGGAACCTGGCTATAATATTCCTGGGAGTTTTCTTTTTGGGATCTTTTTCAGGAGGTGATCTGTGGATTCTTTCAACCTCTATTTTGCCCTCTGGATCTAAAACATCAGGGCAGTTTTCCTTGAGAATTTCTTGAAGGGTGATTTCTAGGTTCTTTCTTTGATCATGGCTTTCAGGTAGTCCAATAATTTTTAAATTGTCTCTCCTGGATCTATTTTCCAGGTCAGTGGTTTTTCCCATGAGATATTTCACATTGCCTTCTAATCTTTCATTTGTTTGGATCTGCTTAACAGCATCTTGATTTCTCATAAAGTCATTAGCTTCCATTTGCTCCAGTCTAACTCTGAAGGAATGAATCTCCTCAGTGAACTTTTGAGATTCTTTTTCCATCTGGCAAATTCGACTTTTTAAGCATTCTTCTCCTCATTGCCCTTTTGGGCCTCCTTTGCCATTTGAGTTAGTCTATTTTTTAAGGTGTTGTTTTCCTCAGTCAGGCTGTTGACCCTCATTTCATACTTTTCCTGCATCCTTCTCATTTCTCTTTCCAATTTTTCCTCCACTTCTCTTATTTGATTTTTAAAGTCCTTCTTAAGGTCCTCTATGGCCTGCAACCCGCTCATGTTTTCCCCTGGGGCTTTTGGAGCAGGACTTCTGACCTCACAGTCCTTTTCCCGCTCTATGCCCCCAAAATAGGAGTCTAGGGTTGCATTTTTCTGTTTCCTTTGCCTTGGCATGTTGCCACTTAATTACTTGACTTTTGGGCTTGTTGCCACACTATGGCTTTAAGGCCAGATAGAGGAATTTTCGTCCCGAACGTGTGGGGGGCAACTTCCGTTTCTGGCAAGCTGTAAACCCACCCACAACTTCCACCCTAGATCACAATCCAGATCCAGGGAGGTTAAAGCAAGAGCGATTACCCCCCAAGACTGATCGCTGGATCTCCCTACAAATTTGCAGGCTGGGAGCGGGAGCTGCCTCTGAAAACTACAAAATGGCGTTTGTCCTCAGAGGCTTCTAGCCCCCAGGGGAGGGAGCCGACGCATTCCCTAATACCAGTCCCAAAGTCCATAGGACACTAACCTCTTACTTTGTCCCAGGCAAGTCTATGTTGATAATTCTGGAGTCGCCACAGCTCCTGGTGTTCTGGGGTTCCTCCAGCTGGCTGCTGGCCCTGCCGCCCTGGGGCTAAAACCTCGGCTCATGTGGACCTGGGCTCAGCTCGGCTCGGCTCCTGCGCTCTGCGCGCTGCACGCTGCCAGGTCCCAGACCGCTGCGCTGGTCCTTCCTGCAGGGCTGCTGGGCTGTCCTCAGCGGGAGGTTAGTTTCTCTGTGTTGTTCTGTGGGTGCTGGGGCTCCAGAAGTTGTTCAGAGTCCCCTTTTACATCATTTGGGGGTAATGTGGGGGCAGAGTGGCTTGGAAGAGCTGTTTCTACTCCGCCATCTTGGCTCCGCCCCCCCCAATAATGCCAATTTAACCTATTCAGAAACTGGAACATAGATCTAAAAATAAAAAGGAGGGAGGATTTTAGAAATTAATTGAGGTTGCTGATGGTTTGTTGATCCAGGATCCAAATAATGATGGTCTCTCCATTAGCACTTTCTCATTTTATAGTAAAAATAATAAGGGAGACAGAAGAGGGCAGCAGACAGCATCTGGAGTCAGGAAAGAACTGAGTTCAAATTTGGCCTCAGATACTAGCTGTGTGAGCCTGTTTGCCTCAGTTTCCTTATCTGTAAAATGAACTAGAGAAGGAAATGGCAAGCAGCTCTAGTATCTTTACCACGAAAACCCTAAATGGGGTCATAAAGTCAGACACAACTGAACAACAATAAAAAAGAGGGAGCACCAAGTAAGTAGATATGGTAATGTGACATTGTCTAGACTTTAGCTTCTAGCAAAATCAGACATAACCTTACTGGTGTCTCAAAAAACAGTGCCATAAACAGTGCCATTTCCCCCCTTCATTCTGGGGAGGTCTTTAAGGGGTGGGTGAGTTTTTGTTTAGTTAAGTGGTCCACAGACTGAAAATGTTTGAAAAATGTGAATTTAGTACCTCTCCATTCTTTCTTTATCCCTATCTCATTTTGTCCAGCTCTTGGTTACTTCTTACCTCTCTTAGTTTCTTTATGTCTCTTCCATCTCCAGGTTTCTGATTCTAGGATCCTTTCTTTCAACCAAGACTTTTTGGCTTTTCTATTTTCCTCAGAGTGCTTTTATCAAAGTAAATTTTAATTCTCAAAAGTCCTAGATATGACATGTTTTCAGGAATAGGTTGTGTTGCTACACAGTATTATGACTGGCCTGGTTCTCTGTATCCCTTCTATAGACCCACCCCTACTCTGATCCTGGGACCAAGATTCAAAGTTCAGGTAGCTCAATAATCTTGCTGTTGGCTCTTGAGCTTTTAGTCCGTTCCTAATGACATGGTCCCTCTATTGCACATATTCTGAACTCTTTTGTCTTGGACCCCTTTTGGCATTCTGGTGAAACCTATGGATGCTTCAGAATGATTGTTGTCTACATTTGTAATTAAAGAAAATCATACATTTCAGCTCAAAATTAAGGAAAATATATACTTTTTCCCTATTTGGCTTCACAGTCCCCTGAAATCTTTCTACAGGTCCCTTAGTTTAAAAACCCCTGCTCTGTTGCTTTCTTCTATTAGTACTCTGACTTATACCCATTCCTTGGGACTAAAACCTAAGTTGGTTGTACTAGCCTCCCCAGGGAAAGGAATCCTGCTACAAATCACATCCCCTGTGACTGGGTCCCTCACATTGGCCAAATACTGACCCCAACACTTGGTTCATAGATCATGTCTTTATACCTGGAAGATTACCTTAGAGACCATGTGGCCCACCCTTCTTCCACTTAAAAAAAAAAAAAACAACAACCAAAAAACCAGGTAAACCAATATCCCCAATGTGAAAAATCTTGCTGTTTGCTGAGCATCAGTTCAGACAGTGGTCCATATTAGGCCCTATTTTTGTTGTCATTGGGTTGGGGCAAAGTAGAGATAAATTCTGCTTACAGTCATCTCACATGATATCTGTTTTATTACAACCTGACTCTTCTTAGGATTCTTCCCGGTTACCCGAATGTTGCCAGGACTGACCTACCTTTCTCTGCTCATTTATAACGATTCATGTCATTTTGCCCCTCCCTAAGGAAAGCATCAAACTCGCTCATTATACTTGTTGATGGTCGTTGAAGTCATAAAGTGGCAATCAGTGTTTGTTTGAACTGTGAAAAATGTTGCCCTGAAGCCTGGATACATCTCCATCCTTTTTGAGTAGTGCTTCTTCTTCCCATGAACAGTGTTTTAGGGTGGAGGAAGCAATCAGGGTTAAATGACTCACCCAGGGTCACACAGCTAGTACGTGTCTGAGGCTGGATTTGAACTTGGGTCCTCGTGACTCTGGGGCCTGTGCTCCTCTATCTACTGTGCCACCTAGCTACCTCCCCCCTCCAATATTTATGTTGATCAGTTGAAGGGGATCATCGTACCTGTGCTTTTTTTTTATCTATAAAGTACCCCAAACTATAAAGAAAATTCCATTTACCGATGTAGGTCAGCACTTTGTGTTTCTGAAGGCACTGGAGAGGCAAGGTGACTTTTCTATAGTCACACAGGTTAAATAACTTGATTCTGGATTTAAACCATGTTCAGTGGCTCCAAACCAAGTGCCCTATCTTTGTTCTAGTTCTATCATTCAGTCAATCAAAGAATCATCAGCATTTATTAAACACAAGTCAGATATGGTACTTGAACACAGGTCTTCTGACTCAGCCCAGCTTACTGTCCGCTACACTTTGCTGATGGTGCCCTGGATAGAGTGCTGGTCCCAGAGTCAGGAAGACCTCAGCTCAACTCTGGCCTCAGACACTTAGCTAGCTATATATATGACCCTAGGCAAGTCACTTAACCCTCTGAGCCTCAGTCTCCTCATCTGTCAAATGAGCTGAAGAAGGAAATGGCAAACCACTCCAGTATCTTTGCCTAGAACACCCTAAATGAAGTCAAGAAGAGTTGGATGTGACTGAAACAACTAAACAACACCACTACCATGCTGCTTCCCAATTCAACTGAAATGGGTTCTAAATGTCTGTGAAATACAGTAAACATCTACTACTCTTTAAGGCTCCTTGACATTTTTTTATGCTTGCTTCATCTTGTTTCCTGTTACTCTCTGCAGGAATCCTTTTGTTGAATAAATTCCCTCATGCTTTTCTTATTAACCTGGAATGGACATTGTCGGAATAGCTTTTATATATGTAGAAAGAAAACGCACTACTTGCAAGACTGCTATGTCAATCCTTTAGAAATAATGTTCAGAAATAAACCCACCTGAGGCTTTCATCTCTTACTCTCTGTGGCCTTACATTTTGAGAAATGGAGTCTGAGTCAGGTGTCCTATTTTTTCTTATAAATGCTGCTGGCAGCCCAGCTTCTCTCTCTGCTAAAATGGAGAAAAATACTTGCCACTTATCTACCACAAGAAGGTCAGTGAAGATCAAGGAATTGGTGCTGGCTGATTGCTTTGTGTTCCTCAGATGGGAAATAGGATTTCTTTTTCTTATAAAATATCTCTTGGTTTCACTACCTCACCAACAAATGAAAAAAAAAAAATAAACTACTGTGAGTTCAGCGCCTTGTAAATCGAAACCTATACCACAGAGAAAAATCTAACTCCTAAAAAAACAGAAGTGCTGTCCTCCTGCATTCAGGCAGAACTAACATTTGTGAATGTCAGGATTTTCTTACAACCATCCAAAATGTCCTTTCCCCCACAGAGACAGCGTGGTGTAGGGGATAGAGAACAGGGTATTTGGTAAAGAGAACCTTGCCTCAAACCTACCATTAACATTTATCAGCTGTGTGATGCTGAGCAAATGATTTAAACCCTATATGTTTCAAGCAAATCTCTAGGACTTATGTACTAAGCCACAAATGAATTGCAATCTGCCTGGGTGGAAGAAGTTCCCACACCAGTAGTAATCCTCTGTGTTTTCATGTACACATATGTACATAACATATATGTGTACAAAAATGTTAATGATTGGGCTTTATTTGCTGAAATATTTATGGAACTACATCCTGTTGAAATCATGGTGAAATTTAAGTCCTATGCATGTTGACAGAAGGAAGGAAGGAAAGAAATAAGCATTTATTAAGTGTCCTTTACAATTATTATCTCATTTGACCCTTAAGACAACACTGGCAGGTAGGTGCTGTTATTGTCCTCATTTTGTGTTTTAGAAAACTGGGGCAGACAGAAGTTGACTTGCCCAGGGTCACACAGCTAGTAAGTATCTTTCTGAGGCCAGATTTGAACTCAGGTATTCCTGACTTCACACCCAGTACTCTATTCCCTGCTCTACCTAGCTTCCTCTGTTTATAGAGTGAAAGAATAACAGGAAAATGCTAACATAGACCTAAGTAAAGGGAAGACCACCAAGGCAGGAAAGTAAATTAGAGAACAATTACCAGAACTGGGATGGAAGAGCATCCCAGCAGTAAAATCCAGAGAAGAAGCTGTTACTAAGACAAGGGGTTAAATTCCACTTGTGATGCTGACAGCCTGTGCGATCACAGTCAAATCAATGTTCCCGGGTCACACTTTGCTTCTTTGTAGCACAAGAGGATTGGACTAGCTGGCTTTTCTCTGAGGTCCCTTCTAATTCTAAATCAAGAATCCCAATGCAGACATGACACTACATCATCTAACTATAGGAAAAGGGATTTCTTTCACAAAAAATAATCATTGCAGATTATAATAAGTGGGTTAGCATTTTCTCTTCTGACGGGAAGTTTAAGGTGAGTTAGTAACATACACTTTGACCTTGAACAAGGGCAAGAGAATAGAGTTTGTTTTTTAAAAAAGTGTTGCTATACATTGCTTAGATTTTGTCCTGTTTCCTTCTTGATTATCGAAGGCTGGTAAGAAGTAAAAATTATTATGGAATAAACAAAGACCACCTATAGAAAGAAATTCCTGCTGGAATTGAGAGACCTAATTATCTAGTTCTTAATATCTACTGTTCTGTGATTATTTGCAGGTACCAAAGGAAGAAATAAAGGAGAGTTTACAAATCTTCAGGGGGTAGCTGCATCTAACACAGGAAAGATATTAATTGCAGACAGCAACAACCAATGTGTGCAGGTATGATATGAAAATTATTAATAGCCTTCATATAATCCTTCTGAGGTTTGCAAAGCACTTTACAAATATTATCTCAGTTGATCTTCACAACCAACCTAAGAGTTAGCTGCTATTATTATCTTCATTTTATAAGTTATATGACTTGCCCAGGGTGACACATTAAATAAATGTGTCATTAAATTAATGTCTGAGGCCAGATATGAACTTGGAACTTTCTGACTCCATGTCTAATATCTATCCACTGGGTCACATAGCATCCTCATAATAAAAAATGAACTTAAAAATTGAAATGATTATTTTGAGAGAATGGATATGAATCCGATGTTTATTACTAAAGGATCGAAAACACTTGGGCAATATGGTCTGTGTGTAAGAAACTAGCTTAGATAATGAGTTAACAGGATGTTTCTCAAGGGCTAGGACCATGTTCCTGTTCTGTGTGACTGAATGTATTAATTGTAACAGATGGTCTTATTTATGTCACCCTCCAGTAATTCTCGTTCTATTTCTCATGCTTTTTTTTTTTAACAGATATTTTCCAACGATGGCCAATTCAAAAGTCGTTTTGGTATCCGAGGACGGTCTCCTGGCCAGCTGCAACGGCCAACAGGGGTTGCTGTTCATCCCTGTGGGGACATAATCATTGCAGATTATGATAATAAATGGGTTAGCATTTTCTCTTCTGATGGGAAGTTTAAGGTGAGTTAGTAACATACACTTTGACCTTGAACAGAAGGTGAAAGGACAGGAGGAGAATAGGGTTTATCTTTTTAAAAAATCAAGCAAATAATCTTTGTTTCAATAACAATCCTCTCTCACACTCTGTTTGATTTTAAAAGATTGAGAGCAATGATATAGTACTGTAATAAGTCTGATGAAGAAACACACCAATTGAATATGGATGGCTAGGTTTTAAAAGGTAAATAATTAGAGGCTGAATGCAGATCGAAGCAATCTTTTCTGTACCTCCTTTTTCTTGGGTTTTTCTTTTTTTTGGTCTGTGTTTTCCTTCACACCATGACTAATATGGCAATATGCTTTGCACGACTACAAATGTATAACCTATATTGAATTGCTTGCCTTCTCAATGAGGGTGGAGGGAAGGAGATAGAAAATTTGGAACTCAAAAAAGTCTTTTCCATTTCTTATGAACATGGTATATTTGAATAGAAAAGTTCTCCTTTATCCTCAGCACATGCTGTTGTTAATGTTATTAATGAGGTGCTGGCTCAGTTTCTAGAACCATGGATTTACTCTAGGAAAGCTGATTAGGATAATATTACAACAAAATGGGGTAAGAAACTCTTTCCTCAACTAATTACAAGGAAATAGGTCCATCAGTTTCCATTTTAAGTGGCAGTACAATATGTGTGTTGGGAGTGTGTGAGTGGTGAATCCTATTTACTTGCTAGTTGATGCTTTCGGTAATGGGCAGAAGAGTTCTCCAAGGAGGAACCTATTTATTCTTCATAGAAAATGAATAAAGAGCAATGAGTCTGAATAGAAGATGGGTTTTCTTTGTTTTTCCAGAAAAATAATTTAGGAAAACTAATTTAATTACTTCTGACTTACTTGTTAACTTCCCACACCTTAGATTTAAGGCCTAGACTAGAGCAACCATGTTAAAATATGAATTAAAATAGTGTGGGTCTCAATATAAGATTGTGCCCATTTCTTTCATAGCCTCCAAATTTTTTTTTCTTGTAGAAATTTGGACAATTTTGTCAACATAAACTATTGAAAGCTCCTCCCTTCTTTCTGCATCTCCTTCTTTCTCTTGCTCATGTCTTCTTGATCAGTTTGGAATAAGTTGTGACCACTTTAATATAGATAGAATTTTAAAATCTAATAACTTATACCCAAAGCATAAGTGCTGGATTTGGAGTCAGAGGACCTGGGTTCAAATCCCAGTTCTGCTGCTTACTACCCTCATGACCTTGTACCCTTCAACTCTCTAGGTCTCAGTTTCCTCATCTGTAAAATGGGGGAATGGGGGTGGCCAAGATGCCCTATAAGGTCCCTTCCAGCTCTAAATCTATTATCTTTATGATCTATGACTTTATTTTATCTTCATTCCTTCTTTCCATGATCTGGTGACATCTTGCTTTCCCATTGTAGTAAAGCTTTGGTGTAGGACTGATTTATTTTGCTGTTTGTTTATATATACATACATACATACATACATACATAGCATTAAATTTCTATGCCAGTGGCCAGTAGATCAAGAAGAGATAACAGAAGACATCCCAATCACCATCCCTTTTGCAGAGATAGAGGATACACAGGTGTTGTACATTGCACATATTTCAGCTTTTTTTCCCAATGTATTGATTAGTTATGCTGACTTTTTTCCTCTAAGTCTTTTTTTTTTTGCTTTAAAATGCTATTTGTTTTGTAAGATGGCTCTCTTGAAGGGAGGACTAGAATGATACAGGAGGAAATGTGGTAATATTAAAAAATCAATTGAAAACTAATTTTTAAAAGATATGCTGAAATGGGATTCACTTACTAAGGGAGAGGAGTTTTGCATTTTAGAACTCCCTAAATTAAAGCCTTTTCATTCAGATGCCCAGCATTTTCAATAAAGTGGGGGTTGAAGTGGGGGGGATAAAGCATACATTAAATAAAATCATCTTTCCTTTATTAATATTGTATAGTAAAAGAAAATGCACAAAAGAACTTTTTCACCCCCTAGAGGATAGAAGCCTGCTGTACAGCATAGTTTCCAACAATATCTTTTGTTGAAAAGTGTAGACTCTAAGTCCAAGGTCTAAAAGGAACAAGGAAAAACCACTCCTTGCTTTCTGAAATAGTCATTGTTCAGGGTGTAGAGATGACACCCATATAACAGAAAGTCTCTCTTTTCTCCATTTTCTGGGTATTTGAACTAGGAAAGTGAGTGATACACGTGACACTTCAGAAAACAGGACCTTCGGTCCAAATTTTGGTTCTTCATATTTTAAAGTCCTAGACTTAATATAATAACTGTATTATTCTATTTTCTCATTGAGATTTCTCACTGTGTGATCCTAGGAAGCTCACTTATCTTCTGCCTGTGTCCCAGGCAGCTATCTCAGCCAACAGACACATTTCCTTATTGGAATTTTTTTATACCAGTGAAATCACAGGTCCTGACCAAAACAGAGACAAAAGCCGAGGGGTTTTTGTTTTTGTTTTTGAGGGGAAAGTGGTAAGGCTTGCATGGTAATGCCTGTGTGCTGATTAGGGTTGTCAGTTACCCTTACTTTCCCTTTGGGTGGTCCAGGATACCCTTTCCCACCATATACAACTGCCTCTAGCTACTCCCTAGACTCCTTTCCTCTGAAAAGGGCTCTCAAAACCACCCTGGAAAGAAGTCTTAGAATTAACTTAGCTGATCACAGCTGCCTAGCTACTGCTGATTCATTCTTTACCTAGAGTGGGAATTCTCGATTTAAGGTCAGTGAGCTTGTTTTTTAAATATTTTGATCATTGTAGCTCAATGTAGTTGATTTCCTTAATAATCCTATGTATTTTGTTTTAAGCATTTAAAGTATTATTCAGAAAAGGGATCCAAAGGCTTCACCAGACCACCAAAAGGGTCAATAACACAAAAAAGATTAATAGATTCTGGTGTAAATATCAGGATCCTTATATGTGTGTTCCCTATCTGTCCTGGAGCATTGCAAAATTGAATAAATAATTCCCTTTTACTTTCAACTCAGAGCCCCAAATCAATAATGGATCACTGGCAAAAAACCTATAGCTTCAAAATCTGTCTTGTCCAGTAAACTTCCATGCAGTAGTTAATAGACTTTAACATGATTGTTGATATTTAAAGAAAAAAAAAAGCTTAAGGAACTGTTATAAACCTGTTACACCCAAGAAAAGCACCAGACTCATAAAGGGAACAATCATTTATTAAACACTAACTATGTGCCAGGCTCTGTCCTAAGCTCTTTACAAATATATCTCATTTGATCTTCACAAAAACTGTGGGAGGTAAATGCTATTATTATCCCCATTTTACAATTAAGGAAACTGAGGCAGACAGGGGTCCAATGACTTACCCAGGGTGAGACAGCTAGTTAGGTGTCTGAGGCTAGATTTGAGCTCAGGTCTTCCTGACTCCAGGGCTCAGTGCTCTGTCTATTGTGCTATTTAGGAAAGGAATAAAGGGTCATTGGCTCTAGGCTCAGAAATCCTTAGCAGTTATAGCAGCAAAACATTTGCCCTGTTTTCTAGGCATGATTTGATCATACAAGTATGTCCTACAAATCATAATGGCCACATGTCATTTCTTGACTTCCCTTTTCTCTTCTGGTCCACACACTCTGGTGGCTGCCCTGCTCCACAAGCCCTTAGCATGGGGAGGGGCTGGTTTATTTGTTAAAATCAGTTCATCCCCCATCCCTTAGTCCCCCAAACATGGAACATCCCCATCCCCTCCCCAACCAGGATGAGGAAGGAATTCTGGGTAGATGTTAACCTGGCCATCAAACCTTCAATCTCTACCATTCTTATCTCTTTGACAGCACCTCACGAAGAACACCAAAAAAGATTTTCTTGGTTTGTTTGGAACTCAAATAGCAAGAGAAGAGAGCCTTCAGCTACTTGGGTGTCAGTTGGTATAATGTTAGTGAATGACAAAGAAAACTTCCTACCACTTCTGTGCCATAGACTAAAAGAAAATTATTGCTAGAAGAAGACATTTCATCAAAACTATTCATTTTATACTTGAGGAATCTTGAGCTCTCGAGCGGCCTTGACTTTCCTAAGGTCAAACAGCAAGTCAGTTCCTGAGTCAGAACTAGAAATCCCAGATCGGCATGATTTGTTTCCATTCCTCCTTTGAACAAGCAATTCCCTCCTACTGACATATTACAGTCAACTCTATTTCACATTTATTATGCTTATGAGATGTTGATTCAAGTGCCATATCCTACTGAAAGCCTGGAGGCATACATTAACTCTCCACCTCCACCTCTCCCTCCCCCCACCACAACCACCCCACCAAATTACAATAATCAGGGTCTAAAGTATTTTTTCTGGAGTTTTCTGTGGTTTGCAAAGCCCTTTACAAATATTCTCTCATTTGATTCCCACAACAGCCATGGAAAGTAGGCACTATTATTTTCTCATTTTACAGATGAGGAAACTGAGAGCGAAAGGTTAAGTGACTTGCCCAGGGTCACATAGCTAGTATGTTTCAGAGCTGAGACTAGGACTTATTTTTTTTATTCAATTTCTCTTTTATTTTTTTTCTCTCTTTTTATTTTTTAGTTTACATCATTCATTTCCACAAGATTTTGAGTTACAAATTTTCTCCCCAATTTTCCATACCCACTACCCCAAAACAGTGTTCCCACTGGATATCCACTCCCCTAATCTGCTATCTCCCATATTTTTCCCCATTCCCCCTTCAACTTTCCAGTAGGGCACGGTGGATCTTTATGTCCCAGTGCCTATATATCTCATTTCCCAGTTACATGTAAAATAATAATAATAATAATATATGTATTTTTAAGCATTTGATTTTATAACTTTGGATTCCAGATTCTTTCCCTTGGAAACCTCATCACCCACCCTCACTGGGAAGATAAGCAATTCAATATAGGTTGTACATATGTAGCTATGCAAAACATTTCCATAGTGGATATATTATGAAAGACTGACTATATTTCCCTCCATCCTATCCCAGCCCCCACTTGATCTGTTCTCTACTTTGATCCTGTCCCTTTTCAAAAGTAGGTGCTTCCAAATTCCCTCCCTACCCCTGCCCAGCCTGCCCTCCCTTTTATTATCCCCCCTCTATTCCCCTTTCCCTCTACTCTCCTGTAGGGTGAGATACCCTATTTAGTGTGTATATCATTCCCTCCCTAAGCCAAATTCAACGAGAATAAGGTTGACTCATTCCCTTTTGCCTTCCTATTCTTTCCCTCCATTGTAACAATTTTCCCTTGCCTCTTCTGTGTGAGATAATTTGCCCCATTCTGTCTCTCCCCATCTCTCAATATATTCCTCTCTCACCTCTTAATTTCACCTTTTAAGTATCATCCCTTCCTATTCAATTGGTCCTGTGCCCTCTGTCTATGTATACCTGTAGACATATATATATATATATACACACACACTCGCATATGTATTCATATGCCCATTTACCCCCTATATAGACATATATGTATGTATACATACACACATATACATACATATATACATACACACACATATATAAATTTATATTCCCTTCAACTATTCTCATACTGAGAAAAGTTTCATAAGTTACAATTATCATTTTTTCATGTAGGAATATAAGTAGTTCAACTTTGATAAGTTCCTTATGATTTCTTTTCCCTGTTTACCTTCTCAAGCTTCTCTTGCTTCTTGTATCTAAATGCCAAATTTTCTGTTCGACTCTGGTTTTTTCATCAAGAATGCTTGAAAGTCCACTATTCCACTGAATGACCATATTTTCCCTTGGAACATGATACTTAGTTTTGCTGAGTAGGTGATTCTTGGTTTTAATCCCAGCTCCTTTGACCTCTGGAATATCATATTCAAAGCACTTTGATCCCTCAGTGTAGAAGCTGCCAGGTCCTGAGTTATCCTGATTGTGTTTCCACAATATAGAAATTGTTTCTTCCTGGCTGCTTGTAATATTTTCTCCTTGATCTGGCAATTCCAGAACCTAGCTATAATATTCCTAGGAGTTTTCTTCATGGGAATCTTTTTCAGGAGGTAATTGGTGGACTCTTTCAACCTCTATTTTGCCCTCTGGGTCTAAAACATCAGGGCAATTCTCCTTGAGAATTTCTTGAAGGGTGATTTCTAGTTCTTTTTTTGATCATGGCTTTCAGGTAGTCCAATAATTTTTAAATGATATCTCCTGGATCTGTTTTCCAGGTTCGTGGTTTTTCCAATGAGATATTTCACATTGCCTTCTATTTTTTCATTTGTTTGAATCTGTTTAATAGTATCTTGATTTCTCATAAAGTCACTAGCTTCTATTTGCTCCAATCTAATTCTGAAGGAATGATTTTCTTCAGTGATCTTTTGAGATTCTTTTTCCATCTGGCAAATTCAGCTTTTGTTGTTGTTGTTGTTGTTGTTGTTGTTGTTGTTTTTGGGTAAATTCAGCTTTTTAAGGCATTCTTCTCCTCATTGCCTTTTTGAGCCTCTTTTGCCATCTGAGTTAGTCTATTTTTTTTTTTTGGAGGGCAATTGGGGTTAAGTAACTTGCCCAAGGTTACACAGCTAGGTTTTTGTTTGTGTGTTAAGTGTCTGAGGCCGGATCCAAACTCAGGTCCTTCTGACTCCAGGGCGGGCACTCTACTCACTGTGCCACCTAGCTGCCCCCTAGTCTATTTTTTAAGGTATTATTTTCTTCAGTCAGGTTGTTGACTCTTATTTCATAATTTTCTTGCATCGTTCTCATTTCTCTTCCCAATTTTTTTCCCCACTTCTTATTGGATTTTCAAAATCCTTTTTAAGCTCCTCTATGGCCTGTAAGCAGCTCATATTTTTCTTAGAAGCTTTTGATGAAGGAGTTCTGACTTCATTATCTTCTTCCTGTTCCATGCTTTGATCCTTTTTGTGCTCAAAATAGGAGTGTAAAGTTGGATTGCTCTGTTTTCTTTGCTTCCTTTGCTTGCTCATGTTGCCCCTCAATTACTTGAATTTTGAGCCTTTTGCCACCATAGAACTCTGCTACCAGAAACAGGAGCTTTAGCCCAAACACTGGGGTTTTTGCAGCTGCTGGAGGTATTAGTTGGGTTCCCTCTCTGAAGCCTCCACACTGCTCACACACCCCAGGACCTCCACCTTAGACAGCAATCCAGATCCAAGCAGGTTAAAGCAAGATCAATTACCTCTCAGATTGGTCTCTTGGTCCCCCTACAATCTGCACACCAGGAACTCTGAAGCAGCCATGAGGCAGCGGCTGCACAGCCATGGCAAAGGCTGACTGCTCTCCCAAACTACTGGATCCCAAAGTCTACAATACACTGACCTCTCACTTTGTCTTTGGCATCTATGAGTTGATAATTCTGGAAACTGCCATAGCTGCTGGTGATCTGAAGTCCCTCCAGCCGGTGCCTGGTCAGGCCGCCCTGAGGCTAGAACCTCGGCCTCAGGCCAAGCTGGGCTCAGCTCCCAGAGTGCTGCCCTGGCCGCTCCCTGCTGGCCTCCTGGGCTGTCCTCAGCAGGTGATTAGCTTCTCTATGTCATTTTGTGGGTTCTGTAGCTCCAAAATTTGTCCAGAGTCATTTTTTACATGAATTGGAGGAGGTGGGAGCCAGAGCTGCATGGAAGTCCTGTTTCTACTCTACCATCTTGACTCTGCCTCCTCTGAGACTAGGACTTTTTCCTCTAGGACCAGGTACGGCACTATCATTTTGTTTTGGAAAATCTCTGTCCCAGAATCAGAAAATTCTCCATTAAATGTATGCAGCCTCACACCTACCACCAATGCAGTTTGTCAGGTATAATTAGATGACTGAAGTGTCCCATATTTGCCACTTCTGGCAAGGTGGCAAAATAATATACTGCTTCAGATATGCTCAGTTATACATGCTTTCTTAATTCAAGCTTGAGGGAGAGGATTTAAACCCTGCTTCCCCATTATGACTCTGCTTTTCAGGTTTCAATTCTTCATGCAAGAATAATATAGATCATTTTTATTAACCACTCTGATTGCTTATGGAAATGATATGCTAATGGTTGTTTGTTTTAATATCATTCTGCCCTTGCTCAGTTGTCTGTCCTTGCAATCATTTGTCAATTATAAAATCCATTATTCATAATTTTCCTGTAATTGGCCATTTGATAAATTTCCTTGTGTTTCTATTTAGTTTCTTTTCTTATATTTGCAGAAATATGTTGTCAGCTCTTTAAGAAGTAAGCCTTAGAAAGATTGGCTACCTGCAGGGTACATCTGAAAATGTTCAGTATATAAAGATAGACCTTCCCATTATGCATGTTCATTAAGGGATAGGGATGATGCTTGTATTTCATTAGTATAGGGGACTACTGGGCAAAAAAAAAAAAACTATAATCACGTAATTAGCACCTTCTCTGCGATTTATAATTTTTAAAAGCATTCGGTCTCCACCCACAGTTTTAAGAAGTGCTGAAGGGACTATGAATGGAAAAAGTTTAAGAAGCCCTGGCCTAGAGCAGTGAGAGGTCATGTGACTTACCTAGTCATTTTGCTGAAGGCAGCCAGCTAGTATGTGTCAAACAAAGGAATTGAACTCTCCTCTCCCTGATTCTGAGAACAGTTGTCCATCCCCTATGGCATTCTCTTCCTTTAACTGCCATTACAACTTTCTTAGAATGCATTGCTCTTCAAAAGAGTGCTACATCTACTTCTAAACTAGCTATAAATTAAACTTTTTAATGGTAAAATGTCTTTTAGGAAACATGACCAAATCTAAGAGGCAAAATTTTCTCTAAGCCAAAGATTCTTAACCTGAGATCCCTGAACTTAAAAAAAAAATCTTATGAATTTTATACATTTTAAAAACATTATTCTGAGAAAGGGTCCAAAGGCTTCACCAGATTGCTCAGAGGTTCATGACACAAAGGAGGTTAAGAAGCCCTGCTCTAAATTTATTTATTTTATCTCGTGCAGTCTAAGTATCCACAATATATATCTATGGTCCTCTGGATATAACATGAGGACTCAAGATCTGTGGTTCCCAGCCAGATTATGGCCCATAAAGTACACAGATTAATGGATCTTGAACAACATTGCATGCAGTGGTTTATTTTTATTCTTTTTTTATCCATAATAGAGCTTGGTCTACTCAATGTGTAGAATTTATGTCTTCATGCTAATCATGGAATTAAGTGGCTATTAAAATGGTCATTCAAAAGGGTAGGGGATACCGTTCTCTAGAGAGGAAAATAATGACATGGTCTTTTTTTTTGTTTGTTTTTGTTTTTTGTCTTTTTAATTAAATAAATGCTTTATTAACTTCTGGTTTACATCATTCATTTCCACCAGATTATGAGTTACATTTTCCCCCCATTTTTTTCCCTACCCACCACCCCAGAATAGCAGTCCCACTAGATATCCCCTCATCCAATCTGCTCTCTCCCATATCTTCTCCCATACCCCCTTTGACTTTGCCATTAGGGCAAGGTGAATCTCTGAGCCCCAAATGCCTGGACATCTTATAAAACATTTAATTTTAAAACTTCGATTTTCAGATCCATTCCCTTCCTCCCTTGTCACCCACTCCCTCTGAGAAGATAAGCAATTCAGTATGTGTTGTACATGTATATCTATGCAAAACATTACCATAGTAGATATATTGTAAAAGACTGCTTATATTTCCCTCCCACCTATCTCACCTCCCACCTGGTCCATCCCCTACTTTGGTCCTGTCCCTCTTTGATAGTGGGTACTTCTAACCTCCCCTCTCCCCAGAATGCCCTCCCCTCCATCCTCCCCCCTCACATCCCCCTTTCCCCTACTCAGGAGAGTGAGTGAGGGTAAGATATTCCATTTAGTATGTATGTGATTCACTCCTTGAGCCAACTTCAATGAGAATATGCTTTTGCCTTTTTGCCTTCCTGTTCTTCCCCTCCCCTGCAACTACTTCCCCTTGCCTCTTCTACATGAGATAGTTTGCCCTACCCTGTCTCTCTCCATCTCCTCTTGCCACTTTCCTCTCTCACCTCTTGACTTCACCCCTTAAGAATCGTCCCTTCCTTGGGGCGGCTAGGTGGTGCAGCGAGCAGAGAGCCAGCCCTGGAGCCAGAAGGACCCGAGCTCGGATCTGGCCCCAGACACCCAACACACAAAACAAAAACCCAGCCACGTGAACCTGGGCAAGTCACCCAACCCCAATTGCCCTCCAAAAAAAAATAATAATCATCCGTTCCCATCAAATTCAACCTGTGCCCTCTATCCATGTATACCTGTGAACATATGCCATGTACCCTTCTTCAATTATTTTCATAATGAGAAAGGTTTCATCAAACACAGTTATTGTTTTCCATGTAGGATTGTAAATAGTCCAACTTTGATAAGTTCTTTTTGATTTCTTTTCCTTGATTACCTTCTCAAGCATCTCTTGCTTCTTGTGTCTGAATGTCAAATTTTCTATTCAACTCTGGTTTTTCATCAAGAATGCTTGAAAGTCCTCTATTCCACTGAATGACCATATTTTCCCCTGAAACAAGATACTCAGTTTTGCTGGGTAGGTGACCCTTGGGTTCATTCCCAGCTCTTTTGCCCTCTGGAATATCATATTCCATGCCCTTCAATCCCTCAGTGTAGAAGCTGCCAGGTCCTGGGCTATTCTGATTGTGTTTCCACAATATTGAAATTGTTTCTTCTGGCTGCTTGTAGTATTTTCTCCTTGATCTGGGGATTCTGGAACCTGGCTATAATATTCCTGGGAGTTTTCTTTTGGGGATCTTTTTCAAGAGGTGATCTGTGGATTCTTTCAACCTCTATTTTGCCCTCTGGGTCTAAAACATCAGGGCAGTTTTCCTTGAAAATTTCTTTAAGGATGATTTCTAGGTTCTTTCTTTGATCATGGCTTTCAGGTAGTCCAATAATTTTTAAATTATCTCTCCTGGATCTATTTTCCAGGTCAGTGGTTTTTCCTTCACATTGCCTTCTATTCTTTCATTTGTTTGGATCTGTTTAATAGTATCTTGATTTCTCATAAAGTCACTAGCTTCCATTTGTTCCAGTCTAACTCTGAAGGAATGAATCTCCTCAGTGAGCTTTTGAGATTCTTTTTCCATCTGGCAAATTCGACTTTTTAAGGCATTCTTCTCCTCATTGCCTTTCTGGGCCTCTTTTGCCATTTGAGTTAGTCTATTTTTTAAGGTGTTATTTTCCTCAGTCAGGCTGTTGACTGTCATTTCATACTTTTCTTGCATCTTTTTCATTTCTCTTCCCAAATTTTCCCCCACTTCTCTTATCTGCTTCTTAAGGTCCTCTATGGCCTGTAGCCAGCTTATATTTTCATTTGGGGCTTTTGGTACAGGAGTTCTGACCTCACAGTCCTCCTCCATGCTTTGAGCCTCTTTGCCCCTAAAATAGGAGTCCAATGTTGAACTTTTCTGTTTATTTTGTTTCGTTTGCCTAGGCATATTGCCACTTAATTACTTGATTTTGGGCTTGTTGCCACAGTAGGACTCTGCCACCAGACAGGGGAGCTTCCACCCAAACGTGGGGTCTTCACAACTTCCGCCAGTTGGGTGGCCTCTGTAAAGCCTCCACCCACTCTGGCAAGTTGGATACCCACCCCAAACTTCCCCCCGAGACCACAATCCAGATCCAGGCAGTTTAAAGCAAAAGCGATTAACCCCCAGACTGATTGCTGGATCTTCCCACAGTTTGCAGACCAGGAGCTAGAGCCACTACTGACGCTGCAAAATGGCTTCTGTGCAGCTGTTTCTCCAGCAGCTTTTTGCCCCCAGGGGAGGAAGCCACGTGTTCCCCAAATACTGGTCCAAAAGTCCATAGGGCACTAACCTCTCACTTTGTCCTAGGCATATCTGTGCTGATAATTCTGGAATGGCCACAATTGCTGGCGTTCTGGGGTTCCACCAGCTGGCTGAAGGCCTGGCCGCCCTGGGGCTAAAACCACAGACCTGGGCTCAGCTCTGTGCACTGCGCTGTCGGTTCCCAGTGCGCTGTGCTGCCTGCTCTCAGAGCGCTGCACTGGCCGCTCCCTGCAGGGCTGCTGGGCTGTCCTCAGCAGGAGGTTTGCTTCTCTGTGCGGTTCTGTGGGTGCTGTGGCTCCAGAAGTTGTTCGGAGCTCCCTTTCACATTGTTTGAAATTTGTGGGGGGCAGAGCACCTTGGAAATGCTGTTTCTACTCCGCCATCTTGGCTCCGCCCCCACACATGGTCTTTTTTTAATAGTATTTTTTCCCAATTGTAAAGACAAGACAGTTTTCAACATTCATTTTTTTGGAAGACTTTGAGTTCCCAATTTTACTCCTTCCCTCCTTCCCCTACCCTCTCCCTAAGATGGCAAACTGTCTCATTTAGGTTATACATATGCAATCATGTAAAACACTTCCACATTAGTAATGTGAAAGAACAGAACAAAAAGATAAAGACTCACACAAAAAAAAAAATAACAGAGAAAGTGAAAATAATACACTTTGATCTGTATTCAGACTCCATCAGTTCTTTCTCTGGATATGGATAGCACTTTCCATCATGGGTCTTTTGGGATTGTCTTGGATCATTGTATTGCTGAGAAGAGCTAAGTATGTCATAGTTGATCATTACACAATGTTGCTGTTACTGTTACAATGTTTCCCTGGTTCTGCTCACTTCACTCAGCATCAGTTCCTGTAAGTCTTTCCAGGTTTTTCTGAAATCTGCCTGCTCACCATTTCTATGTAGTAGTATTCCAACAATAGTATTCCATCACTTGCATATAGCCCAACTTGTTTGACCATTCCCCAGTTGATGGGCATCCCCTCAATTTCCAATTCTTTGTCACCACAAAAAGAGCTGCTATAAATATTTTTATACATGTAGGTGATCTTTGAGAAAGTTCTGCCATCACTTTCCTGCCATCTCTATCCTTCCCATTGCTATCTGGGACCAAGTCTGTTGTTAGGTTCCCTTCAGGATCATTGTTTTGGCTTCAGGTCCTTCATGAGAAATCTGTTAATTATATGATGGGAGAGGAATCTTCATCCTCCTTTTTCCCAGGTTGTCCTCTGTACTAAGTTCATTCCTGACTTGGAAAAAAGGATACTGTGGACCTATCACAGAAGGACTACCTTTTGCATCCATTTTGCATGGTTTGAGGAAAGCCCTACCCACACATGGAAACAGCCTGAGTGAATATCTTAGGGGATGTCTAGTCCCAGTGCTAACTGCTTATATCCTATCCATCCTGTTCTTTAGCTAGAATGGCTTTTTCTACCATATTCTGAATAAGGAAGAGAGTAAGGAATTTCTCTGACAATTCCACAGGCTGGATGTACCAGGGTTTGTTGGTTTACAAGCACCTGAACCAGTTGAAACCACAAGCCCCCATGGCCTGCATTTTTCACTACTACACTCACTAAGTGCTGTTAACAAAGTTTCATAGGGCCAGTTTACTACTTGTCATTCTTTCAGGCTACTCAAATAACGCAATGTATGACCATTATAACATTCAAAGTGACTTCTTACTGTGGACAGAAAGAGTTAATGTACCTCCCCAGATATCTAATTTACTAACAGAGAGGCATATACAGCTAGCTAATTAATTGCATACACAACTCATTTGGGATTTAACTGAAGCCCTCAAACACAGCAGATGCCCAATAAATTTTTTTTAATTGAACTGAATGATGAGCCAAATGACTCTTGAACAATTTGCCAATCATTATTTTGATGATATTTGAAGATATTAATCTTTTAACAAAAATATTTCATGTTAATTAATGAAATGAGATTTTTTTTCAGAAATAGGAAAATCTGTTTGCATTCTTTTAATTCAAATATTTAAGTTGGGAGGAGATAGTTAACAAAATTTCGGTTGTCAGTGGAACAAGTCCCTTATCCATTTTTTGCTTGTCCTATATCACACTGGTATCATATTGTTTTTAATCTAATCTCCCCCTGAACATACCCCTAAATTGAGTTCTCTGTGCAGGAAAAATAAGCATAAATATATACTGAAAAGTATACAGAATCACCATATTAAAACCATAATATGATTTTTTTTAAAGTTAAAATTTTTAGTTGAAAAAATTATATTTAATTAAATATGTTTTTATTCATTGTCATGATTATTGGTCTCTTCATCTTCTGCTAAGAGTACTATTATAAACTGGAATCTGTTTTTTTTATATAAACCAGATTTTGAGGGAGAGGATAGGAGTGAGGTGGGAATGTAGAAAATGTACTTTAATTAGAGTGGAATTACAAGGCTTTGCCAGGACACCAAAATTTAGAGAACACAAAAATTTAAACCAAGTGAGCTTTTGGCCTTGCCTTGCCCCTTCCAAAATAATGGCTTCATGGTGTCCTTAGTGTCTTTTACCATGATGATTGATCTCCTGTGGTCTCTTTCTCCTTGCCATGTACAGAGGAGCCAAGCAAGGTATTTCCCGTATTGCCAGTGTTGGGGCAGGTGCTGTTTTGTGCAATTGCCCTGGGCACCAAAATTGCTAGTTATGGCTCTGAGTGTGACCAGTAAATAATTAGCATATTTAAATCAGTATGATATATAAAGAACATTTTGGTAACCTGACTTACTATGTCTCCACTGGATTGGTTTTAGAAGATAGTTTATGTCAGTAAACTTTAGCATAAAACGTCATGTTTCAACTTAATGCAAAATTATTTTAGCCCAGAAATGATGACCTTGTATCCCTGCTACTGGGGGTGGCTGAGGCTAGTGGATGGCTTGAGCTCAGGAGTTCTGAGCTACAGTATTATGAAAGCCAGTCAGGTATACACATTGAACTCAACACCAATATGGTGAACCACTGGGAACAGAGGACCAGCATGCTGCCCCATAGAGAAAGCAGAGCAAGTCAAAGTTTCTGTCATCATCAGTAATGGAATAGGGCCAAGTAGTGACCACTACCTTTAACCTGGGCAAGATGGATTCTCTAAAAAAAAGTCTAAAACAACCACAACAACAAAAGCCAACACATTTTATTATTTTGTCCTGTCCCAAACACCAAACTGAATCATGTACTATTGTTTTTTGTTGTTGTTCAGTCATTTCTGTCATATCTGATTCTCCATAACCCCATTTTGGGGGTTTTCTTGGCAAAGATACTGGAGTGGTTTTACCATTTCCTTTTCCAGCTCATTTGATAGATGAGGAACTGAGGCAAATAGGGTTAAGTGACTTGCCCAAGGTCATATAGCTAGTAAGTGTCTGAAGCCGGATTTGAATTCAGGAAGATGAATCTTCCTGATTCCAAACCCAATACCCTATCTACTGGGTCACCTATCTATGCCTTATGTATGAGTTGTTACTTAAAGTAAGAGTAATAGAATCATGTAATTCTATAAGAAAGTTTTGTTTACCCAGGTGGATCCAATTCAACAAGAATCCATCAAGAGCCTACTATGTATGTGCACTGTTCTAAGCAGTAGGATATAAATATAAAGAATACAATGATAACACAACCCATCTGCTGGGCTACTAGAGATGGCCTTTAGTGCCAGGAGATAGAGTAAAGGGATGTGGTTTGGGCCAGTTTCCAACTTAGGAAGGGGTTGTGTTCCAAAAAGTTTGTTTATAACTTGGTTATTTGAAACTTAGAATGCCTTTTTTTCCACTTAAAAATGTTATAAATGGCTATGAATTGCCAGACCATCCTATAGAAACTCATTTAACCTATCACAGGCCTTCAACGTTTTAGTAACGAAAATATCACTGAATCTTGAGCCAGAGTATCTGGTTTGAATCCCAGCCCTGACAATGACTAGTTGTATAAGATGGGGTGTGCCAGTCACCAAGATAAGTAATGAGACATACATTTTTGAACAACCAAATGGGGGAATTTGATTCGTTTGTGCATGTTTATCACAAGATGGTTTTTTTCTTTTCTTTTCATGGTGGAGTATAGAGAGAAGGTTTGGTAGAGGAAAATAATGAATATTTGTGAATGAAAAATAAATTTCCCTTTAAAAAAGATTATGCCACTTACTTACCTTCTCTGGCCCTCAGTTTCTTCATCTTTAAAATGTGATGATTAAGCTACATAACCTAATGTTCCTTTAATTATGGCTCAGATTCAGTGATCCTAGTGCTTATGGAATGATGTAAACATTCCACTTAGCATCATTAATTTGTCCTTTTGAAAATTCACCATCTTCTAATTGCATAATCAGCAAAATGCAAAGTATGTTCACTTCATTTCATTTGCTACCACTATAGAAACTAATGTCAACTCTCCCCTAGATTTAACTATTCATAGGATTGGACATAGGTGATGTAGTGGGGGGAAAGTGCAGCCTTGGTGTCAAAAGACATTGACTAATATCCTGGTACCAAATTTACCAAATTTACAAATTTATATATTGTGTGACTAATATAATTTATCTGAGGGTCAGTTTCCTCACATGTAAAATGGATGATGATGATAATTGCTACCTAGCCTACAGGAATGGTAGGAGGAAAGTGTTTTGTAAACTCTAAAGTGGGATATACAAAAATATAAAAGGGCCTGCTGGGTGGCACAGTGAATAGAACACCAGCCCTGGAATCAGGAGGTCCTGAGTTCAAATCCAGCTTCAGAAACTTAACACAAAACTGGCCTGTGACCTTGGGCAAGTCCCTTAACCACAGTTGCCCCTCCAAAAAAAGCAAAAAAAAAAGTACATAATGAGTAAGTTATGAGTAGAACACACTAACTTTGTAGACATTCAGAGAGAAGTATTACTTTTAGCTATGGTGGCCAGGAAGGGCATCATGGAGAAGGATGTGTTCAAGTTAATATTTAAAGCATCTTGATGGCACAGTTGATAGAGCACCTGCCCTGGTATCAGGTGGGCTTGAGTTTAAATTCAGGAGGGCTTTGTAATTCTGGACAAGTCACTTAATTGTGATTGCCTCTCCCCCTACCTCTAAAAAAACAAAAGGAATGGGTAAGGTATCCACAATCAGAAGGAGTAGGAGAGCATTCTGCATAGAAAATATAAAGTCATGGAAGCAAGAAGCACAAATTATGTTTAGGGAAAAGCAAGCCATGTTGCTTTTTCTCTATTTGGCCAGAGTATGCAGAGATAGCAGGGGGACTTGAAGGAGAGCAATGCAGACCATTGAGAGCTTTAAAGGTCAGGCTCAGGAGTTAAGATTTTATTTAGCTGGCAATAGGCAGTTATTGAAGTTATCTGAATAAGGTAGTAACACAATCATAGATATGCTTTTGGAATTTAAAGGCAGTATGTAGTTTGGATTAGGAAGGGCAGGACCCACAGTCAGGGAGACTAGTTAGGAGGTATTTGCAATACTCCAGGGGAGAGGTGACAAGGGTGATGACCATGTTTGCAGTGTAAGAAAGGAAAGAAAGGGATGAGGCAAGTCCTTTTTGTGAAGGAACGCACAAGTGATAACTCATTAGCTATGAAAGCCAAAGATAGGGAAGAGTCAGATGATTTAAGGTTCCAAACTTGGGAGGCAAAGAGAACAATGGCACCATACAATTAGGACATTTGGAGGAAGAGGGGTTTGCAGGGACATTTGGAGGTGTTTTACAGGGACATTTGAAGGAAGAGGTGTTTTGCAGGGACTTTTGGAGGTATTTTGCAGAGGAATATAATTTGCCACATTGAATTTGAGGTTTCAGCAGCATGTTTATGTGGTAATGTCTAGCAGGCAGTAGAAAATGAGGGATTGGGGCTTTCCAAAGAGATGGAAAATAGATTTGTCAGTTGTTTGCCTAAAGGTGATCTTTGAAATCCTGGAAATGAATAACATAGCCAAGGGATTAAGAAGAGATGAGAACCAAAGATAGAACCTGAGAACGTGACTGTCAGTCACTCCTTAGGGGTTCTGAATTGGGGAGCAGAGGCCTGACAATAGTGGATAGTGTTGGACTTGGAATTTGAAACCTTCACCAGATACTTACTGGCTGTAATTTACCTACTTGAGCCTCACTTTCCTCATGTGTTCAACAAGAATAATATCACCTGCTTCATGGGACCTCAGAGATCAATTGTTTCATCCCCTTCACTTTATAGAAGAAGAAACTGAGTTGCAAGGCAAGTGACTTGCCCAGGATGACACGGGTATTTAAGTGGTGGAGGCTGGATTTAAATCTAGGTGTCCTGACTCCAAAGCCAGTGTATTTTCCCATCATACCATGCTGGCTCCCCTAAACTACAAATTCCTCTATTTGACCTTTAAAGTCCTTCACAATCTGACTTGAACCTTTCTATCCCGATTTCACATTTCTTCATTTACTCAGCTAAATTAGCCTATTGGCTATTCCCCATTAAAATCATATCTCATCTCCTACCCCCAGGCCTTTGTAGAGACTATCCCCCCTGTGATCAGATATTGTTCTTCCTCACTTCTGCCTCCTGGACCCCTGAAATTGATTTGACTTAGTTCAATTGCCACCCAGGAGAGGCCTTTCTGATTCCTCAGTATATAAACTTTGTATTTACTTATTTGTTCATATATTGCTTTCTTCCCTGTAAAATAAGAGATTTTAATGGGCTGGAACCATTTCATTTTTGTTTTGTTTTATCCCCAGCACTTTTATACTCCTTCACACAGTGCTTGGTGTGTACTAAGTGATTAATAAATACTTGTATTAAATTTAATTGGATAAATTTTTAAAACAAACAAAAAGGAAGTTACTTAGAAACAAGGGTACTATATTCATGGACTTGTTCAGTTAGAGGAGCTATTACAGTGAAAGGCCATGCCAATTCCTCTATATTCAATTTCTCTTAAGAATTGGGGGATATTGGGGCGGCTAGGTGGCGCAGTGAGTAGAGCGTCGGCCCTGGAGTCAGAAGGACCTGAGTTCGGATCCGGCCTCAGACACTTGACGCACACACAAACAAAAACCTAGCCGTGTGACCTTGGGCAAGTTACTTAACCCCAGTTGCCCTCCAAAAAGCAAAAAAAAAAAAAAGTTTTGGCCTTCCCATTGATAGTAAAAGCATTGTGTCAGATCCAACCTATTAAGAAAAGAACAAACATTAATATTTGCTGGATATTTTATCCTTAGCTTACAAAAATTGGATGCTACTCTTTTGATATAATGTGGTAAAATACTTGGATTATTTAAGCATTGGGATGACCATCCAATAATTGCAAACTCTGGATGGAGTTCAGTGCACTTTTACAGCTTGATCTCAGATTTTCAGAAATACCAAGTAATAGAACAGTTAGGGCTTTGCCATGCTGCTTGGTTAAATCCCAAACAAACTAGTGAATTACCAGTATAATATCAGAGCTTTGGAAATGAGATTTTGAATGATGGATCTTTGAATTATTCCTTTAATTGTTCCTCTTCCTATAGAAAAGCAATTACGACTTCTGAAAAAGAAAGTAATGATTTTAGCAGAGGGCTTCTATTTATTTCTCTCTCTAGCTATTTATTTATTTATTTGAACAAATTAGATTTTGTGATATCTTGGGAACTGTATCAATTCATTTTCCAGTAATGTTTCCTATTTCCACTGTTTCTACATACTAAAATATTTAAAACCCTAGTTGCATCCTTCTTGTCTCTTACAGACAAAAATTGGATCAGGAAAGCTGATGGGACCAAAAGGTGTGTCTGTGGACCGCAATGGACACATCATAGTGGTAGACAACAAAGCATGCTGTGTGTTCATCTTCCAGCCCAATGGGAAAATCGTGACCAGGTTTGGTAGCCGAGGAAATGGGGACAGGCAGTTTGCAGGTACACTCGATGGTAATATGTAAATCCCCTTTTTTATGCTTCTTCTGCTCACATATGCATGATGATGGAGCATGTTGAAGAGGCCACATCCCCAGCATGTTTCCCTGAGATTGGAAAGATGCTGGGTATTGAGGCCATGCTAAGGCATGTTCAGTGCTTCTCAGTTAACCACACGGGCAGAAGGAAAGATGTAAGTTGGACAGAAACCCATTCTTTTTTAATAGTTGAGACTGTAAGGGTGGCTAGGTGGCACAATGAGTAAGAGCGCCCACCTTGGAGTCAGGAGGACCTGGGATCAGTTCCAGCCTCAGAATATGAGCATCCACACATAAATTATGACTGGCTGTGTAACCTTGAGCAAGTTATTTAACCCCAATTGCTTTAAAAAAATAGTTGAGACTTTAGTGGAGGTCTATTATGTAGAACTCTAGTCCATGAGTATGACCTTGAAGAACAAATACCCAGCCCAATTATGATGCCATTTAAAGAACCCCAAGCAAACAACCTAAAAAGTCCTAGTTCCTTTTTTAGGTGATTGATTTTTTTTCAAGAGAACATCAGTTTAGGGGTTCTTCCCAAGAATGGGAAAGGCGTCTTGTATCATTTCTTCTGAGAGCACCATGTTAGGCCCTCCGCTTCATTTAGGTATTCATATCTGCAATAAGTGGCTGAAAGTATTTCCATAAGTTTTCTTTAATCACTTTTTCATACGTTTTAACACTTGTGCCTGACCCTGGTTTGTGCTTTATCTCCAGTTCTGCCAAGTTCTGATTGTCACCCCAAATTTTCAAATGTGGGTTTTCTGACACATTTAAAGATATTATTGACATAAGACTTTTTCACTCAGCCTGAAGAGATACAGTGTCTTTCCTCAAAAAGATGTTCTCTTGTAAACAATTCATAGGAACTCAGGGAAGCTAATAGATGTGACTTTCAGATGATGGCATGAAGAATGGATTTTTACCGCTTATTGCTTATTCCACTTCACTAGAACTACTGGAAATCTTAACCTTGATCTTAAGAAGGCAGACTAGATGAAGAAAACTGAATTTGGAATATAAAATCCCAAGTTCAAATCCCATTGACTAGAATATGTATGACCTTATACGAGTCATCTGACTTTTCAAGGCTTTGCCTATGAAATGAGAGGATTGGATGGTCTCTTAGAATAGATGATCTCTTAGAAACCATGACTCTAGAATGTCATAGGGACCCTTCAACTTAGAGTCAGAGTGATAACCAAATGACTTCTCAAGGAACCTTCTGGCTCTGATTCTTTGATTTTTTTCCCTTAAATTATGGAATTAACATATTGAGGGTTTTTTTTAAGTTATAAGGCTACTTTATTGTTATTGGTAATATTGACTTCATCATCACAGGTTGTTCTTTTGTGTCTTTTATAGGTCCTCATTTTGCAGCTGTTAACAGTAACAATGAAATTATTGTTACAGATTTTCATAATCATTCAGTCAAGGTACTATAAATTAATACCATCTTTATCACCATCCCCTCACCCCAGCTCCTTTTATCATTAACTTAAAATTTTTTTAATATTCCATACAGGTATTTAATCAAGAAGGAGAATTCATGTTGAAGTTTGGTTCAAATGGAGAAGGCAATGGACAGTTTAATGCCCCAACAGGGGTAGCAGTGGATTCAAATGGAAATATCATTGTGGCAGACTGGGGAAATAGCAGAATCCAGGTAACTAAAAATGCTGTTTTATGGATATATCTCTTAAAAGCAGTTGGTACTGGTGAAAAGCAGAGGCTAGATGGTCATGAATATTGGATTCCTCTGCATTCTTAACACAATTTTTAGAAAATTTTAAGATAACTATTATGCCAATAGGGCATAAATCAGCATGATTGGGAAATACAGAAATCATGGTGAATTCATAAAGTGTCTCTGACACACCCTAATTACAGAAAAAACCTGTCTTATTGTCCTTACATATCATGTACCTACATATACATTGAATGGAATGGTTTCATACCAACGAGAATGGTCATATAGAGGTAAGGTCATGTCCACTAATATAAATTATGTTCAGATTAACTTTTCTCTAGAGTCTAGAAAGCACCAAATCAATATGACCCTTGAAATGTCTCCTTCACAATGAAATGTGCACTAATTGGCAACTTAAAAGATCAGGATTTCTAATCCAGAGTCTGCAGACTTCTAAGGAATACATATAAACAATTCAGAGGATTTTTGAACTCAGATGAGGGGAAAAATACATTTTTATTTTCAATAACCTCTGATTGAAATTTAGCTTTTCTCTAATTATGAATATAGACAACAAACCATAATTCTGAAGAGGGAGATCCATAGGTTTCATCAAATTGCCAAAGGGCTCCTTAACACACAAAAATTTGAACAATCGCTGTTGTAGATCATTTGCCTGAAAGAAACTAAATTGAGATCCTAAAAATGCATTGTGTACCATACTTGGAAGATGGCTTAATTTCCCCATAGGCATCTACATACAAAAGAGGCAATTATCTAATAAAAATTATATTAGACCCATGTGAAGGAGGTAAAGAAGACCGAAATTCTGTTTTCCATATAATTAAAATTATTCTTGCAATTTATTACAGCAAAAAGGAATAGGAAAATGAAAGAAGACTAAGTGACTGAAACATACAAATCAGAAAATCATCTTACATTTTGCTTTGTTTAAAAAAACAAAACATTGTTCCCCACTTAAATAAGGAAACTAAAGAATTGCAAATGCAATTAAAAAAAAACAACAACTGTATACAGTGATTCTTCCAAACTAGTGCATTAAGGTCAATCTTTCCATTGCCTGACTCTTAATTTTGTATTTTCTCCCATTCATCTCCAATTATCTAGAAAGTAGAGACTGAAGAAGAGTCAGGGGGAATAAATACAAAGATAGCCATTTTTTTCACTATCTGCTCCTTCCATGCCCTATTCTTACTGCCTCCCCAAATCAAGTTTCTTCTTGACCAAGATTCATTCATCAGGTGACACCTGTGGAGAAAGAAGGTAACAAAACAAGGTGTTTTAAGGTGGGATCTGTGTGGGTGATCTGACCTGGAAAGTGTGGTAAAATTAATAAAATTAAGAGTTCTTATTTGTAACTAGTCACTTTACTATTTCTCTCTGACATAACAAATAATTTTATTTTCCTGAAGGTTTTCGATGGGAGTGGATCATTTTTATCCTACATTAATACGTCTGCTGATCCACTTTATGGTCCCCAAGGCTTGGCCTTAACTTCGGATGGTCATGTTGTAGTGGCAGACTCTGGAAATCACTGTTTCAAGGTCTATCGATACTTGCAATAACAGCAGGTATCTGAATAGCCCTATACCACTGTCCTGTACTATAACCTGGACTGGATTTTTCCATACAGAACCTAACTACAACTAGACTGAGTTCATTTTCATGTCTAAAGGAATCTCCATTGGATTTGTTCACGGTTATTTCCAAATGTGGCTGTTTACTTAAGACTATAAGACTGCACATCTGATTTCCATAACTCATCTTTAGCATTTAAAAAAGAAAACTCTCTTTTCCTGAATCCTTTAAAACAGCAGAATCTCATACCTGCAAACTTTGGCTGGTAGAACAGGAATTTGCATAGCTGACGACTCATTTTGCGAATCAAACAAAGCAACATTTTGGAAAAGCTAAAACATTTGAAGATGTTTATTCAACCTGTGAATGGTAGCTTTTGCTCAGAGCTTCCACATACAAAACTTACTGTAGATATATGTTATTTAACCCAGATGTAGGATCTGGGAGTGTTTTGGACCTCAGCTTTCATGGTATGTATTACTCGTGGTGTTCTTCAGTCATGCTCATCGGCAACTATAGCTAAATAGGTTCCTTTTACAAAGTAAGGCTGCCTTGCAAAATCCTTATTGCTCTGATTGTCGGGCCCAAGATGCCTTGACATTAGCACTATAAGAATCAATGCAAATTTCCCATTTATTTGGGAATAGATCAAAGACCTTTTCTGTGTGTTCTTTTCACCTTCTTTTGCTCACCTGGTAGCAGAACACAAAGTATGCTTGCAGGGGGGGCACCTGATATTCCTAAGACTTTGAAATCATTGTCACACTATAGTAGTTAATGCTACCTTTCAATGAACAAATAATCCCTTTAACACAAAATGAACATATTGGGTTGTAATAAGAAAAAAAACAGTTCTTCCATGTGTGCCATGCTCCCACATTTGTCCTTTGGTCACTCCACAAAAGTGTAAGCTCTGCCTTCCGCAACCCATCAGCACAAATGGTAGGACATACAGTATTGCCTAGGACAGAGAGCCATATAAGTAGCCCTTGGAGGACATGGGGTGGTCAGCCAAAGGTATGTAAGCAGTGGTTTCAGCATTAAAAGCAAGTGTTACCAAAGTTGTGTTACCTTAAGAACATTACAGGTAAGAGCATGTTATGGTTATTTATCACAGTCTGATGAATAGAAAGGTTAAAGGATTCTGTATACATGGTTATAGGATAAGGTAGAGTGTATTATATATATATCTATATACATATATATATATATAGTCAAGCATTTGATGATGTATTGAAATAGGCAGCACCCTGAAAGAGGAGACCATCCTCATGTTAGTTTTTTGGTACATTCCTTTACTTCCCAAGTTAATTCAATCATGTGGACACAATTCCTTTTCTGGAAAATTCTTTAGAAAACCAGTTTAAGCCATTTTCCCTTGATAGTAGTGGTAGCCACCTTTTAGTTAAAAAGAAAACTTGTGATTTTTACAACATATGTGAAATAGTTCAAACCAAGTCTAATCCATCTTAAGCAATACTTTCAGCATCATTAGCTCAATGGTTATAAGTATCGCTATTACTGTTAAAATAATATTGTTATCCTCTTTCACCTCTTAATTTTCTGTTCAGTTGCAATCAAGATGGTGTCGATTTGAAAGAATATTTGGGAGGTCTTTTTTTTAAGCACCTTAGAACTTTTTTTAAAAAAATTCTACCTTCTGTACAACTATTTGAAGGCTTTTTGTTTTAAGAAGTAATTGTTTTATAGAGGATTTTTTTTTCATACAGAGTAAATCAGTCTATCATTTCTAGTTGGCTGTTAAGAACCATTCTATTCCAAACAACCACTGAGCTTAGTAAAGACTAAATAATTGTTTTTAAAGGGAGATGTACTTTGAGGTTTGGTACCTCTTGTTTAGGTGGAATTTCTAAACTTTGTCTTTGTTTTGAGCCTACAAGGTAGTTGTAAAATTCAATAAAACTTTTCAGAATGTTCAACCACAATACTCTTTTCCAGAATAAGGGCAGCAAGCCTACAACTTTGACTTTGGTTTGTCCTAATACTCTGCAGGTCAGGGAGGACAGACTCACCATGGTTATCACATTGTTTTTAAGCCTCAAAAATGGGTACAATTAAATTAACTTTAGTTTATTCCAGAACCTAAAATATAACAAAGCCTTTATAGTAAGCATTTTTCCACGGGCTTTCAGTCTTAGGAATATTTTACTTAAAGAGAATTTTCTACTTGCATAAGATTTGAATTATGTTCATGAATTAAGAAAACAACATTGACTCCAACTATCCATTTCATTTCTGATATGGAGTACTAATCCTGGCTCTAGGCAATGCTTTTTACCTGGCTTAATACTGCCCAGAAAAACCTAAATGCTTGTTTAGGCCCCTTGGCTTTGTTTATATTCAATTGCAATAATAATGCAAACTGGAATGGAATTTACTAGAAACTGTAATTCTGACCTGTCCCTCTATCTAAATATTATTAAAAAAACAAAAACGTATCTTTTGGGCACTCCAGGAAACACTAAGTTTCAAAAAATATATATTTATACTTGTATGTCAAAATATAGATATCATTTCCTCCTTGAGTGTATATGTGTGCATTTACTGTAATCCCTTTTCCCTGAAATATATCCTAAAAGTGCTTCTGATCAGACATTAATGAAGAAGATTTCAATGTAAAGCTGTCACATCCTAATGAGGTCAAAGTATTTTTGGTATGCTAAGAGAAAGATCTAGAAAGAGGAGGCCTTCTCTTAGGCCCCTGAACTTCTTTGGTTTTTTCATTGTCAAGTATACAGAATCTGTCTTGTGGTGATGATGAGGAGAATGTAAGAGCCACTAATTCAGATTTCCCTGGGGCACTTAGAATAAAACCCTGCTGATAACTGTTGAGAAGTCAGCTTTCTTCGGAAGTCATACTACAGACCAATCCTGCTTGACAAAGGGAGACCAAGATGTTACCTGATTAGCTAGAAACTCTTGGATTAAAAACTTCCAGAGACAAATGTTTGAAGGCCTGGGTGTGAAAAATCTGTAATTTTTTTTCCTTTAAGAGACTGGTATTTTTGTCCAAATGTTTTCCTAGTGTAACTAAACAAATCCCCCCAGCCCCCCATCTTAGGTTGACTCCTTTTGTTAACCACTAGACAGTTGTCAAAAGTTCCTGTTCCAAGTGCTGTTGACTTTACAGGGTATGTGTAATCTTAAGAGTTAACTAGAACACCAGCTGAGTAGTTGGTATTGGTGGAGCACCAGCAATGCAAGGCTTTAATGTGGAGGTTTTAAATGACTCTGAAGGCCATACTGGGGAGAATCTGAATAGGAGAAGTTGTTAGGATCCTGTAACACCCACTTCAATCCCTAGTTTCTAAAAAAAGAAGAAAACGCTGACTAAGAGGAAATGCACATTTATTTCAATCATACTCAAATATTAATGAATTTTTACATAGGTTAATTAATTCAACTATTTTGCTCCAAATGTTTCATGGTGAACATTTGTCATAAACATCTGATATTTCTTCAAAATATGATGCTGTCAATAACCATTTGCAGGGCTTTAAATTTTATATTTTTGTTAATATTTTTTATAACAAAGGATCTAGTGTTGCCATAATGGAAATGAAGTGCCCATTAAAGATGTGTTTATTATGAAGAAATGTTTTTTTTTTCTTTTTGGCTTTGCTTTTGAATGACAGCAAACTACCCATTACAATGATGTAACTAATTCTGAATGCATTCTGAAGATAAATAGTGTGCACTGCTTGTGTGGTCTGCATGTGAAATTGATATGGATGATATTAATACCCTAGAGTAGATGGATCGATGGGCTATGTTGTTCAAATGAATGTACAGCACTCAATGTTTGTAAAAAGCAACACGGCCTTACTCTCAATGCTTGTGCTCTTGCTTTATGACGTGAGAATGTTTCTCTCATCAGCATCATTAGCAGAACCCTGTACCAGAGTGCTTGACCATTTTCCACTTTGGACCCTTCTACTCCTACTCCCGGGAACAAGGATATGAAGTGTGTGTGTGTGTGTGTGTGTGTGTGTGTGTGTGTGTGTGTGTGTGTGCGCGCGTGAGTATGCCCAAGTGTGAGTATTTGGGAGGGGGTGTTTGTACATTCCATCATTATAAGTCCTTTTCATGTTTTATGTACAGAACATATAATGTCTTGCACTCTCTGAAGTTGATACTGAAATTCTCTTTGTTTCTCTTATAAAACAAAATGCTGACTTCTTGTTTCAGGTTGAGGATGAAAGCTTGTATCAAAAGTGTTTGAGAGAGAGAGAGAGAGAGAGAGAGAGAGAGAGAGAGAGAGAGAGAGAGAGAGTGTGTGTGTGTGTGTGTGTGTGTGTGTGTGTAGCATCATTTGTACCACGGTACTTTGGATGCTTTAGTCTACAAATAAAAACTTTAAATTTATTCTGTCATGAAATATAGGAGAAACAAGATTCAAATGTGTATCTTGACTGTGCACAAACTCTCAAAATGTTATAATAAAGCTCGTTTTCCTCTGTTAGTCTTGGGGTGAAGGTTTATTTTTCTTTGTCCCAAAGGTGTGTATTTTGATTCTGTACCTACACAGCACAGTGAGCTAGACACAATTAGGTGCTTAATAAATGCTTGTTGCTATAACACCGTTCATTTTACCTTACAGTTTTGTTCCATAGAATAAAAGAAAGAACTTAAAATAGCTAGCATTTATATAGAACTTTAAGATTTGCAAAGCACTTTAGAAATACTGGTTTGATCCTCCAACAACCCTGGGAAGTAGGTACTACAGTTATCCCCATTTTATAGATGAGGAAACTGAGTAAGACAAAGTTCAAGCTATTTGTCTAGGGTCACACAGCTCCTGTCTTGAGACTGGATTTGACCTCAGGTCTTCTTGACTCCAGGTCAAATGCTCAATCTACTACACAAGCTAGAGTTTGTGGTGGATGCCATTCAATGTAGATCCCAGTGAGAGTCTAGGAATTTCTAGTAGGTTATAAAGATAACAAGCTATTAAATATCTAGACTATGTCTGTGACAGGGAATCAGCAGAATCAGGAGCCCAGAGTGGAACACAGATAATTTACTGGGTAGGACTTAGAAACAGAGGACATGACTGTCACCCACTCTATCCAGTTCTTTCAGTGGTACAAGGTCCCCAAGAAGGGGACATAACTGAAATTTAAGCATAGACAACATCCAGAACACAGTGAGGGCTCCAGCAGCATTCATAGCAAGTGTGTATATGTGTGTGTGTGTGTGTGTGTATAATGTTTTTCCCCCCAATTACATGTGAAAACAATTTTAACTTTTTTTTTTAATTTTTGAGTTTCAAATTATCTCCTTCCGTCCCTCCTCTCTCCCTCTCCTGGAGAAACTAAGCAATTTGATATAGGATATACATGTTCAGGCATGCAAAACTTATTTCCATGCTAGTCATGTTGTGATAGAAAACACAGACAAAAAAATAAAGAAAATAAAGTAAAAGTATTCTTTAATCTGCATTCAAACTTGATCAGTTCTTTCTCTGGAGGTGGATAGCATTTTTCATCATAAGTCCTTCAAAATTGTCTTGAATTGCTTGTATTGCTGAGAACAGCTAAGTCATTCACAGTTGACCGTCACACAATATTGCTATTAGTAAATACGACATTCTCCTGGTCCTGCTCATTTCACTTGTGGCAAATTTATTTTAAGGAGGTGATGTGCTGTCCCAGCTGTAAGCAGGGTGGACCACCCAGGACCTTGACCCAAGAGCACCAAATTTTAGAGGATGCTGAAACCATTTTCAGTACTTCAGAAGCCTAGATACTATAGAGCTTTAGCCCCTAAGTAGCAAGAGTAATTCAAATAGGAAACTACCAGATGCCAACCAGGATGGAGTGCTTTTTACCCCCACCCTCCAATCCCCACTACTTCAAAGCACCTCCAGCATTGACCTAAAAACAAAGTCCTGGGGTCTCTGTTGGCTCCGCATTGAATAATAGCTTAGAACCCTTCCCCTCTTCTGTTAAAAGTCTACTTCATCCCACTTTCACAAGTAAAAATTGTGGTATTTGCCCTGGGAGAAAAATTTCCTAGTTAGGACTGCTACAGAGCAACTTTATTACCAAATACCTCTCAGACACAGCATTTAAAGCCAGGGTACCAGTTGGAGACCAGTTGGAGAACAAATACCATTATAATGAAGCAGCATGGTGTGATGGGGGAAAAATGTGGAGTCAGAGGACCTGAGTTTGAATCCCAACTCTGCTGTTTATTATTATTAATAGTAACAGTAGTTAACATTTTTATAGTGCATTAAGGGTGGCAAAGAGCTTTTACAGAAATTACCTCTTTTAATCCTCCCAACAATATGAGGTAGGTGATACTATTATCCCCATTTTATAGCTGAGAAGACTGTCTGAAAGTCAAGTGACTTGCCCATGGTCACACAGTTAATGAGTACCTCTAAGGAAGGATAAGAACTCAGTTCTTTCTGATTCCAGGTCTAGAGCTTATTCTACTACCCCAGAGGTGGCAAACACAGCTGAACCATATTAAAAATAATTGGGAAATACTTAAGATAAATAAAAATACAACAGGACATAGATAACGTAAATATTTGGTTTCCTAAGTCAATATGCAGCTTGCCAGGATTCTTATGTAGTTTAGTGTCCTCATTTCTGAGATTGACACCACTGCCCTACCCCTGAGTTGTGTAATCTTGGGGGAGGGGTGTGTCACCTTCAGGCCTCTGCTTTCACAAATGTCAATTGAGGAAGGCTTGTATTAAATGGCCTTTGAGGTGCCTTTTAAGCTCAATCTACTGAACTCTAGAATTCTGGAGCTGGTAAGAACATTTAAAGACCATCTGGTCTCTCCTTTTGCATAAAGTTGAAGGAGGTAGCCAGGTGTAATTAATAGGGCACTGAATTTGCAGTCAGAAGAGGAGGGGTTTGAATTGTTTCTTTGTAAATCTAAATCCTATGAGACTCTGCTTGGTTTCATACACCAAAATAATTTTCAGTTTCTGGTGTCATTCTAATGAACTTTGACCATGTCTATGCAAATTCATAGGTAATTGCTATTATCTACTTTTTTTAGAGTTCTCTTAAGTGAGGTATGATTTTTTTTTCAAACCTGAGCATCAGTTTTCAGTTTTCATTTTGTGTTGTTTCTTATTAATAGAGCAAAGGTGCACCCTGGGTTGTGGCCAATGAGTGGAGAAAGCATACTCTGGGCACCCCAAAGTTTCTTTCTTGATGAAAGTGCAGCCTCTGAGGAAAGAAGGCTGCTGATGAAAAAGGCACCTGGGTAGGGTGGGGAAGAGGATGAATAGTTCCTAGGAAGGTATTATACTGCTGTTTTAGTTTCTCACCCTGGGACAAAGCCACAGCTGCCTCACCCTAGTGAATGCAAGGCTGTAAGGTGTGATGAAATAAATTTTAAAAAGACAAAACAGTCCAATTAAAAACAGTGCCTGCTGTGGGCATCTTCTTTAGTTCTACTTTATTAGCTGCATTTCCACATTCTTAATTTGTAAAAGAGAATAAAAAAAATGTGTTCCTCCAACAGCCTGCCCTGTACCTGCCCCACCCACAGCCAGCAGCAAAGACTATTGCCAGCTGGGGCTCCTTTGAGGCTCTGAGAGCATCCATCACTTTCCCAGCTGGAAGTAGAGATAAGAGGTGACTTCAAATGCTTTCCTACTGTTTCAACAGGACTTGGGATTTCCATCAGGAAGCACTTCTCACATAAAACTAAATGTGCTTTGCCCATTTGATAGTGTGGCCAAATGCATTGATTTCAAGACAAACATAACATAGCCTAATGGTGTCATTCTAGAAACACCATTATAGATTCAGTTAAGAATCTATAAGACAAATTTCACCTGTAGGTAGAATGAATTTTTAAAAATTTCCATTTAAGTATTAAATGAGGGATGAATATGTAGTCAAAGGACCTGGGTTTGAATCTTGGCTTCTACAGAATCTTGGGCAGGCCACTCACGAGTTTTTTCATCCATCAATTGAGTAATAATTATAGCTAGCATATATATGTGTATATACGTATGTATATGTATGTCACTTTAACATTTAAAACACCTTACAAATATCTCATTTTATCCTTACAATACCCCTGTGATGTAGGTACTATTATTATCTCCATTTTAAAAGATGAGGAAACAGGCTGACAGAAGTTAAGTGTCTTAGGGGGGAAGGGAATGTAACACAGCAAGTGTCTTAGGGCACATTTGAACTCAGGTCTTGTAGATTCCCGGTGTAAGTGCTTTGTTCATTATGCCACCTGGGCTAGATGTTCACAACAGTCACCCCCCAGCACTAAGTCAATGATCTTACAACCTCATTCTCCTTGTCTTAGATTGAGGTAGAAGAGTTTTGGCTTCTTATATTCATTAGATTAGCTAGAAACAGAGCTATTGCCCAAACTTTTGGAAACTGGAGACTTGCAATAGGGACTTCCCTAGCTCCAAGGAAATTGTAAACCAGTCAAATTTTTTCTCTACTTCCAAATGGTCTTCTGATCAAGTTCCCTCCTGATTAGGACCCTAGAAATTAAGCTTTTAAAATAGGGTATTACAAAAATTGACATTGAAATCTCCTTAATGTTCCTAATGGGTTTTTAAAAAATACAAAATGAAACTAACCAGCTGAACTTCTTATTGAAGAAATTTTTTTAAAAATGTACCTCTCCTGCCAAAATATAGCAGTATTTTCACTCAGTCATCTTTTTATTGGTTTCATTCCAGAAGTGGGAGCCAGCCCTGCTTTTACTCAGTAACCCTCATCCTGATTAAAAGGTTATTTCCCTGGAACTGGGCCCTCAACTGAGTACAGCACTATATATTCTCTCTTAATGACTGCAAAAGCTGGAGCATGGTCCTTTACTAAATTAGGAGGCAGAAGTGGATAGAATTCTAGACCTGCTTGGAAAGGGGAAGGCCTGAGTTTGAATATAGTTTCAAACACTTATTAGCTGTGTCCCTAGGCCAGTCACTTAATCTCTGTCTGCCTCAGTTCTCTCTTCCATAAAGTGGGGGTTAAAAGGGGGAATATAATTCAATTTGACAAATGTTTATTTGTCACTTATTGTTTGCAAGGCATTGGATGAGGAAAAACAATTTCTTCAATGGGGAACATGGAATTCAGTTCTTTTACATGTTAACACAGGTTACCCTTACCTCTAGTGCTAGAACAATCTGGGCTGAAGGTGGGGGTAATAGCCTCTAATGTAATTGGGTGGCATTAAATAAAAATACGGGAGCAGTAGAAGCATAAGGAAAGAAGAGAAGATCAGAAAAATTTGAAAAACCTTTTGTACATGTTTCATCTGTTGTGCAACAGTTAAAGTTGTGGTGATTACATAATTTCCCAAATAAACACACAAAATGCAAGTTATAACCAGTCAGTGGTCAAGTTCGACAGGTCTTAACAAACAAGTGTTGGCAGATGAAAGGGTCACTCATTCATTGTCTGGGAAGTCCAGCATGGACCAGCAGGAATATGTTTGTGTAACAACTTGTTTACAATATGATATTATACAGTTACATGTTGCAATATTGCATCTTCAAAATTTCAATGCAGGAAAAACTCCACAAATTTACAATAAATTATTAAATGTAAGATGTGTTATTTTTAAAAATTGTATTTTTTTGAAATGACACATTTTTTAAAAAGCATTAAAGTGTTTTTTAAAAAGAGTAGATTTCCAGGGGGGCCACTGAGCAATTTTCTTTTTCCAAAGGGGGGGGGCAATAGGCCTAATAAGTTTGGGAACCTCTGCTTTAGTGCTTGAAAGTCAAGCATACTGGAGTTTGCCCCATCCCCAGGGTTTTCAGTATCCTTAAGGAGATCAGAAGATTAGGTTCTCTGATGATGGCTTCAACCCCCACCAGTGGTGTCTCCCTAAGTGTAGAGGGTATAGACCCCTGCAGTCCAGTTCTATTAGCCACTAACTGTCAAATTATTTTTTACACAGAAATATTTTCTTCAGAAGGTATAATCACAAATATAGAAATGTCCCCTCCAAATGTGGGAAGGATAATTCCCTCTCCTTGCACTAACTCAGTCTCTGAGGAGGGGAAGGGGATTAGGCCCATATTTTAGCTCAGTTTCCATAGAACACAGTTTCAGGCAGTGGAGTTCCAGGTACCTTGACTACTCAGGGCTTCCATGCCCAGCTGGCTGCACCTTCTCTGCTGCCATCTTGACTCAAAGGTTGCCATTGTTTGAACTCCCCATCTATGATGATCCCATCTGGCACCTGGAACTGAGGAGGACAAACAACAGAGAACAGAAACAAACAAACAAAAAAAAAACCCAGGCCTATTTCTCAGAGCCAGGTAACAGATAAGGAGCAAGGAAGGAAGGTTTCATCAGTTTAGTTCATGTGCTGTGAGTGAACTGGGATCTTCATCATTGGGTGAAGAGGATTGATAAGAGAGGAGCAGAAAGAGAATAGTGGAAAAAAGATACTGGCTTGGTCTTGCCAATTTTTTTTTGGCCTTTTGGAGGGCATTTGGGGTTAAGTAACTTGCCCAAGGTCACACGGCTAGGTTGTGTGTGTGTGTGTGTGTGTGTGTGTGTGTGTGTGTGTGTTAAGTGTCTGAGGCCGGATCCAAACTCAGGTCCTTCTGACTCCAGGGCCAATGCTCTACTCACTGTGCCACCTAGCTGCCCCCAGTCTTGCCACACCTCCCCTGACATACACATAGTAGGGGATGTACTGGGTACCATGTTAGGTGAACTGGGCATGCCAGAGAAACCCAGGTTACACAGATAAGTAAATATCAGGTAAATCGAGGATGGAAAGAGCAGCAACTAGTGGAGAACTAAAGAAAGAACTTTCAGGGAGGAAGCCCCAACAAAGTTTTGCCTGCCTGGAAAGAAATGTCATGAGTAAATTTAACACAGGTAGAGTGAGGTACAGACTCTAAGCAAGATCAGTTTATTAACAGTGACATGAATAATGGTTAACAGAACAGGTGAGACTGGCAACCTCAGCAAAGCCAGGGATCCTAAAAGAAGGAGGCACCCCTCTTTATTGACATACAACAAAGAAAGGGTCTTGGTAGGTGAAAATGAAAAAAGGTCATAGATTGTAAAGGGCAGGAGTGTTACAATTGGCTATACTGAGGAAGTTTGACTGGCATTCAGGTGAGGCTAATCACTCCCACCTCTAAAAATTAAGGAATGCTAATTGTTTTATAGGACCCTTCTGTGTCTTGTAGTCTTTGCTAGGGGACCACAACTGACAGACTTGCTGTCTCCTTTGAAGAAATAAAAATTCCCCTAACTACACAAAGATGGGTAAGGACAAACAATGTATCTTTTGGGCATGGTAATTTGTGGAGCTTAACAAGTACATATCTAGGAAGTATGCCAAGGGATAATAGCATGAGAATAATAACTTTTCTTTTAAAACTAACTCAACTCAAGGATATAGAAAGGTAGCTTTAGGCAGATGCAAACTCACTGATAAAAACCAATATAGCATAAAATCAGTTACATTGTAGAATCAATACAATAGAAATCCATACAGTAGAAACTAGAGATAATATTAATTTTTATCTTTTCAAAGCTAAAAATTGAGAAAGGATGGGGTGAGGAGCAAGTACATTCTGGGCATGGATGACAGAACTATTTGAGTTTACAGAAGTGAGTGGTCGACTGTTAAGTTCAAGGAATAACTAGTAATCCAGTTTGACAGGAACACAGAATATATAAAGAGGGAAAACTGGAAAGAAGCCTGGAAAGGTAGGCTAAAGGCATGTTATTGAAGTACTTGAACCCTAGGCTAGATTTTTGTGTCTAGTGTTCTAGGAGAACTAACATACTAGCAACTAGAGCAGTGCTATCCAAAAATACATGAAGATAATAGAATTTCAGAGCTAGAAGGATAGGTTTAAACCTGGTGTGACCTTGGGTAAGTCACTTCCTTATTCATCCTCCATTTTCCCATCTAAAAAATAAATGATGAGCTCTAAGTTTCCTTTCAATTCTTAAGGTATGAACCTTTGGATTTCAACCCACTCACCTTAGAAGAGAATAGTAATACACAGGCCTAGTACTCTCATGAGACTTTTCACCTCCCACCCCCTCCTGCCCAAAGCCTTCATAGCACACTACCTTTTCTGTCCCTCTTGTCCTTCTCCATTCCCTCTCCTTATATATGCTTTCTGTAGACAAATACTTATCTGGTCTTTCTGTTGCATCCACTGGTTTAAATTAAATAAAATAATAAAAATACAGAAACCAGCACAAATGAGGTTGGTATAAATTTTTCTGGCATCAGTTAATAAAACATAATTAAGCCTTTCAAAATGTTCTCTTTCAAAACCTTAGGTTTAAATATAGATATGGGTTATGTTATTTTAAATGTATCAGCAACACTGGCTCCTTCACATTCAAAGGTTGCTGTACAACAATCATTGTTGCCAGAAAGGAATATGGATTTATGCCAACCCTGAGAACCTAGAGCACATCACAGACTTTTAGAGCTGAAAGGAAGGAAATTGGGAGAGATATATAGACCAATCAGTTTATAGATGAGGAAACTGAAGCCCAGTGAGGTACCCTTTGAGATATAATTAGGGCAGGACAACTGAAACTTTGTCTCTAGGGTGCCAAAACTTAGAGGGACAATGAGCATTTTCAGTACTTCGGCAGCTCAGACAACTGAATTTAGTAACACTAATTAGTTAAAATAAGAAGCTAAGAAATGGCTTCCAAATACCATTCCCCCCATCAATTGCTATGGTCACACCCCCTAGATGAATTACTTCCCTACCCAGCCCACCCTATTTCTGCCACCCACTATTCGGCCAAGCAGCAGTTTTTGCAATGTTCCTAAGTTCCCTCTCATTTCTCAGCTGAACTGAGGGTTTATTTTTTGCCACTAGTTTCATGTACAAAAATTGCTGGTTCTCTCTGAGACTCCTAATTCTTAACTGCTTTGTATGGAATTGATGGAAAACCCAAATTCAGGAATTCTGCCAAAGTACTGTCAAACTTTGGTGAAACTCTACATCTTCAAGGAAATCTACACCTAGGTGTATAGTAGATTTCTCAACATCGTGGTTCAAAATTGTGGCCAGGTTTGGTAGTTTTACAGTAAGCCTGGATGTTTGCCATCAGAGACTACTGACTACTATATAGGTATATAGGATGCAAGGCAACAGTATGCATTATGTAGAAATGAAACTTACCTCTTTTCAAGGGAGGACCTTTTAGAGTACAAATAGTTTTCTTTTTCAAAGAATAGATCCAAGGATTTAGAGCCCAAGGGGTCCCCAGAAATGATTTATTGTAACCCCCTCATTTTAACTGAAAGAAATAAGCTTCACCCTGTGTTGTCAGAGCCACTTTTATTCAAGTTATGAACAGTTTCAGGGAGAGAGACAGGTGTTTCTCCCTGTCAGGCCAGGGCTTTGCTTAAAGTAATTTATAAATAATATTTATAAGTTCATAATAACCTTGAGTGAAGAAAAAACCAATCAAATAACAAAAGTGCTGCAGTTTTGTTATAGTTTGTAATATTTGACACAAAGGGTAGAATTACAGCATAGTCACTTGCTTAGAAAGATCTGCTCCTCAGATTCTGTCCTTTTGATGATGCAGGACACCCCTCTGCTTTAAAGACACTAATCCCAAACTCTAGCAACACATAGGCCTCAGGTTCTGTAGTTTTCCATATGATAAAGAAGGAAATTGAGACCCAGATAGGCCAAGGGACTTGCCTAAAGTAGCAAGAGCAAGCCTGGTCTTCAGAATACAAATACAATGCTCTAAGATTATGTAAACATCAACTTGTTCCACACTAGAGTTCATATTTTCTAGATTTCATCATACTTCATTAAAATGAGTGTTCATAGATTGTTTTGTTTTATAAACAATGTTGTTCACTTGTTTTATTCTTTATGACTCTTTGGGCTTTTCTTGGCAAAGATACCAGAATGGTTTGCCATTTCCTTCTCCAGCCCATTTTACAGATAAGGAAACCGAGGCAAAGAGAATTAAGTGACTTGCCCAGGGTCACACAACTAGTAAGTGTCTGAGGCCAGATTTGAACTCAGGTCTTCATGAATCTATGTCCATCAATCTATCCACTGCATCTCCTAGCTGTCCTTTTGTAGACAAATATATTGTCATTTATGAAATGAATTAGTGAATAAATGACTTATGTCAAAAATAAATTATATCATAGCAGACACACAATACCTTTACTTCCAGGTACAAACTTCAACCTCACACTTCAAAGCTCTATAATTTTATTAGTGGAAGGAAGTACTCCTTCCACCAATCTGGCAGCCCCTACTTGCCTTTTATGAGCTTCATGGCTAAAAAAAATTCCTCATCTTGCAGACAGCCCTAATAAAAAGCCTTTCTAAATTTTACTCGGGCTGGTTCTCAGAAAACATACACACGAGAAGGAAGGACTTAAAGACCTTCCCCCTCCCTTTGTGCCCTCCCACCTGCCAGAGCTCATACAGATACATAATGACTTTCCAGGGTCCAGCATCACCTCCATCCCACAATGAGGTTACAGTACTTTATTAGAGCCTTACTTCTTGGGTCTCTTTTCATATCAGGGGAGTTTTGGATAGTACATAGTGAGCTAAACCTGAGGGTAGGAAAAAGTGGGTCTGATTCCCACTACTGATAGCAGCTATGTGATCCAGGGCAAATCCATTAATCTGTAAACCTCAGGTTCTACAACCTATAAAATGGAGATAATCATCCCTGTATTATCTGCTTTTCAGGGTTGTTGTGAGGCTCAATCTTGTAAATAATATAAGTAAAATACTTTGCAAACTTTAAAATGTTTCATAGTTAAGATTGTGGTGTTTCTCATAAACAATTATTGTTACTGTTTCTTTCCTAAGATCCTACATTTGAAGTTAGAAGAAACAGAGTTTATCAAATTCAACTCAAGAAGCATTTATTAAGTACTTAGATGTGGCAGAGATTCGAAGAGAGGAGGGGAACATCCCTACCTTTAAGGAAGTTCACAATCTAATTGGGGGGGCGAGGAGAAAGGGAAAGAAAATATTCAAACAACTTTGTACAAACAACTTACATAGAGGACAAATCGGTACCATGAGGGAAGGCACTAACATTAAGAACTGGAAGATGGGCCATCTTGCAGAAGGTGAAATTTGAACTGAAACTTGAAGGGAACCAAGTAGGACAAGAGGAAGGAATGAGGAAGGAAAGAATTCTAGGCATGGGACACAGTCAATGAAGATGGCCAGAGTTGAGAGATAGCATGTATTATCTAAGGAATGGCAAGAAAGCCAGAATCACTAGACTGTAGAATACATAGGGGAAAGTTGTATAGTAGGAAGTGGCCAAGTTATGAAGGGCTCTAATATTACAGAGGAGGAAACAGGACCAAACATTGGAAGTGGCTCAATGAAAGTCATTCAGATGGGTAAGTGGTTATCCTACTTTATCCTAGTAGAAGATTGTCCCACAAATATTTACCAAGAAAGTAGTTGTCTTTTTTTTTTTGTTCCCCCTTGTCATTTTGGGTTATGTAGGGAAATAGGGAAATGGCCTTTGACCAATCCCTGAGTCCAGCGTATAATCACTGGAAAGTAAGAAACATATAATGAGGTATTAAATTAACACTTCATGAAGTATGAGAGTTCCTAGGTTGAGTTGGAAGGACCAACTTGAAGTTTCAACAGGTCCCTGGTCATCTTGAAAAAAAACAAGCTTCCTAGTTCAGTAATCAGTCCAAGCATGAACAAACCACCAAGAACACAGACATTGGAAGAATCACTTTTCACTAGAGATTTCTCTCTCCTTTCCCCTCCATTAGCCATGGCATCTTGTACCAGAGCTTTAGCTCAGCAAGAGAGCTAACAGGGTTGGCTGGCGTAAAGCAAAGAAACTGCTGCAAGGACCAATACCTCTGCAGCAAAGAAGAAAGCCAACTATGGATTCAAGAAAGAATTAGCCCTGGTTGTCGATAGTTGGGCTGCCCAAAGGAGTAGGCTTATGGAAACCAGCTTAGTGACTTGAATAAGAGATGTTGCACCCACATAGGGTGCAAAAGGAGGATATCAGGGACCTGCAGAACTGAAGTTATGAGTTACCCTGTCCACACCTGTGAGCCTCACCAGCAGTGTTTTCTAAGTTTTTCTCTTCCCTCTGACACTGGTAGTATTTGTGGGAGAATGCACCAAATGTTCACTGGGGGAATATTTTGAAGTTGCTGTCTTCAATGTGTCATCTTAGTAAATGCCTTTGCTTTGAGCATATTGTAAATACTGATTTGCGATTAAAGATAAACTCACCAATGGGGGCTTGTGAACTATAGTTTTAGGAGTGGATGCCCACAGACTATACTTTTCAACCTGAGGATATAGGTTACTCCCTGGGGAGGTACACCAGAGGGGATGCTACAAATAAAACATGGCAGGCATTTGGTTTGTTGAGGACTTTAGAGATACAGAGCATTATAGTCCCTCAATTGTTTTATAACTAAACAAGGTAAGGCTAAAGAAATGAGAAATCATATACATATTTAGAGATAGGTGTGGTACTTAAAAACATTCAGAAGACATAATTTCTGGGTAATTTAATAATTTTATTAACAATACCAGCACTTTAATAAAAGGATGGTCATCTGGCCATCTTTTATACCAAAGACAATCATGGTGGTGGGTTCATGGCTTATATATCCTTTTGGAAGAAGAATGTTCCCAAGGACGACAATCAACACTGATTGGTTAACAATTAATGAAAGAATGACTATTAGAGGGGCTGGACCTGAACTCTGATTATGCCACTTACTTCTTAAGTTAACTCCAGTCTTAAGCAACCTATTAAAAAAATTTATCCCCACCCAAACCAGAGCAGAACACAATGGCTTCATGGTTAGTTCAACCTTCAGAGACTGAGGTCTTGAAATGAAAATCTGAATCTCCCCAAATCATTGGTTATTAATAATCATTTCTCTTACAGGTATAATTTTATTTTGATTTTTATTTTTTTGCTTTTTGGAGGGCAACTGGGATTAAGTGACTTGCCCAAGGTCACACAGCTAGATTTTGTGTTAAGTGTCTGAGGCCACATTTGAACTCAGGTCCTCCTGACTCCAAGGCCAGTGCTCTATTCACTGCGCCACGTAGCCGCCCCTATAGGTATAATTTTAAAAGGACTGTTGATATCTTTGGGGAAATTAGAGGAGTTGCCTTTTTTTTTTTTAATTAGTTTATTAGTTTAGTTTCAGTTAACAAGATTCAATTCCATAGTTCCTTGATTTTCAAATTTCCTTTACTTCCCTCCCCCCTCCCCACATGACAGCATAGAGTCTACTATAGGATCTGCAAATGCATTCATATTAGACATTATTCCAATTACAAAGGCGTATTGTACTAGGTGGGATGAAAGATGGTAAGGAAGAAATAAAACCAAACAATGAAAAGAACAAGATCATTTAGTTTGCTTCCATCAGGATTCAGGCTCAGTTCTTTCTAGTTATATCTCTGGATGGTGCATTTCTCACTTTCTTGAGTCTTTCGGGATTAACTTATATCACTGCATTGATGAAAAGAGTCCAGTCTGTCAAAGTTGGTCATCACAGATATGGTATGTCTGTGATTGTATACAAATTTCTTCTGATTCTACTCTTCTCGCTCAGCATCAGTTTGTATAAGTCTCTCCAGGTAATTATGAAATCCGTCACCTCTTCGTTTCTTATAGCACAATAATATTCCATTACATTCATATACCACAAATTGTTTAGCCATTCCCCAATTGATGGGCACCCCTTTAGTTTCCAATTCTTTGCAACCACAAAAAGGGCTGCTAAAAATATTTTTGTACATATGGGTCTTCCTCCCACTTCTATGATTTCTTTGGAATATAACCCTAGAAGTGGTATGGCTGGGTCAAAGGGTATGAAATTATTTATAATCCTTTGGGCATAATTCCAGATTGCTCTCCAGAATGGTTGGATAAGTTCACAACTCCACCAGCAATGTATTAGTGTTCCAATTTGTCCACATCCTCTCCAGCATTTGTCACTTTCTTGTTTTGTCATCTTAGCCAATCTGACTGGAGAGATGTGGTATCTCAGAGTTGTTTTGATTTGCATTTCTCTAATTAATAGTGATTTGGAGCATTTCTTCATATGCTTATAGATATCTTTAATTTCTTTCTCTGAAAACTGCCTGTTCATATCCTTTGACCATTTATCAATTGGGGAGTGACTTGTATTCATATAGACTTGGCTCAATTCTCTACAAATTTTAGAGATGAGTCCTTTATCAGAGACACAAGTTGTAAAAATTCTTTCCCAATTTCCCACCTCCCTCTTGAACTTGGTTACATTGGCTTTTTTTGTACAGAAGCTTTTCAATTTAATGTAATCAAAATTATCCATTTTGCATTTTATAATGCTCTCTAATTATTGTTTGGTCCTAAAGTCTTCCCCTCTCCACAGATCTGTCAGGTAAACTATTCCTTGCTTTCCCAAATTGCTTACAGTATCTTCCTTTACACCTAGATCATGCACCCATTTGGACTTGATTTTGGTATATGGTGTTAGATAATGGTCTATGCCCAGTTTCTGCCATACTGTATTCCAGTTTTCCCAGCAGTTTTTGTCAAATAGTGCATTCTTATCCCCAAAACTGGGGTCTTTGGGTTTATCGAACAATAGATTGCTATATTCATTAACTGCTGGGTCTCCTGCACCTAATCTATTCCACTGATCCACTACTCTACACCTCTGCCAGTACCAAGCAGTTTTGATGACTGCTGCTGTATAATATAGATTAAGATCTGGCATAGCTAGTCCACCTTCCCTAGCGTTTCTTTTCATTAATTCCCTTGATATTCTAGATCGTTTGTTTTTCCAAATAAACTTTGTTATTATTTTGTCTAACTCTAGAAGGTAGTTTTTTTGTAAATTGATTGGTATGGCACTAAATATATAGTTTAGTTTGGGTAAAATTGTCATTTTTATATATTAGTTCGACCCAGCCATGAGCAATTGATATTTTTCCAACTATTTAGATCTGCTTTTATTTGTGTGAGAAGTGTTTTGTAGTTGTGATCATATAGATTCTGGGTTTCTTTTGGCAAGTAGATTCCCAAATATTTTATAATATCTACAGTAACTTTAAATGGGATTTCTCTATCTCTTGCTGTTGAGTTTCATTAGAGATGTACAGGAATGCTGAGGATTTATGTGGGTTTATTTTATATCCTGCAACTTTGCCAAATTTATTTATTGTCTCTAGTAGTTTTTTACTTGATTCTCTAGGATTCTCTAAGTATATCATCATATCATCTGCGAAGAGTGATAGCTTGGTCACTTCTTTACCTAATTTGATTCCTTTGATTTCTTTTCCTTCTCTAATTGCTACTGCTAGTGTTTCTAGTACCAGATTGAATAAGAGGGGTGATAGTGGACACCCTTGTTTCACTCCTGATTTTATTGGAAAGGCTTCTAGTTTATCCCCATTGCATATAATACTTGCTGATGGTTTTAAATAGATGCTATCAACTATTTTGAGGAAGGCTCCATTTATTCCTATACTTTCTAGTGTTTTTAATAGGAATGGGTGTTGTACTTTGTCAAAAGCATCTATTGAGATGATCATGTGGTTTCTGCTAGTTTTATTGTTGATGTGCTCAATTATACTGATGGTTTTCCTAATATTAAACCATCCTTGCATTCCTGGAATGAATCCTACCTGATCAGAGTGTATTATTTTTGTGATGAGTTGTTGGAGACTTTTGGCTAATATTTTATTTAGAATTTTTGCATCTAAATTCATGAAGGAAATTGGTCTATAATTTTCTTTCTCTGTTTTATCTCTTCCTGATTTAGGAATCAGTACCATATTTGTGTCATAGAAAGAGTTTGGTAGGACTCCTTCTTCACTAATTTTCCCAAAGAGTTTGTAGAGTATTGGAATCAATTGTTCTTTAAATGTTTGATAGAATTCACTAGTAAACCCATCTGGCCCTGGAGATTTTTTCCTAGGGAGTTTTTTGATGGCTTGTTTGATTTCTTTTTCTGAGATGGGGTTATTTAGGTAATTCACTTCCTCTTCAGTTAATCTGGGCAACTTGTGATTTTGTAAATATTCATCCATTTCACTAAGATTGTCATATTTATGTGCATACAATTGGGGAAAATAATTCCTCATTATTTTTTTGATTTCCTCTTCATTGGAGGTAGATTCACACTTTTTATTTTTGATACTCATAATTTGGTTTTCTTCTTTCTTTTTTTTTTATCATATTGACTAAGGGTCTATCAATTTTGTTGATTTTTTCATAAAACCAGCTCTTAGTTTTATTTATTAATTCAATGGTTTTCTTAATTTCAGTTTTATTGATCTCACCTTTGGTTTTCAATATTTCTAATTTAGTACTAAATTGGGGATGTTCAATTTGTTCTTTTTCTAGCTTTTTCAATTGCATGTCCAATTCATTGACCTCCCTTCTCTCTGCTTTAATTAAGTATGCACTCAGAGATATAAAACTTCCCCTGAGAACTGCCTTTAGTGCATCCCACAAATTTTGGTATGTTGTTTCATTATTATCATTCTCTTGAATGAAGTTATTGATTGTTTCTATAATTTCTTGTTTGACCCACCAATTTTTTAGGATTAAATTGTTTAATTTTCAATTAGTTTTTTAGTCTATCTTTCCATGGCCCTTTATTGCATATAATTTTTATTGCATCATGATCTGAGAATGATGCGCTTAATATTTCTGCCTTTCTGCACTGGATTGTGAGGTTTTTATGCCCTAGTACATGGTCTATCTTTGAGTATGTACCATGCACTGCTGAGAAGAAAGTAAATTCCTTTTTATCCCCATTCAGTTTTCCCCAGAGATCCATCATATCTAGTCTCTCTAAGATTCTATTCACCTCCTTAACTTCTTTCTTGTTTATTTTGAGGTTAGATTTATCGAGTTCAGAGAGGGGAAGATTAAGGTCCCCTACTAGTATAGTTTTGCTATCTATTTCTTCCTCTAATTCCTTTAACTTCTCCTCTAGGAATTTGGATGCTATACCACTTGGTGCATATATATTAAGTAGTGATATTGCTCCACTCTCAATGGTGCCTTTTAGTAGGATATAGTTTCCTTCTTTATCTCTTTTAATTAAATCTATTTTTGCTTTTGCTTTATCTGAGATAAGTATTGCTACCCCTGCTTTTTTTTTACTTTAGCTGAGGCATAATAAATTTTACTCCAACCTTTTACCCTTACCCTGTGGGTATCCCTTTGTTTCAAATGTGTTTCTTGTAGACAGCATATTGTAGGCTTATGGTTTTTAATCCATTCTGCTATCTGCCTCTGCTTTATGGGAGAGTTCATCCCATTCACATTCACAGTAATAATGACTATCTGTCTCTTCCCCTCCATCCTATTCCCTCCCCTGTTTATGTTTTTGTTTCTTCCTTCTCCCTTCCCCTCCTTGAAGTTTTCCCTTTTGACCACCCCCTCCCTCAGTGTTCCCACCCAGTGATCCCTCTTCTTAACCTACCCTCTCCCCTTATTACTGTTTCCCTCCCTTCTAATACCCCCCCCTTTAGTCTCCTCTTTTTCACCCCCCCTTACCCTTCTGCTTTCTATAGGATGAAATATGTTTTTATACTTATCAGAGTGAATTACTCCCCGTTTGATTCCAAACCAATGAGAGTAAATTTCAAACATTGCTCCTCTCCCTCCCTCCTTTTCCTCTATTTAGTGAATTTATGTGTCTATTCACATTAAAATCTTAAACTTCACTGATTTAAGTTGATCCTTCTTTGAACCAGAACCAGTGAGAATAGTGTTTAAATGATGTTCCTCTCCCTCTTTCTTTCCCCTCTTCTATAGTGTGTTTTAATGTCTCTTCAGATGGCATATTTTACCTTTTCCTATCTAATCCTTTCCTTTTTCCCATTACAGTCTCTTTGATCCCCTTAATAGTTTTTTTTTTTTTAGACATCAGGTTAGTGCATTCATACCCACACCCTCTATCTAAGTATACCCCTTTTGAAGGTCTTGATAATCATAAAGATTTTGAATATTGACAGTTATCAGCTCCACATATAGGGATGTGAACATTTTGCTCTTGTTGCATCCCAAGTAATGAGCGTGTGTTTGTGGGTGTGGGTGTGTGCACTTATGCATGTGTGAGTCTGTGTTTCTCTTGTTTACCTTTTTATGTCTTTCTTGAGTCTTGTAATTGGAGATCAAATTTTCCATTGAGCTCTGGCTTTTTCATCAGGAACATCTGGAAGTCCCTTATTTCATTAAACAGCCATCTCCTTGCCTGGAAGATTATGCTCAGTTTTGCCAGGTAGTTAATCCTTGGTTGTAGTCCTAGCTCTCTTGCCCTACGAAATATCAAATTCCAGTCCCTCCACTCTTTTAATGTAGAAGCTGCTAGGTCCTGTGTGATCCTAACTGTAGTTCCTCGATATTTGAATTGTTTCTTTTTGGCTGCTTGTAGAATTTTTTCTTTAATCTTGTAATTCTGGAATTTGGCTACTATATTTCTTGGAGTTTTCAGTTTGGGATCTCTCTCAGGAGGAGTCCGGTGAATTCTGTCGATAGTTATTTTATCTTCTGATTCCAGGACCTCAGGACAGTTTTCTTTGACAATCTCTTGGAGGATGTTGTCTAGGCTGCTTTTTTCATCATGGCTTTCTGGTAGACCAATAATTCTTAGGTTGTCTCTCCTGGATCTGTTCTCTAGGTCAGTTATTTTTCCAGTGAGATATTTTACATTTTCTTGCAATTTTTTGATCGTCTTGTTTTGTTTGATTGACTCTTGCTGCATCATAGAGTTCTGAGCTTCAATTTGATTGTTTCTAATTTTTATCGAATTATAGTCTTCAGTTATTTTTTGAAGTTCCTTTTTTAGGGAGGTATTTTCTCCAATTACTTCACTGAGACGTTTTTCCAAGTTGGTCACTGCCTCCCTGATTTGGTCTTTAAAGTTTTTCTTAAGCTCCTCCAGGAATGCTATTTGGGCTTGAGACCAGATCATGTTTCCTTCTGTGGTCTCAGGTGTGGGTAGAGAGTCTATATTGTCTTGTGTATTTTGTTGTTCTTGTCCTGCATAGTATGCTCGAATAGACTTTTTTGCCTTCCCCTTCTCCTTCTCAGCTTCTTTTTTTCCCATTGTGACTTCCTGTTTCTTAGTTTCTCAGGCTATGAGTTTAGGGCCTGATCCTTGACTTTGAATACCTCTGGGTGGCTAGTTTATGGTTAAGTCAGGGAAGTCAATGAGGGATGTAGATGAGTAGGTATGGGTGCCTCTGACCACTTCAGATTTCTGCCTCTCTACCCCTGGGCTATGAGTAGGCTTTTGTTGGTGAGGAGAGGTGGGGCTTGTTGGGACCCCACCCTCTTCTCTTCAGACTCCTGGCTGTCTCAGTTACACCCCTTCTTGGAGGCTCTCAAGCCTGGGGCTATTTCCATTAACTTGGGATTTCAATCTGGGTGGGAGACTTATCTTTGGGTTTTCTGCTTCTTGAAGGATGGATGGGAGGATCAGAGCAGCTAGAATTTACTTTGCCATTTCAGCCCCTGTATTATACAGGCAGGCAGTTTCTAAACTTCCAGGCTGGGGGCCGAATGCAGCTAGAGAAGCTGCTCTTTCCACTGAGGGCCCAACTCTCCTACCTGGCTCCACGGATCCTACCCGATGACCTTGTGATTCGTCCTCGGTAAGTCTGCAGGCTGGGGCTTTTTCTCTCTCGGGTGTAGTCTGCTTGTCTGCTCTTATGTCTGGGCTGTGCAGACCCCATGCGCTCTGCGCTCGACCAGTCTGGACACACTGGGCAACCTCCTGGGCTGGACTCTGCCACACTTCGTCTTCCAGTGGGTTCCGTCACTCAGGATTCCACTCAGATTCACCCTTGGAGCCTTAGTGACCAAGGAGCTCAGCCAGGTTACTGCTTCTTTCTTTTCCGCCATCTTGGCTCCTCCCAGGAGTTGCCTTTTAAGTGAAAGGTGAGTCACTGAGATCTGATTTGAGGTTGTGATTTAAGACATTTACAAGTATAAGAAATTAAAGAGATGAGGAAAGGAAGCTGACCCTGAAGACTGTATAACCTGAAAGAAAAGGAAAGAGGAAAAACAGCAGGGGGGACCAAGAGAACACTGTACATGGTAACAGCAATGTAATGATAATTAGCTATGTAAGACTTAGCTACTCTGATCCACACAAAGAATCATAACAATTCCAAAGGACTTATGATAAAAAGTGCTATCTACTTCCAGAGAGACCTGATGAACTCTAAATGGAGATTGGAGCTTTTTTTAACTTTGTTTTTCTTGCCTTTTTTTTTTTTACAACATGCCTAGTTTGCAAATATGTTTTGTATTACTTCCCATATATAATGGACATCATATTGTTTGCTTTCTCAGTGAATGGGAGAGGGGCTGGTGGAAGGGAAAAATCTGGGGGGAAAGAGTTAGAAAATAAAATAAAAAAGAAACAGCAGGGAATCAAAAGCAGTTTAGTGGAGCAGTCTGAAGAGACTAAGGGCAAGAGGAGTCAGCTTTGGTTGTTAGTTCCTGACTGGTTGACTAAAGGTCAAGGCTCCACTTAGTGCCCATCAATCCTGATACCTAAAGCCCAGAGGTGAAGCTTCTCAGAAGAGGATGTTGCTCTCTTCTGCCCCACTCTGTTCCAAGAGGGAAAGGCAGAAAGGGGAATAAGAGGTACCACTGTTAATTTGCCTTATCAGAAAATCAGGTTAGACTCAATTTTGCTTGGCTTAGTCTATCTAAATTATTTGACACAAGCTCTATTCTGATAAGACAACACAGCATCCTGCTTAGTGGAAAGCTGACTGGGTTGGTCTGTACGCTGAGGAGCTTTGCTGTTTTCTGGCTTAAAGGGAACTGCTACGTACATTAAAAGGTAACACTTCCTTGATGCCATTTAAAGGGTGCTTTTAAGTTGAAGGAGCATATCAAAGCCACATTTGAGCTGAGAAGAGAAGAGGATTTATCCAGCTGGAGAGCAGTGAAGACTAACAGACAAGCAATTAGCAAAGAAATGGTTTCTTGTAGTGCAGATAATCCTGAACTGGCCAATGACCTCAGTCTGCAGTCCTGAGCTATGATTTACCCTGAGCACATGGGTTTCCTTCATGTGCTTCCCTATCAGGTTTCTTTAAGTGGGTGGTCACTCTCCCCTACAAGAAACTGATTGCATTCATGGGAAAGTATGACCAAGCTTATGTGTAGATTGTAATGTATTTTATTATTTATACATTTCTGTTAACATGTATTATTATTTCTTTTGTCATTGTTATAATTTCTTTTGCCTTATTAAGTAAATGATTGTGCTTAAAATCTCAAAGTGTCATAATTGTGACTGACTGGTTTATGTAAATTGAAATATGTCAATGAGTTGTGAGTAGAGGGAGTGTATTCTCACTCAGAATTACCCCTAGAACCTTGAGAGAATATGAACGCAATGGTGTGGTGATCTGTCTAGGAACATAGACCTGTGTTAGTGTGAGCAGGCTGAAGTACAACCCAGAGAGCAAGTAGATGTCTATATGTCCATGTGAGAGGTGTGAGGCCCCTATTGTGACCTGTAACAAATACAAAGGTTCATTTTTAACACTATTATTTTCCAAGTGTTGCTATATGACAATGAACCATGGAACACCACTACCTCCTAAAACTAGAGACAAATACCAGTAGAGATTAAAGGGGAGTTTTGTGTTAGGTATGAGCAGTCTAAATCATATAGCCACTTAGGATGCTGAAGAATAAAAATAAAAGGACATCAGGAAGGAAGAGTGACAGGAGGAACATGGCCTGGCCATTTCCACACTGGGTGGCCTCTTCTAGCATACTTTTGGGCAGGTATGGATGGGTTGTGATATGTGCATTGTTGGAGGGAATGTTGAGATCACAGATCCATATGAGTATCTGAGATTAGAGGAATCAGACAAAGGTAGGAAAGAGAAAAGAAAGGGAAGAGAAGAGGATCCAGAAAGAAAGGAGGCAAGGGATAAATGCTATAGGAAAGGGGGCAAGGGACAAACATTTATTAAGTGCCTACCATGTGCCAGCCACTGTGCTAAGCACTTTACAAATGCCTCACTTGATAGAAGGGAGTCCTGCACTGAGCAGGGGGTAACTAGAAGGGGTAGGTTTTTTCTTTTCAGAGTCAGGTGCCAGGAGAGTTTCATAAAGCTCATAGAAAAGCCAGGACTCAATACCTTCCTTCAAAGGAACATATTTCAACTTAAAGGAGGAGAGGTACTAGAAAGAAAGACTCAAGTCTCCTAATTTCTCTAATGGAGGAGGCACGGAAACAGAGGAAGGACAGATATAAAGACAGAAACAAAGGAGACAGGGAAAGGAAAGAACCAGAAATAGGAGTCAGGGGAAGAGAAAGGTGAAGCAAAGAGGACAGAAAGAGAGAGACAGACAAGAGACACACAGAGAGAGGGACGGACAGAGGTAAGAAACAAAGGAGATAGAACAGACTTGGACACAGCTGAGCAGAGTTAACAGGATGGAGGGAAGAGAAGAGACAGAGACAAAGAGATACAGAAAACGGATGAAGGGAGGAGCTGGTGCAGAGGAAAGATAAGAGGGGAGGAAAGTGAGAGGCTGATGCAGAGGGCTTTGTGTGCCATGCACCCCTTTGGCAGTCTGCAGCAGCCTGTGCACCCCTTCTTAGGGTAAGGTTTTGTTGCTTACGTTCATAACTGAAGGAAAGGAGAAATTTCGGTTAGTCGTTAGTGACACTAAAGATGGGATCCCTCTCCCCATCCAAGTTCAAAGGATGCCCTGAAAACTCTATGCAAAGACCCCTGGTTAAGCATCCCTGAGCTAGGGAGGAGACCGAGGAAAGAAGCTGGGAAAGCCAGGAGACAGAGACAGGGACAGTCGCTGGACCAAGTGTCTTTTCTTTCTTGACACAGCGCCTGGAACACAGTAGGCGCTTACTGAGTGCTCCTTGACTGACAGTCATAGAGAAGCCAGGATCAGGGGCCAGAAACAGAGGGGCGGGGCCAGGCTGGGGGCTGGGCGCTCCTTTGCCCTGCTCTCCCCGGGGGCCACCAGGGGGCGCTGCTCCTCCCGGCCCTGGGACCTCTCCCGCCTCCTCGGGGCGGCTCCGCCGCGGGGGTGGGGACGGCGCCGGCGCCAAAATCAAACCGCGCCTCCACCGCTCGCTCCGGCTCCGACTCCGGCTCGCTCCGGCCGCCGCTTCTCCCTCCGGGGAGCGCCGGTGCCCTCGCCATGGTAAGCGCCGCGGGGGACAGCGGGGCCATGTGGGCGGCCCCCACCCCCGCCGCCCTGGAGGGCCCCGGCTCTGCCTCTCCCCAGGCTGGAGCCCCTCGCTGGCCTCCTCCTCCCCTTCCCCCGCCTCCTGGGTCCCCCTCCTCGAGCTCCTCCCCTTCCTCCTTCCCCTCCTCTGCCGCCTCCCTTCCTCCTCCTCCTCCCCCTGCTTTCCCTTCCTTCCTTTCACTTCTCTTCCCTTCCTCTTCCTGCTTCCCTTGCTCCCCCAGACCCTTCCTTCTCTTACCCTCGCCCTTCCTCCTTCCCCCTCCCTTGCTCTCCCTCTTTTCCTTCCCCCGCCTCCCTCCTTCTCTTCCTCCTCTGCTTCACCTCTCTCTCTTCCCCTTCCCCTCCTCTCTTCTTCCTTCCTCCCCCGCTCTTTCCCCTCTCCCCACACTTTGTGGGCTGTATTTCGTCTCCTTTTTCCCCACCATGCTGCTAGGCGCTACAGTCTGCCCGCCAGCATTTATCGCCTGCCTACTCTGTGCATTTTACATACAAGTAAACTCAGACTGGATTGTGATTTTCCTGTGGTCACAGCAGCAAGGGTAGAAATGCTGCATTTGAATGCATTTCCCCTCCCCATTTCTGGCCTTTCCCCCCCATCCCAGGGCTGCATCGGGTTCCCAGCTTTCTTACTTAAGGTGCTTTCTTGCTCCATTTAATGCTTGCAAACTCGGAAGGAGTTAGATCATTTAAATTCGACAAAACAAATCAGGTGCTGAGGATTCATAGATGAAAAGGGACCCTCTTTTAGAATGTAAGCGCCTTGAGGGTAGTGTAATGCTGGGTTGGGGCACTGGAGAGATCTGGACAAAATACTGTAGGACAGGGTTATTCTTAATCAGCGGTTAATGAATTTGCTTGTTAAAAATGTGTTCATAACTGTATTTCAATGCACTTTACTTTCTTTGAAACACAATTTATTTTATATATTTAAAAACATTATTCTAAGAAGACTGTCACAGGGGACCATAACACGAAAAAGTTCTGCCTTGGAACTTTTTAAGGAGGGAGAAACCACCTTCTCTTGGGGACAAGAAGGTGAGACAGACTGAGAGGTGAAGGCTGAGTTCCTTGAAAGGCTTTTGAAAGGCAGAGAAAGAAATACATCCTAGGCCATCTGGACAGATGCTTATGTCAATTCTCATAGATGGTTTTTACCAGAAAATGAGGGGCCTTAAATTCTAGGCTGAATAACTTGTACTTCATCCAGACATTGAGGTTTTTTGAGCAGGGATAAAGGGTTGGTCAGACTTAAGCATTAGGAAGAATATTTTGGTAGTTCTGTGAAGGGTGAAGAAATACCGTACAACTACTGTAATTCTGGTCCCCAAAGTCTACTACAAATACTATTGTTAAAAATAATTTCCTCTCCCTGGCAATGTGCCTGGCAAATAGTAGGTGCTTAATAAATGATCCTTGAGTAATGAATGGAGGGCTGGAGCTGTAGCAGCCCTGGTGAAAGACCAGCAATGGACGTGAGATTATCAAATAATTAGCAAGCAAGTAAAATTCACCATAGTTCAAAAGGCCAATAGAGGAATGGCATTTATTTTATTTATTTAGTAGCTTTTATGTTTTGTAAATTTATGAAATATTTAAGCCATCGTAAAACAAAAGTGGAGAACTCAGTCACCACATGGTATCCTTCGATTGGGAAAGGAGTGAGGGGTGAGATTATTTTTCTAATATTTGGGGTTTTTTTTGCATATACCTAGAATAGAAAAAGGATTGAGTTGCAACCTGTAGTTTTCTGTTAGGTACAGTGTTCTTTTCTTCTTAAGTATATAAGATCAACCTGTAGCTTTCCAAGCTGCTTCTCTGGCTTGCTTCCTGTTCAAGAGATTATTTTTTTTAATGCCTAATGTCATAGGTTAGTAGTGGGTTCCATGCAGAGCAGCTATATCTAGGTAGGATTTCAAACCTCATTCTGTTTCTTGTGCATTCTCACTACCCATCAAACTATTTCCAATGAACTTCACTTGAATTTTTTTAAACCTATTTGTTTAGATTGGCGATATTAACTGTAATTTGAGGCTCTTTGTTTTTAAGTTGAACGGTCAGTATTTTAGCTGAAATTATAGTGCAGAGAGGCAGTCCAGGGTATTTAAGTGTGAAGTTACTGCTGCTCCAGATGTAATTTTAACTGATAACGGCTTCTTTGTGGTTAGAATAACCCAACCACCTGGGTATAAATAAATTGGTGTGAATAAACCAACCTCAAGCTCAAATAACTTTAAAAAAAATTGTCATTATTGCAGGTTTATACTAACCCCTTCTCTTAGCAATTTGGTAGCTATAGTCCTGAATTAACTGATTGCCCAAATCTGTCTAGCATAGGTTTAAAACTTTTCCTTTTTGGTGGGAAAAAGTCTGTTCCTTACACCTGGGCTCTTTATAGAAGTTAAATCCAGAATAAAAACTGTTTTGATTGTTATCTCTGATAAAGAACTACTACAGGATGAATGGGGATAGTTTTTCTAAACCATTTCCTCATGATGGTGGAGGTTGGAAATATGAAATTCTATATCATCTTAGTGTATTTTTGATCTAGGCAAAGCTTACCAGATTGTGAGCTAATTAATGGCTGTTTAATTTGAAATAGCAGGGGTTGTCATAGAAACAATTTTCTTAAAACTAAGCATATATTTACATAAAGAGCAGTCAAAGTTATCTCTGTAACTTTTGTACATATTAGTTTTCTATTGGAACTACTAATGGTTCTTAGAGTTGTTCCTAAGTATTTTTAAGCTATGATAAAACATCATTTATTAGAGCCCCTGATTTTATAAAAAAGATGAAAACACTTTAAAAAGAAATTATCCAAGGGGGAACTCGGAAGGTCTCAGGTAACATGTGCCCTTCCATTTCTTATTTTTCAGCCATATTTGCCCCTATTTCTATTTTGCAGAGAAAAATTTTCTGCCTCTTAGGTTTTTAATGAAGGTTATTCACCTGGTGTCCTTTTATATTGATCATTTCATATCAGAAAAAGCTGTAATTGTCTACAATTGTTGCCTCCATTTCCTTTCTTCACTCACTTCTCAACTTTTGTTAGTCTGGCTTCTGATCTCATCACTGAAAGGGTTTTCTCCAAAGTTATCAGTGCTATTTTAATTGCCAGCCTAAAATGCTATCTACCTCCTGACAGAGGAGACAGACTCAATATGCAGAATGAGATGTAGATTTTTTGGACCTGCCTAGTTAGATAATTTGTTCTATTTCAATACCAATGTTTGTTAAAGTGGTTGGTTGTGTTTTTCTTTTTCTTTTTTTTTTCCAAGTTGGGTGTTAGGAGGGAAAGAACTAAATGTTTGTTAAATGGGGGGGGGGGGGAGTTGATTTTGTGAACTGATCCAACCATTCTGGAGAGCAATCTGGAATTATGCCCAAAGGGCTATAAATAATTTCATACCCTTTGACCCAGCAATACCACTTCTAGGGTTGTATCCCAAAGAGATCATAGAAGCAGGAAGAAGACCCATATGTACAAAAATATTTATAGCAGCTCTTTTTATGGTGGCAAATAATTGGAAATTAAGGGGGTGCCCATCAATTGGGAATGGCTGAACAAGTTGTGGTATATGCATGTTATGTAATACTATTATTGTGCTATAAGAAACAAGGAGCAGACGGACTTCATATTTACCTGGAGAGCCTTATACAAATTGATGGTGAGTGAGAAGAGCAGAACCAGGAGAAATTTGTACACAATTACAGACACAACGTATGTGTGACGACCAACTTTGATAGACTGGACTCTTCTCAGCAATGCAGGGTTATAAGTCAACCCCAAAAGTCTCATGATGGAGAGAGATGTCTATACCCAGAGAAAGAACTGAATTTGAATCCAGATTGAAGCAAACTACCTTCTCTTTTTCTTTTTCTTGTTTGGTTTTGTTTCCTCTTTCCCATTGTTCATTCCATCAGATACAATCCTTCTTTATAACCTGACTAGTGTCTAATGTAGAAGTATTTGCAGATACTATACTTGATTGTATGCTGCCATGGGGGGGTCAGGGAGGAAGGGAGAGAAAATTTGAAACTCAAGGAATTGTGGAAATGAATCTTGTAAATGGATCTTGTAAAAGTAAACAAATTAATAAAGACAGAAAAAAAAAGAAATTTTTTTAAAATTGCCAATCTAACAGCTTTTTCTCATTTCTCATTCTTGATTGCTTTTCAGTTGTTAATTATTATAATTCAATTCTATTCATATACTAAAACTTGTTCAGGCATTCCCCAATAGATGGACATCCCTTCAATTTCCAATTCTTTGCCATCACAAAAAGAACTACTATAAATCCATTTTTATGATCTCTTTGGGATACAGACTTAGAAGTGATATTGCTGGGTACTAGTACTATTTTTTAACATAATAGTAGTGAACCCCTGAAATCTGAATGGGGAAAGGATAGTGACATGATCAAACCTGCACTTAAATTACTTGACTGGATTGTGAAGAATGGATTTGGAATGAGGAGAGGTTTGAGATAGAAAGGCCAAATAGGAAGTTATTAGGATGGCAACCAACTGGCTGAAATTTGGCTATGTCAGAGCAACTCATTTACAGGCTGAAATTTGGCTATGTCAGAGCAACTCTCCATCTGTTACAATGGAGAGAGAATGAAGGTCTGTGCCAGGGAAATTAAAAACCTAGCCATAAGATACTTGAAGTAAAGACATCATAGAAGTGATTTTTTTTCTTGACTTTTTTTTTCTTCTGAGGAATATGTCTATTTCCTTTTTTAAAAAAAATGTAAACCTGGCTATGGACATATTTATGTTAATAGGTATAGCAGAGCATTATACATTATATATTTGAAATTTATATGTTATATAAAGGCTCAAATATCAGGTTCACTGAATAAATATTTATATTGAATCCAACCAGTCAGAATTTTAGTATCCCTGGTCTATCTGCTGCAAATAATAGTTGTAAAAAGATGAGTCCATAACAAACTGTCTTTTGGACACCTGGAACTGGATGTCCTGTACACATCTTAAGCTCAACATGTCCAAAACTGAACTTATTATCTTCGTCCACCATTCCCCCCTATTTTCTAACTTTGTAGTTATTTTTGAGAGTACCTATCTTCCCAGTTTTCCAGGCCTGAAACTTAAATGCCACCTAACACTCCTTTATTTCTTATATCCAATCTGTTACCAAATCCTGTTGATCTTACCTTTGCAGTATCTCTAGAATAATAAAACCAAACCTTTTTTGGACACTGCCACCATCCAAGTACAGGTCTTCATGACTAGATTGTGGAGTAGCCTGCTGGTCTACCTGCCACAAGCCTATGCTTATTCTAGTCCATCTTCTGTTTAGCTACCAAAGTGATTTTCCTAAAGCACAGGATCTGACTATATCATCTCCCCATTGAATAAAATCCAGTGGCTCCCTATCACCTCCTCCAGGGTCAAATATAAAATACTCTGTTTGGCCATTCAGAGCCCTTCATAATCTCTCCCTCTTCACCCTACCCCACTTACAGTCTTCTCACACTTTATAATCCTTCACTCCCTCACCTCCCATATACTCTGGTCTCTTTGATGCACCTGACTCTGGGCATTTTCACAGGCTGTCCTCTATGCCTAAAATTCTCTCTTCCTGACTTCCCTGGATTCCAGATAAAGTCCTGCCTTCCACAGGAAGCCTTTTCCAATGTTGATTTATTTCCTATTTATCCTGTATATAATCATGTTTATATATCAGTGTTTGCATGCCCTCTCCCGTAGTTGACTGAGCTCCTTGAGAGCAGGGACTATATTTTGCCTTTGTTTGTATCTATCCTCTGTGCTTAGCACAGAGCCTGGCACATACCAGGCATTTATTTATTGCATGTTTATTGATTAACTGACTCTGATGGTCACCAATCTTGACCATAACAGACAAGGACAGGAATGTTCTATAGACCTATTAGTATATGTATGAAAATGTGTAAAATTTCAGAATAGGCTCCTTGCTGGATTGTTTTAAAATGAAATGTATGTACTCTTTTTTTAGTCGAAGAAAAAAGGATTGAGTGCAGAAGAGAAGAGAACTCGCATGATGGAGATCTTTTTTGAGACGGTAAGTAAATTTTCTTCACATTTTTATTATTTCCAGTAGATTTTCTGTTTGCAAGGTATGAGGTAAGGTAAGAAGAAGAGTGGCTTAGTCCATAAGAGGACTGATCTTAGAGTCAGGAACACATAAGTCCTTGTTGTATCCTCTTATACACGCTAACTTTATGACCAGGGACAAGTTGCCTGACCTCTCAGGGCTCCAGGCTGTTCTCCCACACTGGGAGTTCTTTAGATAATCACAGGTCTGGACTCTCTGCCAAGGCCTTCTGTCCCAAAAGGAGAGGAAGTACTAGCAATAATCCAGGAATTTATTAGTAATGTTAATGACAGATTTTTATATAGCATCATCATAGATTTACAGCTTATAACCTTAAAGGTTATAAGTTCGCACCAGAGTCTACTTAAGTCCAGAGAGATTAAATGACTTCCTAAGGTCATACAGGTAGGAAGGAGCCAAGTCTTTCAGACCAAAGTGCCAAGCTTCCTGAAGAGCAGGTGCCATCTGGCAAAATTTTATGGTTTCTCTGAGCTTTTTTTTTCTTGACATCATCCAGTCAATAGATATGAACAAATAATGCCTTTTCATTTAGTAGAAAATGAAATCTCAGTTCATTAAAAAATTGTTCCATCTATGCAAATCAGAGGAGAAGACTGTGAAGCTTCTGTTTTCAAATGTCTGATAATACATTTAGGAAAAAATGACAAATAATTTAGTACAATTGAAAAACCTTTTTATTTGTTGTTGTTTTTTTTTTAATGTGAAGTTCTGTGATTAGACCATATATTTATTTTACATTTTCAACTTGACCAGCATTCTTTAAGTATAGCTCAATATTCTAAAAGTTCTTAATGACTAGGGGAAAAAGAATTATGCTAATTTCCTTAAGTCATCATTGCTTAATTTCACACTTCATATGTATAATGATTCTCCTCTATGATCTTGGACCAAATAAAATGGTGATGATCCTTGACAGTCTTTGAAAGGGCAAAAGGGAAAGAAAAATCCAAATTATATCATCCATCTGTATCATCTGTATAGATATTCTTAAGAATATTTTGACCTCTCAAGAAATTTGCTCAGCCTACATATTTTTCTCTAGCCTCCCCATATACTATCTCAATGAAGCAACATGGTGTTATTGTAATGGTAATGGAATTTAAAGATCCCCTTGTATTGGCTTGGTTTTGGGGTTGTGTTAAAACCCAGACCTTGTGAATCCCACTTGTGGGATAGACTTGTTGACATAAAGAGAGGGGGCTGAACTAGGAGGTACTCGTGCTATGGATAGAGAGGCCAGAAGAACTTTTGGGAGCATCATTGTGGAGGCAGAGAGAGAATTGCTGGGGGCCAGAGTTGCTGAGAGAGAGAGAGAGAACTGCCAGCTGAAGCCACCCAGATTACTGAGGGCCAATTGGAGCTTCCCAGGACTTTTGAGAGCTGCTACCCAGAGCTGCCGAGAACTGAGGAGGCATGACTGTGGTGCTGGTATTTTCTGTCTGTTTTGATGTTACTTTGCCAGATTCATCTCCTGGTAAAGGACGGTGCTGTTGTTGCAGAGGTCCTGGAACCTTGCTGTTGGTTCAGAAGCCCTGAAGGAGGATTTTCTTGTTGTATGTTTACAGAAATCCAGCAAGAGGGTCTTGCTGATGTTTTCAGGGGTCCTGAGACTGTTCTGCAGGCAGAGAGTGAGTTGATGAGGACACTGGCAGTGTATATTGTGGCTTTGTTAAGCTTTGTCTTCCCAGGAACAGATTGCTGAGAACTTGCCTCAGGTCAAGATAAAGAAAAGACCTCTCCTTGGGTATTGAGGGGTAAATGGCCTTTGTGCTCTCTACTGCCTCTTTGAGAAGGTGCTTGGTGGTAACTGATGATAATTGTAATTCAGTTGTGATCCAGGGGTGGAGTACTTTGATTTTTGTGCTTTGTGACTGACCAAATGAATGTACTTTGTTTATGATTGAAAACTGATCTCCACTTGAGAAGAGAGACTTTGTGATTGACTGAATGAATGTACTAGCCAGGGGTGGGGTACTTTGACTTTATACTTTGTGATTGAATTGAGAACTTACTAAATGACTGAGTTACCCTGTATTTTGATTTACTTCTGTGAATGTTTTGCCTTAATTTGTTACTGAATATATGGAGAGTTACTATATTCGTAATTCTGAACCTGGAAGTTGCTTTTGCTTGGCGTTACAGTTATAGAAAGAAGGCTGAAGCCTTCCTTGCCCTACCCCCCTTACATCTATTCTCTTTCCTTCAAGATTATCTCCAGTTTACTGTGTATATGTTTCGCTTGTACATAGTCATTTCTTGTTTCCTTCATTAGAATCAGGAGCTCCATGAGGGTCGGGGATTGTTTTTGCCCCTTTCTGCATCCCCAGCTTGTAGTACAGTAGCTAATACATAGTAAGCGCCTTATTAATGCTAACTGATTTAATTTGGGTTCCAGTTCTTGCCTTGCTATTTATTGCCCTGTGACTTTGGGCAAATCTTCTGTTGCCCTGTTTCGACATCTGTAAAATGAGGGGCATGGACTAGATAGCCTTTGAGATCCCTCTCAGCTCTAAGTCTGTAATCCATGAAAGTAGCCATGTGACTCAATCAGAAAATGAATTTAGTGCTAGAATGTAAGTCCCTTGTAAATAGAGATTATTTCTTTCATTGTACTTATAGCTTCAGTGCTAGGCTTGTAGTATTAGGTCTTTAATAAATACTTGTTGATTGATTCATAAATGTAAAGATCAAGTGAAGAGTAAATATATGCTTTTGATTTATACTTTTAAACAGAAAGATGTATTTCAGTTGAAAGATATGGAGAAGATTGCTCCCAGAGAGAAAGGAATCAGTAAGTATCAACATTATTTTTTGCATCTTTAAAATTCAGGGAGGTTGCTGTTAGTTTTTGTTTGGGGTTTTTTGTTTTGTTTTGGGTTTTTTGGTACACTGGCCTTTTTCTTTTCTGCAACTGTGCTGTTGTGTTTGTTTCCTTATATTTTGTATACAAAGGACATTAGAGTATGAATCAAGAAGACTACTTTTAAATCCTCTTTCTCTTGATACTTATTAGCTGAGGAATCTTGGGCAAGGCTCTTAAGCTCTTTCAGACTCAGTTTATTCATCTAGAATGGGTATAATAATATTTATGTCATAAGTTTGTGAGGACAAGCAATAAGGTACATAAAGCATTTTGCAAATCTTAAAGCAATATCAAATCCTAACTATGACTGTTGTTGTAATTTTTGTGACTCCATCCATGTGGAGATCTCCCTAGTGGGGAACTCCCTTCACTGATATCAGTCTGAAGCTCCTCTGTAACACATAGACAAAGAGAGATGCCTGGAACACTGAGAGCCTGAGTGCCTTGTCCATAGTCACACATATGTTAGGACTGCAAACGTGTAGAATGTATCAGAGACAGGATTAAACCCTGGTCTTCAGGAATCCAACACTGGCTCCCTGTGCATTACAGCATTACAGCAATGTCCATTACTTCTTTTTTTTTTTTTTTTTCCATTACTTCTTTTGTTGGTTCTTAGAGAGAAGATAAAATAAATCTAAAGGGAAAAAGAGCAAAGGATGTTTATAAAAAATACAAAGTAAAATTAATAGCTACAATTTTGATGAAGCATTTAAAAATGCTAGTTTTTTACTTGAATTTTATCTTCCAGACTCCATTTCACAGTTGACATCTCACCTTCTCAATGAAATGATATCTTTAGGCCTCTCAGCAGCAGATTTGCTTAGCCTGTGAGACAAATTAGCATTTGTCTGTGAGAGCAGTTTTCTATTATAACTTGATCAAAAATATATTTTAAAATGTATCGTTTAAAGCCAATACTATTACTTTTGAATTGTTTTTAATGCTACAAAAGAGCATTTCCATAACACAGAACACAAAAGCAGGATTTTTTATAGGAAACAATGGACCTTCTCTTCCCTTTCCCCTCAGCATCAGGATGCTTGTTTTACTTGTGACTGTTTTCTCCACAATATTATCCTCTTTGTTAATCCCTACTTATTTCCCTGTTGAGCCTTATGTATTTCTATATCAGACTCTGTGAATGTGTGTTTATATGTGTTCATCCCTCCTTTGTCATCTCAGATAAGAGCAAGATTTATCTGGTTGAATGTGAATTTTTGGGAAAATATAATTCCATTTTGTTCTATTTTCATCAGTTTGCTGTGTTTGACCCTTCCATGAACTTCAGGACCGTTTAGAATAGTTGGTGTCCGTCATTGTCTTCTTTCCTCTTCTTATTTGTATAAAAATACTTAATTGCTAATAAAAAACATTTTTAAAGGAGGATTTCAGCGTCTCTAGATTGTCCCTTTCCTTTATCTCATCTGATAGATGGTTCCTTTTGATTTAGTAAAACTAACTATACTATAAAGGACACATCCTTTGTCTATCTCCTGTACCTGCTGATATACATTCTTTTTAATAAGCATACTTTTTTTTTAAGTTTACATCATTCATTTCCACAAGATTTTGAATTACAAATTTTCTCCCCAATTTTTCCTACCCACCACCCCAAAACAGCGTTCCCACTGACTATCCCCTATACCCAATATGTTCTCTCCCATATCTTCTCCCATCCCCTCTCCAACTTTCCAGTAGGGCATAGTGGGTCTCTATGCCCCAGTCAGGCTTAGCATTCTTTTGATGCCAATTAGCTACTTTATAATATTTTCATAATTATATATTTTCAGTAAATCATTACACACAGGTGAACTCTTACTTCCCTGATCAGTTAAATAAGTAACATGATTCAGTGACTCTACTTTCTTTTCAAAGTTGGAAAAATGTAAGCCTTTTGCATGGTGATTCATTCATTGCTGATAATGCATAATCAATAGCCTGAGTGCTACACTGGTAGAGTAGCCTTGAAATGTCAAGAGAAAGCAAGGAAAGTCCCACTCTGCTGGGGACACTCCACAGGTGAAGCTTATGGGGAAACATGGACAAAAGATAGGAGATGATTGAGTGTAGATTGCTTATAATCTTTGTAGATGGAGAGAGTTCCCACATGGATGAGAAAACTGGTCCATTGGAAGATTTGTGGGAGATGCTTACTTTGTGTTTTATGTTATTTAAGTTTAAATATCAGTATTTGTGTTTAATTTGAACATTTTGCTTTTATAAGTGTGTAGTCATTTATAAAAATGAATGGAAGTCCTCTAAACATATTTGACTATGCAAACTCTTTACTGTTAAGATGTTTAGGTTATTCTGTTATGTGTTGGCTTTACTTTCTATTTATTTCAAAAGTCTAAGTCAGTTTGCATGTGCCTGTATCTATTACAGCTGCCTTTGATTTTCATGAGAGACAGCATGGTACAATTGATAAAGGAGGTCAGGAGGGACTCGGTTCAAATCTAGCCCTGATACATGCTAACTGTGTGATCCTGGTCAAGTCATTTAAACCCCAGGCAACTCTCCAAGGTAAATTACAGAAGCACTAGTCCAGGGACTCTCTAAAATCCCTCCCTCATCTTCATCTCTAACCATTTTGAGGTAGTGAGGGACAGTGGATAAAGAGCCAGACTCAGTAAGGGAAACCTAAGTTCAAGTTGCCATCTTTGACCTATAAATGGGCTGTGTACCTTTGTAAAACTAGCCAACCTGGTATAAACTAGCAGTTAGTCAGGCCAATAAAAGTTCTGAGAAATGTATAGGAAACGAGTAAATTTCAAAATAAATAAATTTCAAAAATTCAAAATGAATAAAAAGAGATTAAAAATATATCAAAAGCAAGAATGCAATTAAAGAAATTAAATGTGAGCATGTGATGACACCGGGGCAAAGGACAGCTTTGAGAAGAGGTGGCAATGTGCTCAATGTGTCAAGTTTGGCATTCTCAAGTAGCATGCTGCCTTAGCCCCTCCTTAAAGGATCTGGATAATTTTACAAGATTGTTCCCTGTGGATCTTCTAAACCTTTCCTGGTCTTCTTCATATAACTGCACTTTTGTTTGGATCCAGACTTATGGTTTCATTGATGTGGCAGACTTCCATGGTAGAGACACCCTGGGCTAGTGCTTCTGTGATTTATCTTAAAGAGTTGTCTAGGGGTTGAATGACTTGCCCACTATCACACAGCCAGCATGTATCAGGGCTGGACTTGAACCCAGTCCCTCCTGATTCCCTCTATCCACTGTACCAAAAATCAAAGGCAGTAATGTCAAAGGTAATCATTTGATTCCCCATGTTAAATATAGGCACATGCAAACTGACTTAAACCTTAGGCTCTCCCTAGGATACTTTGTAGTCCTTTTTGGGCCCTAGGTTCTTTTGAATAAAGTCCAGACCTTAAGAAGATTAAAAAGAGTATTGAGATATTTATCTCTTTCTAGGGGCATTTTAGCCCTTTATACTATAAGTACCATTAATGGAATTTTCCATTCATGTGTTATCTTTGTGTGATTCTACTTTAAGTTTATAATATTGTTTCTCTTTCTTTCAGCTGCTATGTCAGTGAAGGAAGTCCTTCAAAGCCTAGTTGATGATGGCATGGTGGACTCTGAGAGGATTGGGACGTCTAATTATTTCTGGGCTTTTCCAAGCAAAGCATTGCATGCAAGGAAACGAAAACTGGAGACATTGTCAACTCAGGTAAGCAAAACTTAGGAAAAGAAAAATAGGTCTTTTCTTCGTGAAAGGAGAATAGGTTTTTTAATGTCTTTCAGTGATAGCAACAGGTAGCAGAATAGTTAGAGTATCAGGCTTAGTGTCAGGAAGGCCTAGTTCAAATCCTAGCTCTGACTGTTGCTCTGGGTAACTATTAACTCTGGGTAAAGACTAAGCCAGTAAGGCATAGACGCCTTCCAGTCTCTTGGTGGAGGGAATTTCTATCCCTGGAGTCTCCTCTTTTGACTTATTGTTCAAAAATACTTTTAAATAGAAAAAAATATCCACTATATACCATTATAATAAAGAGAAGAGGCCTATAGTATGTCATTTAATACATCCTTTTTTTTTTTTTTAAAGCAATTGGGGTTAAGTAACTTGCTCAAGGTTACACAGCTAGTTATTTATGTGTGGGTGCTAAGTAACTGAGGCCAGAATCGATCCCAGGTCCTCCCCACTCCAGGGCTGGCACTCTTACTCACTGTGTCACCTACTCGCCCCAATACATTCTTAAAAATATAATAAATTGCTAAAAATATTACTCAGAATGTTTTGGTCTTTTTTCCCCTGGACCTATAATTTCATTGGAGTGGGGAACTCCATGAAGAAATTCTCTCTAGAAGTAAAGATTAGACAACTTTTCTGCAATTTATAATCTTAAAGAGTGTCTTGAGTGTCTTGCCCTTGGTTACACAGCCCATTTATGGGTCAAAGGTGGAGACTTGAATCCAGGTGTCCCTGATTCTGATTCTGAGTCTGGCTCTTTATTCACTGCCTCAAAATGGTCGTGGATGGGGATGGGGGAGAGGATTGTGATATATCTGCTTTTGTTAGAAACTGAGATATCAACAACATATCAATAGGATTTTATTGAATATTTTGTTGTGGTGGTTTGAAATAAGATACCTGGATTGTAACCTACATTGTTTTTCATGCTTTGTGTGGTGAAGTTATTGCAGTAGCCTGTGGTATTACTTAGGGAGATTTGAGCAAATGTTGGGGGAAGATTGTCCCAGAGGTGTATGACACGAGGAGGCAGGTTGGCCAAAGTGATGATAGAGAGTGAGGGATAATTTATGGATAACCTGCGCAACCCATTGATACCCAGAAAACAAATACCAAGAGATCTCAAGGAAGGTTACCAGCATGGGCATGGCTTCTTCTGAAAGAATTATGAGAATCTGTGAGACCAGGCCTCTGCCCTTGAGAGGTTTTTAATTTTTTGGAGGGATATAACTTTACATTAATCAAAATTTTATGTCACTGTGTTTAATCTTTTCAGGACTTTTTTTTTAATCAGGACTTTCTTTTTGCTAACTAATTTAGTGTCTTATATCATCACCTCACTTGTCAATAGTAACATTGTTCGTGAATATTAGTTCTGATTCTCATTCTTGAAAAAGTCTAATGTTAACATATATCTACTCTGAATATCATCCATTCATGAAAAACCCCAAGAGACTTAAATAGGATTTGTTTCTACTTATGTCTCTAAATTCCATGATATTTTTGAAGGTGAGAGATAAGACTTTTCAGTATTCATGTTTTCACTAATTAAAAATGTTTTGGATAGAGAAAAACTCTCAATATCTCAATATCTCAAGTTGTTTAGCACTGAATCAAGCTTTGTTTTAATGGGCCAATGGTAGACAGAAATTTACTTTAATATAATGCTTCAGCAACACAATATAAGCCTCCAAATTTGCAGCCAATTAGTATCATTTAAGCCAATTTCATTACCATTGATTTAGAAGCTCACAAGAAATTTACTGAACTGTTTCTTTCAATCACATCTAATTATTTTTAATGAGCCTGCCATTTTTGGAGCCCTCTACTACCATTTGTTTCCAAAAATGTCCTGTGAATTTTTAAGTCCCCTGAACTAAACATTCAGATTCTACTAACCTAGCTGCCTAACTGTGATGTCAGCATTAGTCTTCTGGGTCCAAAGTCCTTTCTTTCCCTTATTGGGTTAGTTCCAAGCATTACACTCTTTTCTGGGTATTTGTTTTTACCCTTGGCCAGACTCTGGATACTTAAAAAAAAAATCCCATTCAGCTTTTCATCCTGGAAGGCATTTTCCTTTCATCTCATTTGGGACAGCTGTCAGAAAATAGATTTTGTCTCTTTTTAATTCTTTTCACTATTAATTTCTTTTTTTTTTTTCAAAAAATGTTTCCCATTTATTTATTTATTTTTAGTTTTCAACATTTATTTACACAAGATTTTGAGTTACAAATTTTTCTCCCTGTCTTTCCCCTACCCCCACCCCAAAATATCACGCCTACTGAGTACCCCTTCACCCAATCTGTTCTCTCTTATATCCTCCCCCTTAACCCCTCTAACTTTCCAGTAGGGCAAGATGGATTTCTGTACCCCAGTGCTTATATAACTTATTTCCCAGCTGCATGTAAAAAAGTTTTTTTTTAAACATTTGTTTTAGAAACTTTCTCTTCCAGATTCTTTCCTTTCTTCCCTCCTCACCCACCCCCACTGAGAAGACAAGCAATTCAACATAGGTTGTACATGTGTAGTTATGCAAAACATTTCCATAGTAGTTATATTGTGAAAGACTAACTATATTTCCCTCCATCCTATCCCACTCCCCACTTATTCTATTTTCTACTTTGATCCTGTTCTTTTTCAAAAGTGTTTGCTTCTTGGGGCGGCTAGGTAGCACAGTGAATAGAGCACTGGCCCTGGAGTCAGGAGGACCCGAGTTTAAACCCCAGCCTCAGTCACTTAACACTTAACTAGCCATGTGACTTTGGGCAAGTCACAACCCCAGTTGCTCTTCAAAAAAAAAAAAAAAGCGTTTGCTTCTACCTACCCTCTCCCCCCAAATGCCCTCCCTTCTATCATCCCCCCTCTTATCCCCTCCCCTTTCCTATAGGATGAAATACCCAATTGAATGTGTATGTTATTCCCTCCTTAAGCCAAATTCAATGAGAGTAAGGCTGACCCATTCTCTTTTACCTTCCTGCTCTTCCCCTCCATTGTAACAATGCTCTCTTGCCTTTTTTATGTGAGATAATTTACCCTATTCTAGTTTTCTTTTTCTCCTCCCATTATATTCCTCTCTCACCTCTTAATTTTATTTTTTAAATATCGTCCCTTCATATTCAACTTATCCTGTGCCCTCTAAGTATACATACATACACATATGCACACACTCACCTATATATCTATACACACCTATGCATATATATATATATATATATGTATACATATATATTCCCTTTAACTGTCCTCATATTGAGAAAAGTCTCATGAGTTACAATTGTTGTTTTTCCATGTAAGAATGTAAATAGTTCAACTTTAATAAGTTCCTTATGATATCTTTTTTCCTGTTTACCTTCTCATGCTTCTCTTGCTTCTTGTATTTGAAAGTCAAATTTTCAGTTCAGCTCTGTTTTTTTCATCAAAAATACTTGAAAGTCTTCTATTTCATTGAATGATCATATTTTCCCCTGAAGCATTATACTCAGTTTTGCTGGGTAGGTGATTCTTGGTTTTAATCCTAGCTTGTTTGACCTCTGGAATATCATATTCCAAGCCCTTTGATCCCTTAATGTAGAAGCTGCTAGGTCTTGTGTTATCCTGATTGTGTTTCTACAATACTCGAATTATTTCTTCCTCACTGCTTGCAGTATTTTCTCCTTGACCTGGGAACTCTGGCATTTAGCTATATTATTCCTAGGCGTTTTCTTTAGGGGATCTTTTTTAAGAGGTGATCAGTGAATTCTTTCAATTTCTATTTTGCCCTCTGGTTCTAGAACATCTGGGCAATTTTCCTTGATAATTTCTTACAAGATGGTGTCTAGGCTCTTTTTGATCATGGCTTTCAGGTAGTCCAATAATTTTAAAATAATCTCTCCTGGATCTATTTTCCAGGTCAGTGGTTTTTCTAATGAGATATTTCACATTGCCTTCTATTTTTTTTTTATTTGTTTGGATCTGTTTTATATCCTCTTGATTTTTCATAAAGTCATTAACTTCCATTTGCTCCAATCTAATTTTGAGGGAATTATTCTCTTCAGTGAGTTTTTGAAATTCCTTTTCCATTGACTCTCTTTTCATGATTTTCTTGCATCATTCTCATTTCTCTTCCCAATTTTCCCTCCACTTCTCTTAATTGATTTTCAAAATCCTTCTTGAGCTCCTCCATGGCCTGTGATCAGTTCATATTTTTCTTGGAAGTTTTTGATGCAGGAGTTCTGACTTTGTTGTCCTCCTCCAGTTCCATACCTTTATCCTTTTTGTCCTCAAAAAAGGATTCTGTGGTCTGTGCTTCCTCTGCTTGTTCATCTTGCCAATTACTTGATTTTTTAGCTCTTTGCCATAGTAGAACTCTGCTTAAAGAATGGAGAGAGCTTTGTCCCAAATCCCTGGGGTTTTCGCAGCTGCCAGAGCTATTAGTTGGGTGCCCTCTCTACAGCCCCCACAAGCTCTGGCACACTGGCCACACACCACAGGACCACCACCCAAGACCATGATCCAGATCCAAGCAGGTCAAAATAAGAGTGATTATCCTCTGAATGGTCACTTGGTCCTTCTACAATCTGCAGACCAGGAGCTCTGGAAGCAGCCCCTCAGCAGCAGCTGCAGCCTCTCCCCAGGGCCAGGGACCAGACCACGATCTTCCTTTATCCTTCTAACAGAGTTCCCCACTGACTTTTTATTTTCTCTTTGGTGTTTATGGGTTGAGAAGTCTGGAAACCTCCATGGCTGCTGGTGATTCACTCTCCTGAAGTCTGCTTTGGTCAGTCTGGGCAGCCCTGGGGCTGGAACCCTGGCTCACAGGGGACTGTGCTTGGCTCCCAGCTGCAATACACCTTTCCTGTTGGCCCTCCAGGCTGCATTCAGGGGGAAATTTGTTTCTCTCTGTCACTTTGTGGGTTCTTTAGCTTTAAAATTTGTTTAGAGTCATTTTTTTACGGGGAAATGGTTGGAGCCTGAGCCCACACCAAGTTTGTGCTTTTACTCCACCAACTTGGCTCCACCCCCCCTCACTATTAATTTCTAGGACTTGACCTAGAGAATGTTTTTTTTTTTTTTGTTCAGAAATATGGGTAAACTTCATTTTGATTGTCTTTGGATCTAAAATATATGAGCCACTAGTTGACTTATTTTAAGAAAGTATAGGAATTTATTGTGATTCATTCTTTGATAGCTGGTATCTATTTAAAAGTATACAAAATGGAAGTTAAAATGACGATCTTTTTTTTTTTTTTAATAAAATGAATCTTAACTAAACCTCTCGGTCTCAGTTTTTTCAAATTCCTATAAAATGAAAGGACTAGATTAAATGATTCCTGGTGTCCCATTTCTGAATCTATGAGTCTCTTCACAGAGTCTTCCATTGGAGGTGGGATATGTTGGCTAAACTGAGCCTGCTTTATCTTACTGTGGTAAAAATGATCATTTTCACCTAATTACCTAAGGGTACCTGAGAGATCCACTAAATACTGAAGAAAGGAGGTAGTCCTGTTTGTAAAATTTAGGGTGCTGTAATGAGATTTTGTTTGGAAGGAAATACTTTTTTTTCTTTTTGTAGGGCAGTTGGGGTTAAGCGACTTGCCCAAGGTCACACAGCTAGTTTTTTTGTTAAGTGTCTGAGCGCAGATTTGAACTCAGGTCCTCCTGATTCCAGGGTCGGTATTCACTTCGCCACCTAGTGGCCCCTAGAAGGAAATACTTTTAATAAATATATAGAGGTTTCTTTTTCATACTATACTTTCCTTAATTGTGGTAGTAGTTACTAGCAAGAGCATTACACTGTTAATTGCTTCTAATTTTACCCTAATAAGCATTTTGTTCTTGCTTTATGTAGCAAGGCTTCAACATTGCCCTTTCATAAAAACTCATAACTCCTTTAGCTTTTCCAACCAACACAGAAAAAACAAATCCTAATAAAATGGAGAATAGTTATGTTGCTGTCAGTACTCCTCCCCTCTCCCAGCCCTCAATCCAATCTGCCTTGACTATAGCTATCACAAAAAACCCAACCAAGCAAAAAAAAAAAAAAAGCCACCAAACCTGATCCTTCTTTCTAAATCCTTTGTGGATTAAGGATAGCCACAAATCTGCCTGGGGCTGGAGTAATTGAAAAGTGATTTGGTTTTGATATGCTAATATATACATTAGCATATACATTATGTATGGTATTCAAATTAGCATTGAAATGTGTCTATTCACCATGGACCTAGCTGTAATTGCTTTGGGTTTGGGATCTACAAAAAAGTCTCCTAGACAAAAATCCATGGTTCATTCTGTAGTTTATAGGATCATATATGTAGAACTGTATATAATATATAATAGAGACTATCTATTCCAACTCCAGACTTGTGTTGGTGAGTAAACTTGGACGCAGAAAGATTAAGTGACTTTCTTTTCCCACACTATTATTTTCAGTCACTTTACCAAAATTATCCCTGCAACTTTTTACAGAAAAACAGTTAAGCCAAAATAAAAGGATATACCAGTCATGTCTGACAGTGTATATAGCATTTTGTGGCAGGAGTTCACCACCTCTCATTGTAGTTGAGTCATTTTAGTCCTTCTTATTTGTGACCCTATTTGGAATTTTTTTGGCAAAGATAATGAAGTAGTTTTGTTGAGGTTTAGGGGTGCTTGGGACCCCAAAATATTGACATGCCAGTTTCTGTCCAAATGAATTCAACCCAAGCCTTCTTTCAGCCAAAGAAAAACAAAGGTTATTAAAGATCTACCATATTGGTAGACTCTAAGGAATCTGAGCATTTGTGGTGCTTGTATTGACAAGCAGGCCAGGTAGAATCTGAACTAGATTGAATCGGTGAGCACCTTCTTAGAGGCAAGATGGATCTTAAATACAGAAAGACTGTGGGAGGGATCTAGGGGTGGTCAAGTAGTCTGAGGTTACCAGAGGTGGGGTTTGGGGAGGGTCTTGATGGAAGTGGTCAGTAGCTAAGGTAACTAGAGGTCAGACACCAGGAACCAAGAAAATGGGATTTTGATGGGATCAAGGGTGGGAAGTAGCCAAAGGCAATCAGAAGTTAAGGGGTTGTAGAGGGCTAGGTTAGGTTAGTGGGAAGGAGAGTTCAAGATGGAGTTTTCTAGGGTCTGTGGACAAATGGGGCTCAAATTCTTATGGGGTAAGGGGTGAAGATCTCCCCTTGGGCCTCTGTCCCATCAGTTTGTCATTTCTTTCCCTAGCTCATTTAACAGATGAGGAAACTGAGGCAAACAGGGTTAAGGGACTTGCCGAGGGATACGTAGTTACTAAGTATATGAGGCTAGATTTGAACTTAGGTCTTCCTAACTGCAGTCAGGCACTTTATCCACTTTACCACCTAGCTACTCTTATTGAGAAGAGGGAATAATAATTATAGCTAAGACATTCCACTTTCAAGTTTGTACCTTGGGCTTCACAACTACCGTGAGGTGGGTACTAAGAATACGATTATCTCCATTTTACATATAAGGAAATCGAGATGGGAAAAGTCAAGCAATTTGACCATGGCCCCATAATTAACAAAGTGAAATGACTTACCCATGGCTCCATAATTTGACAAGTGAAGTGACTTGATTGTGACTGCATAATTTGTAATTGTGAGATCTGAATCCAAACTTTCTAGACTCTAAGACCAGGTTTCTGCTATACTAGGGGTTCTCATACTTTTGAATTTTGAGATAAAGGGGTTTTTAGGAAAGGTGAGGTGATTCGCCAGTGGTCACACTGGTAGACAAGGAGATGGGATCTGAAGCCCCCAAAGGAAAGGACCATGTCTTTGGGATCTGGACCCCAAAAAGGAAAAGCTCCTGGGCTTTCCCTTGTAGCTGGGGTACCTGGTGTTAACCTGGGGCAATCTGCCCTTCACAGTTAATTAACTGCCCTTTCATTGTATGTATCTGGCCCCACCCAGACCCCCACTCCCTTAATTCCATCTAGACCCCTTCTCTGTTCCCATAGTCCTCTGTATAAAAGATCCATCTTGCCTCAATGAAAGTTCTCTAATTCCTTAAGAATCTACCCAGCATGGCAAATTTTTAGAATCACACCTACCTTCTATAAGTGTTTTAACAAACCTTGTCTTTGGCTGAAAGAAAACTTGAGTTGAATTCATTTGATCAGGACATGTGTCTCACTGTTTCAGGGTCCCAGCATTCCTAAACTGTAACTGTAGGGTAAAGAGAGACATTAGAACCCAAGTCCCCCAAATACCAGTCTCATATTGTTTCCACAATATTTTGCCAACTCTTATAATTACAGATGTTAAATTTTTATTTTAGAGCAAAACTTCTTAATCTCAGGTTCCATGAGATTGTTTTTTTTTTAAATATATTAGATTGCTAGATATAGAGATATAGATAGCTAGATATAGATAAATATTTCAGTATAATTGGTTTCCTTTGTAATCTTAGTGTTTTATTTTATGCATTTAAGTACCTTATTCTAATCCATTCCAATTCATTAAATATTCAAGTCCCTATTACATGCCAGGCAGGCACTGTGCTAAGCCCTGGATAGAATAGAAAGAAAGTCTCTACCCTGAAAGAGCTTACAGTCTAATGGGAGAAGAGGGAGAATTACACACAAAGGAAGGCTAGAAATGCCTGGGAATTAAGGGGGTACAGACTAAATTCCAGGGGATACCAGGTGTGAGGTTATTTTGTTCCATGGTACTGAAACCAAGCAAAGCAACAGATACAAAATGCAGGGGGCTAGGGTCCAGCTGCCGCCCTCTATAAAGGAAAAATTTGGGAGGAATTTGGTACTCTACCTTCCAGCCCTCTAAACTGAGGGAAAAGGAAGCTAGGGGAGGTGGTGCCAGTCTAGTCTTGAGTTAGCAACATAGGGGCCCACTGCACGAAAAAATGTTAAGAACCCCTAGTTTAGAGAGTTTTTTGAAAAGTAAGTCAATGAAATTTATTTTTTGTACTTACTAGGCAACAAGATGTTGAAAGTTGTCTTTGAAAGACATTAATTTTATTATTTTGTTTTTGAATCTTATGACTGAGCACAGAATGATAAATTTAGAAAGTTATGTAGGGGACTGTTTCATTTGTATGGCTAAGTGAAATTCATTCTACTGAGAAATTATTTAGCTTGGCTTTGTGAATGGGCAAAATATTTTTTTTTCCTTTTCCACATTTGACTAGTGTTAAAGTCCATGGCAATGACTATTGATATAAACAAGTACAGAGCAGATGAGACAGTTACTAAAGAGCCAAGTATGTTAAAAAAATTCCAATCTAGTTTTGCTAATTTTTTTGATGCTTTAAAAAAATCAAGTGTGACATCTTCCTTTTCACCTCCCAGTTATCCTTTGTAGCAAAGAAAAAGTTAAAGCAAATTGATAGTGGTCATTTTGCGCCCCCACTATGGAGTAAAGAAAAATATGTTTCATAATCAGCTTTCTGGAAGAGATTATATTACTCTGAGTTCAGGTGTTTTTAGTGTTATTTTATATAAATTTTCCAGGTTTCTCTGAATTCTTCATATTTACTATTTCTTACATAGGATCAGAGATCAGAGATTTGGAACATCAGAGGTCACCCAATATAGTAATATTCCATCACTCATATTTTAGAGCCACAAAAATTGCTGCTTGAATATTTTGTTATGGTCATTTTTTTTTTCTCGTAGTTGACGTCATTAAAGTATATGCCAAGGAGTAAGATTAAGATTGCTGGGTCAGTTTAGTAAATTTTCTTTCATTAAACTGTTTTCTGAACAATTAAACAGTTTCACAACTTTACCAATGTAATAGTGTGTCTCTTTCCCCAACATTGACTATATCCATCTTATATCATCTTTGCCAGTTTGCTGGGTATGAAGCAAAACCAGAGATGTTTTAATTATGCATTCTCTTATTTGTTATTTGGAGCCTATTCCATATGGTCCATTTAAATTTGCAATTATTTTGAAAACTGATCATATCCTTTGAACATTTATGTATTAGGAAATGGCTGCTGGCTTTGTATATTTATGTCAATTCCTTATTTATCTTTGATATAAGACTTCTGTCAGACTTATTTGATGTAAAAATTGTTTTCATGTGTGACAATGTGTTTTTATTATATTATACTGATTTTATTTTTGAAAAAACTTTATACTTTTATGTGACCTAAATTATTATTGGATTTTAGATTTTAGAGTTGGCAGATACCCAAGATGCCACTGAGTTCACCTCCATCTTTTTTTTCATAATACAGATAGATAGATAGATGTAAGGAAACAAAAGATCAAAGAACTTAAATTATTTGCCTAGGGTCCCACAGTTATTAAGTGTCTTCTGAGGCAAGATTTTAACCCATATCTTCCTAAATCCGGTGCTTACGTCAATAAACCTTTTTTTTTCTCTTCCCCTTTAAACTTTCAAACTGTTAAAAAAAAAATTGAAAGGGTATCATCACCCTACATCTTTCACAAGGTGATTCAAACCTTTATATTTATGTCATGGGATAGCTGGTTGACCACTGGATAGAGTACTTGGCCTGAAGTCAGGAAAATCAGGAAGACCTGAGTTCATATCTGTCCTTTTACTAGCTACGTGACCTTGGGCAAGTCTCTTAACCCTGTTTGTCTCAGTTCCTTATCTGTAAAATGAGTTTCAGAAGGAAACATCAAACTACTCTAGAACCTTTGCCAAGATAATTCTAAATGAGGTTTTGAAGAAATGAAAATGACTGCTGACAACAATAATAACAACATTTATGCCACAGTTAATTTTCTGTCCCAAATTACTCACATCCTATCTGAAAATTGTTTCCTCATTCTCATATTTTAAATCATTATTTTTTTAAACCACAGTTCCTTTCCCATTCTAAAAGCAAAAATAAAATCATCTATGAGAAAGGTAGCATTTTACATCCTTAACTAGTTGAATGAAATAATTTTCTTTATGTAAAAATATTTTCTGATCCTATTAGCACAAAACCGCTCATTATAAATAAGCAGGACCTTATATGTCTGCTTACCCATCTATACAAAATGTTTCGAGTACTTTGTATAAAAATAAAAGTCTTTCTCCATGAATAATTTAGAGAACACAGGTTTTCTTAATTTTGTTTGATTTCAGGTAAGAGTCATAGTTAACCTTTATTCTGGAACAGCCAATCATTCAGAAAAATTTCACATTATTCACAGCCTTCCTTATCCTCCCCCTCCTTTGCAACCACTTCCCCTTGCTTCTTCTACATGGGATAGTTTACCCTACCCTGTCTCTCCCCATCTCCTCTTGCCACTTTCCTCTCTCACCTCATAATTTCATCCCTTGAGTATTCTCCCTTCCCAACAAATTCAACCTATGCCCTCTATCCATATATAACTGTAACCATATACACACATATGACCACACACCCTCCTTCCATTATTTTCATAGTGAGAAAGATGTCATCAGTCACTGTTATTGCTTTTCCATATAGGAATGTAAATAGTTCAACTTTGATAAGTTCCTTTTGATTTCTTTTCCCTGATTACCTTCCCAGGCATCTCTTCCTTCTTGTGTCTGGATGTCAGATTTTCTATTCAGTTCTGGTTTTTTCCTCAAGAATGCTTGAAAGTCCTCTATTCCACTGAATGACCATATTTTCCCCTGAAACAAAATACTCAGTTTTGCTGGGTAGGTGACCCTTGGGTTCATTCCCAGTTCTTTTGCCCTCTGGAATATCATATTCCATGCCCTTCAATCCCTCAGTGTAGAAGCTGCCAGGTCCTGGGCTATTCTGATTGTGTTTCTACAATATTGAAATTGTTTCTTCCTGGCTGCTTGTAGTATTTTCTCCTTGATCTGGGGATTCTGGAACCTGGCTATAATATTCCTGGGAGTTTTCTTTTTGGGATCTTTTTCAGGAGGTGATTGGTGGAGTCTTTCAACCTCTATTTTGCCCTCTGGATCTAAAACATCAGGGCAGTTTTCCTTGAGAATTTCTTGCAGGGTGATTTCGAGGTTCTTTCTTTGATCATGGCTTTCAGGTAGTCCAATAATTTTTAAATTGTCTCTCCTGGATCTATTTTCCAGGTCAGTGGTTTTTCCCATGAGATATTTCACATTGCCCTCTAATATTTCATTTGTTTGTATCTGCTTAACAGCATCTTGATTTCTCATAAAGTCATTAGCTTCCATTTGCTCCAGTCTAACTCTGAAGGAATGAATCTCCTCAGTGAACTTTTGAGATTCTTTTTCCATCTGGCAAATTCGACTTTTTAAGGCATTCTTCTCCTCATTGCCCTTTTGGGCCTCCTTTGCCATTTGAGTTAGTCTATTTTTTAAGGTGTTGTTTTCCTCAGTCAGGCTGTTGGCCCTCATTTCATACTTTTCCTGCATCCTTCTCATTTCTCTTTCCAATTTTTCCTCCACTTCTCTTATTTGATTTTTAAAGTCCTTCTTAAGGTCCTCTATGGCCTGCAACCCACTCATGTTTTCCCCTGGGGCTTTTGGAGCAGGACTTCTGACCTCACAGTCCTTTTCCTGCTCTATGCCCCCAAAATAGGAGTCTAGGGTTGCATTTTTCTGTTTCCTTTGCCTTGGCATGTTGCCACTTAATTCCTTGACTTTTGGGCTTGTTGCCACACTATGGCTTTAAGGCCAGATAGAGGAATTTTCGTCCCGAACGTGTGGGGGGCAACTTCCGTTTCTGGCAAGCTGTAAACCCACCCACGACTTCCACCCTAGATCACAATCCAGATCCAGGGAGGTTAAAGCAAGAGCGATTACCCCCCAAGACTGATCGCTGGATCTTCCTACAATTTGCAGGCTGGGAGCGGGAGCTGCCTCTGAAAACTACAAAATGACGTGTCTCCTCAGTGGCTTCTAGCCCCCAGGGGAGGGAGCCAACGCATTCCCTAAATACCGGTCCCAAAGTCCATAGGACACTAACCTCTTACTTTGTCCTAGGCATGTCTATGTTGATAATTCTGGAGTTGCCACAGCTCCTGGTGTTCTGGGGTTCCTCCAGCTGGCTGCTGGCCCTGCCACCCTGGGGCTAAAACCTCAGCTCATGGGGACCTGGGCTTGGCTCGGCTCCTGCTAGTGCTGCGCGCTGCCAGGTCCCAGACCGCTGCCCTGGTCCTTCCTGCAGGGCTGCTGGGCTGTCCTCAGTGGGAGGTTAGCTTCTCTGTGTTGTTCTGTGAGTGCTGGGGCTCCAGAAGTTGTTCAGAGTCCCCTTTTACATAGTTTGGGGGGAATCTGGGGGCAGAGTGGCTTGGATGAGCTGTTTCTACTCTGCCATCTTGGCTCCACCCCACAAGGTCTTTTCTAGTTTAAATCCATCCTGGGGCAGAAACCAATTGTTAGAAATTAAAAGCTGGGGCGGCTAGGTGGCGCAGTGAATAGAGCGCCGGCCCTGGAATCAGAAGGACCTGAGTTCGGAGCCGGCCTCTGACATTTAATCCATACAAACAAAAACCTAGCCGTGTAACCTTGGGCAAGTTACTTAACCCCAATTGCCCTAAAGGGGCGGCCATGTGGCGCAGTGAGTAAGAGCGCCGGCCTCGGAGTTTGGATGACCCGAGATCAGATCCGGCCTCAGAAAATGAGCACCCACACACAAATAATGACTAGCCGTGTAACCTTGAGCAAGTTACTTAACCCCAATTGCTTTAAAAAAAAAAAAAAGAAAGAAATTAAAAGCAGTCATATTCTGGAGTTCCACACATATTGTAAATATATTATATAATTTATATAATTCACTCAAAACCCAGGAAAACACTGGCTACGTATTACAAACTCCAGACCAACAGATACCCATATCTGAAGGTTTTGCATATTAATCCCTAAGATAAAAATAAAATCTTTAAATCTGGGGTCTGTTAAGACTAAGATGGCTAAAGATGTAACTTTGATACATATTATTCCAGGTGTAAGTTCATAATTTTCATAAGCAGTGACCAAACAATCTATCAGATAAAAATCATGTTTTATAAAATAAACTTTTAAGTCCCCTCACTTCAACTGTAAGGCATTCTAATTTCTCATTAACTTCACAACATTTCTTCTGCAACCTCTCTCATAGTTGATAAGATTTTATGACTTCACTAAGGCTGAAGATCCAAGGGGTGGAAAATCTGGCAAGTCCTCAGAGAACAGATAATGCAACATTACAAAGTCTTTTGTACTTTTCTTAAACTGTACGTTATTATTATTATCCACTGTAAAGAAAAATATGCTGAATTACCTTAAATTCATAATTTTACAGCATTTTGATCAAAAGAGGAATTAATTTTCTAATGATACAATTGCATCATCTTCTGGGTATCATTTTTCTAATTAATAGCATTTCTTAATACAATGATTTCCCCAAAATCAAAATACAAGAATAATTAGAAGTCTAACAATAATATAAATGGTATTATGGATTTTTTTTTTTTTTGCTTTTTGGAGGGCAATTGGGGTTAAGTAACTTGCCCAAAGTCACACAGCTAGGTTTTTGTTTGTGTATGCATTAAGTGTCTGTGGCCAGATCCGAACTCAGGTCCTTCTGACTCCAGGGCTGGCGCTCTACTCACTGTGCCACCTAGCCGCCCCCGTATTATGGATTTTTAAAACATAAAACAAAACTTATTGCCAGTGAAATAACATCAGTTCATTTGATTGCATTTCCAAATCATCTAACTTAGAAAATCACTTTATTTGTCTTTCAATTTGTTATTCTATACTAATTGCGTTCAAAAACCAGTATAGAGTAATTTTGAAGCAGTTATACTTTTAATTCTTATTCATGCAGTTTCAAAGCATATTGTCTTGAGGCCAAGTATCAAGTATATTTTGAATTAAGGACTGTTCTCCCTATAGAGGGTAAAATATCACAACTATCCTAATAGGAGAATACGTCTCACTTTAAATGAGCCACATTATAATTTAGTTTTAAAGGCAAATTCAATCAAATCTGGATTTACAATTACAAATTATATTTTAAATTTCACTTTTTCTAAGACCATTAGCTGCCAGCACCTCAAATTATAAAGCCCACTGCTTTCAGTTTGCTGAGTTCCAAAGATTTATGGTGGCAGTCTCACATTCTCATCTCCCTCTTTGGAGGCCCATCAGACTCTTAATATTGGAACATACCCTTTTAATGGTCCTTTAAAGCCAGAATTTTAGTATGCTATATTGAAATTATTTCATTCTTCAAATTTATTTCTATAGTTTCTGTTAAGTAAACATTATGGCTTGATAGAATATTTTCTATCTTAAATTGCCAGCAGGCATTTCTCCAACTGGTGCCCACAAATTTATAGGCATAGAAAGTTTCTAATATCCTTTTTATCTTAGTATGTTCAAAACCTCTTCAAACCTCACTTTCTATAACTTGAAACCCTTTACTTTCAAACTTTTTCAAAATTTACTTTCACAAAGTCAGTGTCAATGGACTCCAACTTTCTTTGAAGTCCTACCCATTCTCTTCTAATCTCTGCTGTTTAAACCTTTTCGTTCTCTTTCTCTCTTTTCCAGTGGACTTCAGTTAAAGCCCTACACATTTCAGAACTGCATCTTTCTTGTTGCACTTTGATTCAGCGCTTCTCTTATATTTACTGTTGTATTAAGTTCATCTCATTTTTACTTCCCAGACATATACTCATCTAACACTCCTGCATAGATTTTCTTATGTGGTACTAATCAATTGCAAAAGTTTTACATTTTGAGTTGCAGAGTCTATTTCAATTTCTTTTAGGTGACTTCATTTCTAATGTATCCCAACAATAACATTCTGTTGAATCATTCACAGAAGAAAATAGTATTAAGCTATAACATCCTTTTAAGATCAGATTTTAACCTGATAATGCCCAAAGGCTTCAGACTGCAAACCATTCTTTTATTTTCTTGCTTTAAGGCCTTCTTAGCATTCTCCTGGTGGTTAAATCACCTTCTTCCCTTACACTACAACAATAAATCTGTCAATCTCCAGAGAAGGGAGAGCAATAGAAGGGTGTGCTGCTTGTATATACTTTAGTTCTAATAGAATGCAAATTCTAAAAACTTACTAGGATAGTTTAATGTTTATAAAAATCTTCAAACCAAAATTTGGAAGTTTACAACAAAATATTACAGTTCAGTTGCAGATTTAGTCTATAATTAGTTTATAATGCCATAAATTTCTATAAACAAAAAAAAATTGTTTTCTTTCTTGTCTGTCTTTATCTCTGCAGCCTCTGTCTGGCAAGGGTTGAGAAGACAGGTAGTATTCAGCAGTTTCTCCTACCTATTGTAAACCTTATCTCCTACTGAAAGTCTAAACAAAAGGTCAGTGGAAGTAAATCCCTGCTTATTAGGAAAAAGATTCTAGCATCAGAATTGTAAGATATTGTAGAGGCCTGGGAGAGCTGTTCTGGGTATGAAACTTCATCATTCGTCCCCACCACTCTAAGTTCCCTTTCTGGAATTTTTTTTACAGCAGTCTTTATGATTTGGTTAGGTTTTCCCTTTAAAACCTACAAGGTAAATATAAACTTGTGCGCACAGGAAAGCTTCTGAAGTGAAAGCCCCAGTCTTTTTTTTTTGCTTTTTGGAGGGAAGGCAGGGCATTTGGGGTTAAGTGACTTGCCCAAGGTCACACAGCTAGTTTTTTTTTATTAAGTGTCTGAGGCTGGATTTGAACTCTCAGGTCCTCCTGACTCCAGGGCTGGTGCTCCATTGACAGTGCCACCTAGCTGCCCCATTCCCCAGTCTTTCTAACCTTGCTATCTTGTCCTTATCTCTAAATAGTCGGGGTGTGGCAGTGTGTGGGGCTGGGCGTTCTGGGAGGATTTGCACTTCTGGTATGAGGGCTTGCTGACCCCTTTTCAGCACTGGTCACCCATCTTTGGTGTCCATCTGTCACCCAGCTCTCACTTCTCACTCTAAGAAGCATTTGCAGTAGCTAGTACCTAGTAAAAATCATCACTGACTAAACCAGGTTGAGGGTAGCCCATGGGTTCCATTGGTGAATTTGGGGAATATCTACCCCCAGCATGTGAAGCTTTCTCCTGGTGAAATGGGCAGAAGAGATCAGTTTGTTCCAACCTTTGTAAAGGCAGCTGAAGCATTTAGAGCTTTATCAGACATCAAAGATGCCAAGGTCATGCACTGAATCCCCAACCATCATCAGTTGTCCTGATTGTTGTCTTATCACTGGATGTCAGCAAAGAGAGAGAGAGTGAGGCTGATGATTTAATGAAATTCTGCCTCACTTAAATCCAATTCACAGACAAGTCAAGGAATAATTCTGGTGATGTCACTGGTCTTCTTTGAAAGACCTTCAGATGAGCAACAACAGCAATAATAGTTACCAGAGGGTTGAGGAGAGAAATACCAGAAGAGAAATTAAAAGATCCACCAGAGGACTTGCCAAGTGCATTACTACCCCCAGAGCCTTCAGGTGATCAGTCTGAGAAGACTACTCATTGGTACAGCTGGAGCAGTTTCCTAAACTAAGGAGAAGCACAGACCCCCTAGCTTTCTGGACATCCAGAAATCTTTCATAAGACCTACCAAGGGTGGGGAATCTGTGGCCCCAAGGTCACATGTGACCCTCTAGGTCCTTGGGTGTGACCTTTTGAGTGGGTCCAAGTTTTACAGAACAAATCCTTTTATTTATTTTTTTGCTTTTTTTTTTTTTGGAGGGCAATTGGGGTTAAATAACTTGCCCGAGGTCACACGGCTAGGTTTTTGTTTGTGTGTGCGTTAAGTGTCTGAGGCCGGAACCGGACTCAGGTCCTTCTGACTCCAGGGCTGACGCTCTACTCACTGCACCACCTAGCCGCCCACAACAAATCGTTTTATTAAGGGGATTTGTTCTGAGGAGTTTGGATTCAGTCAAAGGGCTGAACTTGAGGACCTAGAGGGGCACATGTGGCCCTGAGGGAGGCTGTAGTTTCCCCTCCCCTAAATGGAAGCTCCTACCACAGTCCACCAGCCAAGCATCCCTCCCCTCCTCCTCATTATCATGACTTCTTTATATTCAGGGGATGAGAAAGTCTACAATCTGAGTCCTTAGTCCTCTGAGCCAAGGAAGTTTCTAGGAATATTTCAGTGCCTTTTAGGAAAACTAGCCTAATTAAGTTGGGGGAAAGAACCCTATGTTTTGAGCCAGAAGATCAGGATTTAAGTTTCATCTCTGAACTGATTAGCTATATGCCTTTGGGCAAGTCATGGAACCTTTGTGATCCACCACACTCTTATTTGTAAAGTAGTAGCTTGTGTTTATATAATGTTTTCTTTTTAATTTGATACTTATGTTAACTGTTTTCCTAAAGTTGAATTGTCTTTGTATAATTGGTATAAGTCCATTGTGGGTCATAATGAATAGTTGTTTTGGCTACATATTGTCGGCCTTTTGCTACGATTTTATTTAAAATGTTTACTTGTCACAAGGGAAATAAAGGTAGGCTGAGGCAGCAAAAATCCAAGCACGATCCATTTATTAACTAGGCTAGCAGTAGCCAGTAAATGAGTGGGTCAGTGACTCCTCAGTAGTCAAAGACTGAGAGTGTAGAAGGCAGAATCTTCTATGGTGCTTAACAGGATGACAGAGCAAAATCTCAAACAGCATAGCCATTTCTTTTCTTCTTCTTTTTTTTTTAAAGCAATTGGAGTTAAGTAACTTGCCCAAAGTTACAAGGCCAGTTATTTTTGTGTGAGTGTTAAGTATCTGAGGCCAGAACCAATCCCAGGTCCTCCCGACTCCAGGGCCCGCTCTTACTCACTGCGCCACCTAGCTGCCCCAACATAGCCATTTCTAACCTGCATCCTGAGGCGTTCTGTAATTTGTAAATGTTTCTGTGGTTACTTAAAGTATCAGCATTCCTTGTAGGCATAGAAATCTCAGATTTCATATGTAGTGAGCCGATTTTTAAATCAGAGACAAAGAACTTTACCCATTTAGTTAAGAAAGCATATTTGCTTTCTTTTGTTTATAAAATAGGGAATCAGGATAAGGCTTGGTCATCTCAGTTGTACTGTAACACTTAGATTATCCTCAAGCCAAAAGAGTACTCAAAAAGGTGACTATTTTTGCTTTGCAAATACATCAGGGATTATATCCAAGATTAAACATATTGTACGATATTAAATTCTACTCTAGGATATAAAACTTATTTTGCATATTGAATGACTATTTATACCAAAACCATATGGAACTTGGAAAATGAATGAAGAAAATTAGCTAGATAATTTAGATTATAGTCATGAGAATCAGAAAGACAAAGTAGGAATATTGGATCATAGAATCTAAGAGACCATCAAACTTCCCTATTGGAAAGATGAGAAAACTTGAGTCACAGAGAAATCAAGTGACTTGCTTAGGATCTCACAGTTAAGTGTCTAAGGCTAAATTTGATACCATGCCTCCCAGATGCTATGTCCAATGCTCTATCCATTGTACTACTCTACCTAGACCAGCAAATGTGACACATTTAGAATAACATTTTTGTCTTCAGATCCTGATTTAATAGCTCAGTCACATACATGACCTTTTTCATGATCTTCACTTGTATAAAATACAAGTTGAACTTTAAGTGTCCAGACTAAAAGGATGACATCTTTTACATGAGAGTACTAAAATAAATACAAAACAGGAAACTTCTCGAAAGGCATTGAGAGGATCTGAAAGACATTGGTCTTTACTAGAAAAACATGGGCATTTCTTTGTGGATGTAACAGAGACATTGGGGGGTGAGGAGGTGGGGAAATTACTTAAAAAAAAAAAACCACTGACCTCAAAGGAAAGAATTAATTACAGGGGAAGAGAAATTTGGTAATCTAACCACTAGTCAGTCCTTTAAAAAAAAGGTTTCCTACAAAAAAAATGTATCTGTTAAACTTGGATTAATGGCAAATTCTGTAAAACCATAATAGATCAAAATGTTTCAGGTTTTATTTATCTGAAGAAAAAAAAAAGTTCCAAGAATCAGAGAGAACAAAATCAAAGAGGAGAGATTTGTGAAGCTTCAAATAAGGGAAGTAATGAAAGATGAACATTTTGCAAGCAATGAAAAATGACATTAAAGGGAAATCATTTTAAAGAGTGATCAGAAGAATTTTAGAGAAGCTTACAAGGCAGGAAATTTCCAAGAAATTGTAAATGACTATTGCAAAGCCTATAGAGTGATATAATGTAACATGCCTATTAAGGTTCATTTCTTGGTTACAGGGCTACTCCTTGAAAATATAGACTCTCTATATAACTGATGAATATGGGGAGCTTTTAAAGCAAGAAATCTTTATAGTGGAAAAATCCAGATAAGTTGTATCAAAGTATGCTGGCTAACTGTCATTGGATGGTGAAGATGGATGCTATAGAAGCAAAATGCCACAGATAATTCTTGTATTTCATTAGTAGTTGCATTTTAGGTGAGTAAAATAAACACATTTTGAAGTCAGGAAGAATAGGTTTTAAAAATATGAATCTGATTCCTGCTTTAATTTGATAAATGTAAAGATAGCACCTCAAAGTTATTTTGATATGCTTCTTTTCAATATTAGATTAAAATGTTTTTGAACATTTAAAAAAGTTTATTAGCAATATACATTATTTTCTTTTAAAAATTGTTTTGTTTCTGCTTTAAAAATTGCAAAGTAAATCAGTGGAATGGACTAGATGAAGAAATAGAATTACATGAACCCTATAACCCCATGTTTGATAAATCAGAAAACATTTATTACCTAGGAAGGAACTTCTTATTTGACAAGAACTGTTGGGAAAAACTAGAAAACAGCATGACAGAAAATAGACAGGCAGCTTCTTATACTATATTTCATAATAAATTCAAAATTGGTATATGACCTGAATACTAAAAACTCATCATAAAAAAGAAGAGAAGCAGATCATATTTCTTTCACAGCTATCAATAAGGTATGAATTCTTAACTAAATAGGTGATAAAGACTATGACAAAAGATAAAATGGGTAATTTTGGCATTTTGATTTCATGAAATTGAAACTAGGTGGTTCAGTAGATAGAGCACTAGGCCTGGAGTCAGACTTGAGTTCAAATCCAGCCTCAAACACTTACTACCTGTGTGACCCTGGGTAAGTCACTCAACCCCAGTTGCAAGAAAGGAAGGAAGAAATTAAAAAGCTTTTGCAGAAACAAAATTAATACATCTAGGATAAGAAGTGGTCAAATGGGAAAAACAGCTTTGTATCAAAGATCTTTGCTAAGGGTTTTATGTCCCAAAATATATAGACAAATAACAAATACCTTTAAACTAAGGTATTAGAGATATGAGTAGGAATTATATTAGGGATAAAAGGATATAAAGGCATAGATCTTTCTATATTTTATATCTCAAGTTTTTATTTCTCATCCACTATAGATATTGTTTCCAATCTGTTATTTTTGCATGTGGTTGTTTTGTTTTTGTCATACAGAAATTTATTTTGATGTACTAAAGCATATGTATTTGGACCTTGATAAATATCTTCATTATTCTATTTCCTTACATCTTTTTTTTTTTCAATTCACTTTTTATGTTTAAATCTGTTCAACCCTCTGGAATTCACAGTTATATAGTATGAAATGTGTATCTAAATACATTTCCCATCAAATTGCTATAACTTTTCCCAACTAGATTTGATACAATAACCTCATCTCAGTTTTTATTATCTGAAGATTTATCATACTTATCTTTTCTTGCTTGTTTGATTATCTCTGTTCTTTTACATTATATATTTCTCTTTTTTTACCTACTGCCAAATAGTTTGGATATCTACTTTCTAATATTTTTAGTCTAGATGAAACACAAGACCACTTTAATTAGATTTTTTCAGCCTGCCTTAATATTCTTTCACATTTGTTTTTTCATTTAAATGGTACCAAGTTTAAAGAAACTTCTTACTGTTTTGATTCTATTAAAAGGGAAAACTAGGGAGCAGCTAGGTGGCACAGCAAATAGAGCACCAGCCCTGGAGTCAGTAGAACCTGAGTTCAAATCCAGCCTCAGACACTTAACACAAAAACCTAGTCGTGTGACCTTGGGCAAGTCACTTAACCCCAATTGCCCTACCCTTCTCTCCAAAAAGCAAAAAAAGAAAAAAAAGGAAAACTAGGTATTGCATTAAAGAGAAATTAATTTGGAGAGTATTGTCACTTTTGCTGTATTAATTGGACATATTTGTGAACATGATTCCTACAGCTTGTCTTTATTTCAGTCATTATAGTTTTTAGTCATGTCTTATGAGCAATGTATATTTCTAGATAGGTTAATTTATAAATTTTTTCGGATTTTATTTATTGATGCTTTTTATTGTAGTTGTAAGTACGGTATCAAATGCTTTCTTAACCTTTATTCCTGGTAAATTAGAATGCAAATGACATTATGGGTTAACTTGCCATCTTGCGACCTTGCTGAGCTCAGTATCTCTAGTTTTTGGTTGGGATAGTTGGACTTTCTAGACATTTTCGTGTCATCTGAAAAAAAAATTTTGCTTATTCATATAATATTAATCCTTCTAATATCTTCTTCTTGTCTTATTTAAGTCACTAAAATTATGAATGATATGTCAAATAAAAGTAGTGAAAATGTGTACCATTCTTTTGTTCCTGTTTTTAGTTGGAATGTTCTCATTAGTTTTTAGTTCTCAGTGGAGGGTGTTTATCACCAAAAGACTGAAGAGCTTATGTTGCTTAGGTAAAAACATATAGTGGTATGTGAAAACCACTGAGGTTTGCCTATCAATGTGGATATCTTGGACTGGTGGTACAGCTGGACATTGAACTAGGCCCATAACTGAATTATTGAAAGATACTGGGCAAAGTCACATTTGGGAAATTGCTCTGCATTTCAGTACTATTTACCTGCTCCCTACCACCAGGGTCCTTTTTTATTCCATTTATATGACCACAACCTTGGAGCACCACAGTTTCAGATATACAACCACAGTTGTAGGTGACCCAAAGGGCATTGATAGTGTTATAAGGCCCCTGAATGCCTTGAGTTAGAGAAATAGCATAAAGGATATCTAAAGCATGTGTGACCAGGAAAGGAATTGGACTAGTAATAAAGCAAAAGTGAGAACTACAGATGGACAGTTCACAAAAAATTCTAAGAACCCCCAAACTGAAAGGTCTCCAGCATTGTAGGCAGATCCTCTAGGGAGGACTTCATAGTTTGTTAAGTTATGTTAGATAGAGGTAGTGTAGAAAGAGAACTAGACTAAGGGTCAGAGGATCCACGTTCAAAACCTGCCTCTTACTACCTTTGTGACCTTGGTTAAGTCAATTAACTTCTAATGGCTGGTACCTAGCTATAAAATAAGGAGGTTGCATTAGTTGATTTCCAAGCTCCCTTACCTCTCGAAGTCTGTAATCCTGTGATTAGATTTATAATAAGATGGGAAGTAGGGGGCATGTTTCTATGTTGTACTAGTGGAGAAAGCTCCCAAGCCATTGAAATAATGAACTTGTTGGAAGATCACTCTTTTGGGGAGGAATTGGGCCATTAATAGTATAAAATTATCCCCACAATTGGAAATTACTTCACATATCTGTGCAGTAAATAGAATTTAATAGTAGGAGTGTCTGGTTGCTTTGGGAGGGAGGATATTAAGTATATGAAATAAGAGCTTCATGCTTTTGGCATTTTATATTGTCAGTGATATTGGGAGAACATTGTTGAAAAGAGAATTTAAAATGATAAAGTGTGAGAAAAGACACAAGATCAGACAACAGAAACCAGTCTTTCTTCCATCTGTTCCCAGATTAAAAGGAGAAATAGCTTACCTAAAGTGGTAAAAAGCTTCTACAGCAGTGTTATTTTTTGCTTTTGCTGATTGGGAGCTTCTGGCTTCTCAGTCTGTTAAGAAAAGAGAATTGTTGAAGTGTGATTTACAACATGGGCTCTTCTGAAAATTTCAGTTCAGTTGATCTGTCATTGGATGTCAGCACTGTGTTAGAAATCTGCAGGTAGGTAGGGAAGACATATGAGAAATTACTTATTTTTAGGAAGGAAATTAATTGGTCATAGATTGTATGCTTTCCTTCATATATACCAAGATAAAGCAAGACATATGCTTTCATTGATTCAGTGATAGTGAAGGGTTATATTAGGCCATCAATGTTCTCTTGCCTTTTTCTTTCTGTAACCTGTGAGGTTCTTGTTGGTGAGATGGCCTAGAATCTAGACAGATGAAGGGCCCCTGAGATATGACAGTATCATTTTACCTAAATACTAAATGTTTAGAATACATATTTGGCCTGGTGTTTCCTCTGTGTTTACTAATTATCAGCTAGGTGGCACAGTGGATAGAGCCCTGTACCTGGAGTCAGGAAAACCTGAGTTCAAATTCTTCCCCAAATATTTACTAGCTGTGTGACCCTGGGGAGACTTAAATTCTATCTCAGTTTCCCTCTCTGTTGTGTTTATCCTTCCTTTTCGAAGATGACTGTGACATAAGGGAGATGATGACATGACTTACAGTTGACCTTGATTTGAGTGAGGGAGGGCTGTGCAAGGTCACCAACCTCACCTTCTCCTCCAGATTCATCTGGGTCCAGAAACCAGATATTCATCAGGATGACTCTCCCTATCCGTAATGTAGAGGTGATAATGGCATCTACCTTTCACAGCTGTGAGAATGAGGTGAGATAATATTTGTGAATCGCTTGGCACATAGTAGGTGTTTATTAAATGCTTGTTAAATTTTCTTTAAGAATTTAATATTTAGGGGCGGCTAGGTGGCACAGTGAGTAGAGTGTTGGCCCTGGAGTCAGAAGGACCTGAGTTTGGATCCAGCCTCAGACACTTAATGCACATACAAAACAAAAACCTAGCCGTTTGAGTTACTTGGGCAAGTTACTTAACCCCAATTGCCCTCAAAAAAAAAAAAGAATTTAATATTTAGTATTCCAGAAAATGAATAAATCTCAGTCAGCTTCTGTGTGCCAAGAAGGTACCATGCTAGGCACTGAAGTTATAAAGAGTCAGAAACAGTTCCTGTCTGCAAAGAGCTCATTTCACTGAATATAACTTATACCCAGCTAAGTTTAACAGCAGACGTTTGGAAGAGGGAGAGCATTAATGACTTAGGGGGTCAGGAAAGACTTCCTGGAGGAAGGGCACAGAAACCAAGCTCTGTAGGAAGCTGAGGAGTCCAGGTGGAAGGAGTGAATGCCAAAGTCTGAGCTGAGAGCAGGGAGAAGAGCAAGTGACCATTTGGGCTGGGAAATAAAGTGCCTCAAGGGAAGTAATGAGAACCAAGGCTGGAAAAGGCCATTTGGAGCCAGACTGTGGAATTCTGACCTTAGCTTAGAAACAGTAGTGAGTCACTGAAGGGTTGTTTTTTTGTTTGTTTGTTTGTTTGTTTGTTTTTGCAGGGGAGTGACCTGATCAGGACTTAGTTCATAGGTCCATAGATTTCAGGCAACCTATGAAAATGATGGGGAAAAAAAAATTACATCTTTATTTTCACCAACCTCTAACTGAAATCTGTCATTTCCACTAATTGTTTAAAAACTAACAGCTTCACCAGACTGTCAGAGGGCCAACGAATCCCCCAAATTAAGAGAACCCTGCTCTATAAGGTGATAGCCACAAAATAAAAACTTAAGAAAAAAGGGGAGTGATGAAGTCAGGATAGAGGTAGGCAAAGGATTCTTGCTGGTGATAAAGAGCAGGAAGCAATCTCCTTTTTTTTTCCAATTTAAAATTATACTTAATTATTGGATTTCTTGGTTTTACAAGTTTTCATTTATCCATAATGGTTAGAGTTGGGGTATTCTGGAAGCTGAGGGTAATTGTATGGATTAGAGGCTTGTGCCTTATGGCACAATGTAGTCCCCAGTCCACTCTTCATGGGCTCTTCCTTCCCTTCTTTCCAGCTGCCTTCAAAAAAAAAAAACCACACAGGGCCCTAAGAGTCAGGATCTTGAATATACGGCTGCTTCCTCAAATAGAACTTGCGCTTGAGTGCTCGTGCGTGTGCGCGCGCGCACACACACACACACACACACACACACACACACACAAACACACAACCTGCTTGTGATTTAGAAACCAATGTTCTCTTATCAACAGCAGCTTTCCCCCACCTATCTCCAGCATACCAAAAGAAAGATTTTCAGAGGATTAGAATATAGTAAAAATTCATAGTACTGCAATTAAATATTAGTCCTTATTTAATTCAGGATTAAGAAAACATTTCAGAATAATTCCCAATGCCTTGGTTTTCTTCATGAAGATAATATTTTATTGTACTATGTAAGTAAACATAGGGAATTTAGGCAAGGCCAAGTCTAGATTTGAGTGGAGGACATTGCCTAAAAAATTGTCTATTTGGTGAAATTTTTTTTTTTTCAAATCTTGTATGTACAATACAAGTTGGGGATGTGAGGTGGGATGTCTAGGAAGGATTCCCAAGACATATAACACTTCCATTATACTTCTGAATTACCATATAGCTGGAGAGACAAGACATACATACAAACATCAGATGGTTAAGTTAACAATTCAAAGATATTTATTAAAAGGGGTGGCTAGGTGGCACAATGAATAGAGCACCAGCCCTGGAGTCAGGAGGACCTGAGTTCAAATCCAGCCTCAGACACTTAACACTTACTAGCCATGTGACCTTGGGAAAGCCACTTAACCCTTGCCCTACCTTCCCCTCTCCAAAAAAATAAAAATAAAACAAACAAAAAAGGCCTCGTATGCGCCTTCTACTAGGTGGAAAAACATTTTGATAAGATGTGACTCTACTTCTCCATCCTCAGGGGTGAAAAGGCTTAAGTGCCTGAATTAGTTTAAACACAAATACTATAGGAATTGGAAGAACTACTTAGAGAAGTTTTTGTGGACCAGGTGAGATTTTTAAATGGGTCCAGTTTATAGAGGTTAGAAAGAAGGGCTTTTCACGCAAGGGAAACTACAAGAACAGACCAAAGACTTTAATTTAAGATTGAGCATGGTTTGTTTGAGGGGCACTGAGGAGAGATTCTGAGAAGGGTCAAGTTGGGGATTGTTAAGAAATAAGTTTAGATAGGAAGAATGGAACTAGATTATTCAAGGCCTTGAATGACAATGAGAAGATGAGCACTGTGGACCCTATCTGTCCTATAATAAGTGGGAAACCATAAAACTTTAAATGGTTTTATGCAGTTTTTTACTTTATTTTAAATTAATGAGTTTCATTAGAAACGGCATCATACTCCAGTGTAAATGATTATACTTGCTTAGTAACTATTAATATTTAAATTAATTTCAGTGTACAAAGTACCATAACATTTTTTTACAGTTCTCTTATGTATCTCCTAGTGCCAGATGCTGGGAATAAGAAGACAGAAATAAAACATTCTGTGCCCTCAAGAATACATTTCTATCAATGCATAGTTGTTTTTATGGATGAGAATATACCTTTTTCCCAACCTCAATCCTTGATATCAACTTAATATTTGTCTTTTCTTTTTTAATGTATTTTTTATTAATTAATAACTTATTTTTAGTTTTCAACATTCACTTCCACAAGAGCTTGAGTTCCAGATTTTCTCCCATCTCTCCCCTCCAAAGCAGCATTCATTCTGATTACCTTTGTCACAGAATCCTGTGACCTTAGAGTTCCTAAGATTCTAAATCTAATGTTTATTACACTGTACTGGATTGATACAAAAATATAGGACTGTGATTCCTTAGCACAAGCAGAATATGGACACAGCCAAGTAGAGCTAAATAGGAAAAAGTATTCTCCACCTCCCAGCCCCAACTGTAGATGCTTAATAGGAAGCAAAGCTGGGAGATAGTTTCTCTTTTACTTTGGGCTCTTCCCAGGTTTAAAAATTCAGTTCAAATTGCAACAGTCTTCTTTAGAGACTATAAGCTACATCAAACCTATGATTATTCACTGAGAATTCAGATAGGAAGATTTAAATGACCAGCATTTGGATCCTGTGACAGAGGTTCAAACCTTCCTCTTAATGACTTGGTGACCTTATCCAAATAAGTCACCTAAATTCATCTGGGTCTCAGTTTCCTCACCTGTAAAAAGAGGATATATCTAGGATCCTATGACTATGGTGTTGAAATAAAAAGGTATGAATGAAACTTTGAAAAAAATTGAATCAAATCAATGCATTCATCCATCCATTTATTCAACAAATGTTTATCCAGCATTATTCTAAGTACTATGGAAAAGACAAAGAATTATAGGACCAAATCTCTGACCTCAAAGAACTTATAGCTATGACTAACATCTACGTAGAGTTTTAAAGTGAGCAAAACTCAATGCTCCGCTCCCTTCCCCTTCTCTCTCTCTCTACCTCTCCTTCTTCCTCTCCCTACCTCCCTTTCCCTCTCTCTCCTCCCATTCCCTTCTCCCATCTCTCCCTCCCCCCCCCCCCAGCAACCCTGTGAGGTAGATACTATTATAACTCACTTAAACTTTTCTTAACAAAAGGGCATACCCACATGTGAGAAGCTCAGAGAACCATGGGGTCACACCATTTAATCCTGCCTCTTCTCATTTATGGTTGAGTTAACTGACTCACGAAGTTATTGAATCGTTTTCCCAGGTTCACATAGCCAGTGGGCATCTGATGTGCATCGAGTCTAACCCTCATCTTTCTAACTTCAAGTCCAGTGCCTTAAGTGCTAGCTGTACCATATCACATCTTAAGCTTAGTGGAAAATGTATTGCCCTAAGAAACAAAAAGCTTAGATTCTAGTCTTTGCTTGTAATTTGGGGAGTTAGGTGGGACTGTTAATCTGTTAGATTCCTTATAGGTTTAAAATTCTCTGATTGTTACAGTGTATGCAGGATAACAAATTAATTGGATATAGGTAATAAGTGTCCTAGGGGCTATGAGGATGGAAAAAATCAATCCAGTGGTCAGGGAATGGACTAGTTTGACTATAACAGAATGTTTGTGTTGGAGAATAGTGGAAGAGAAGGGTGGAAGGGTAATTCAGAACTGCAGTATGAAGGGTCTAGATAGAATATCATGCCAAGAAGTTGGGATTTTGACCTTTAGCTAGTAGAAAGCCATTGAAAATTTTGAATTTGTGCAATCTTGGCATTATTACTATGTTACTATTGTGAAAATGAGTATATTTTGGATTTACTATTTAATGACATCATGCTTAGTGGTATACTAGATAGTAAGCTGAAATATCAATAACAGTGGCATGTTTTCTTCCCACCACTCATGGGAAAAAGCTCCCACTAATGCAGCTGTGAGACATCTGAGGTACAGTCCATTGATTCCTGAAGGACTGAAATGGATTTGGGGTTTCAGAGAGAGTTATGAAAGTTGTCTCCCTGAACAAGAATGAGGCAGTGTTATTCCTGGAAATTTTTTTTACATGAAGTAATAAATTTAATTAAGGAAGATGGAATTCATATGAGGAAGAAGAATGTGATGAAGTTTTATTATTTCAGCCATTAATTTCTTTGAAATCTGTCATATGCGTTGTTGGCTTCTGGGTGGTGAGGGATAGTCTGGGAAGCAGGTATTTTTTCAGTTCTCAGCAGGCAAGCAGAAATGCCCGGGTTCTTGTTCTCACATCCTTTGGCTCTGAATTTGAGGAGTAAACTAATGGAACTTAGAACTGATTTAGCTAAGTTCCTAGGAACTGCCAAGTTAAATAACTTTATCTCTGCACACTGAAGTATATATGTGGGCTATCAATCAGCGAAGAGCTGACTCTTCTTCCTGGACAGCTGTTCAAAGAGTCTTGACTGATATTTTCTGTTTTTTTTCTCCCTCAGGCAATAGGGCTTCAATCACAACTACAGTCTTTTCGAAGATCTGTCTTTTTATATGTATATCTTTTTTTTCATCACTTCTGTTTCCCCTTTATCCTTCTCTCTCCTCTTTCCCGGAGAGCTATGCCATATAACAAAGAATATTTTCCTTAAAGTAAAAAAAGAAAAAAGTTAGCAAAATGAACCTATACAGTGAAAAAATCTGAAAATATATGCAATGTTTCACACCCATAGACCTCCCACCTCTGCAAAGGAGTGGGAGGAAGCATCTTCTCATATCTCTTTGGGGCCAAATTTACTTTCTGTAATTTTGTAATATTCATTTTCAGTTGTTTTGTGGTGGATGTTTTTTCCATTTACATTGTTGCAGTCATGTATAATGTTTTCTTGGCTATGAAGAGCAATCTTAAAAGGGAAAAAGAGACTAGAAATTGTTGCATGAGTTGTTCTCTCTTCCTTTCTTTTCTTCATTCTTCTTTCTTCTCTCAATCCCTCCCCCCCTACACACACACACACACACACACACACACACACACACACACACACACACACACCCCACTTCTGTGTTAAAAGTAGAAAAGTTGTGTTTCTTTTCAGGGGCGAGACTGGGTTCCTTTTGCCTCCTTGATGAAGGAGATAATAGCTTGTTTTTCTTTATGTGTGTCAGAGAGCTTCCCCCCAGCCCGGATCCCCTCTGCTCTGCTTCATGGTCATGACGATGTCTATCTAGGCCTTTGTACTTTCCCATTGCCAGAAATCTTCTTTCCCCTTCAGTGCTATACAGTTCTCAGCCATCTTCCAAGGTTCTTCTCAAACTCCACTTATTTCATGAAGTTTTCCTGAATAAAAAATACCAGCCCAGATTTGTCATCTTCCCATCATTATTGTCCATATCATACATTTTGGCATACCTGGTTACATCTAATTTAGTTCTTTAATAGAAGTTGGCATTTTTAGTGTCTTGTAGTTTATTACTCTTCTTCCTGCTGTTCCTACTGCCTTTATTCCTCCCTGTCTTACTACCACTGCTCTTTAAAAAAATTCTTTTAATTTTAGACAAATACTAAGACTTAAATACATAATAAGAAAGGAAAAGAAACATTATAAACTTAAATATTAAACTTATGCAAATACAGAATAGAAAAAAGAAAAAATATAAACTTAAATATTGGAACTTAAGTGCAAAGTAAGAAAAGGAAAAAAAGCATGTCATGCACATGCTTTCAATATTTTGTCCTTTAGCTGAAGAGGATTCAAAATATGTAACAATAAATTTTTATTTCAAGAAAGCCTGTATGATAAATACTACACGTTGTGTTGAGAATTGTCCTTCTTTTCTTTGCTTCCTCACAAATTTTCTCTGCTATGCACTTTTTATTTTGTTCTTTTTTCACCCTTCCTCCACTCCAGGCTACAATTAAGTATATTACTATATAAATATAGATATATACATACACATATAAATATATACTTTTATATACATACATAGATAGATATATACTATCCCTAACAAATTCTACTCCTAATCTTTGTTTTTATATTTGTGTGTATCTCTTGTTTCTTATGTCTTCTGACTCTTCTACTTTCCTTCTACCCACTACCTTGTCCTCCTGTTACTTAGCCTACCCCCCTCCAAGAATCTCTGCCCTATCCTCCCATTCTCATAAATCCAAACACCCTTCTGTAACCCCCTATAACCTGTTCTCTCATCCTCCCCTCTAGAGATCCCTTCCTTATCCTCCCATTCCCATTGATTTAAGCACCCTTCTATACCCTCTTTTAACCTATTCTCTCACCCTCCCCACTAGAGATCCTTCGTTGTCCTCTGCCCCCTCCCTATCCCCTTATTGTGTTATTTCTTCTGAATTTAGAAGATTTTTATACTCTTCTATATATATGTATTGTTCCCTTTTAAACCCATTCCCCATGAAAGTAGGTTATCAAAACTACCAGCCCTCTTCCCCCATCTAATTCTTCTGTATCATTTCTTATCTTGCACCTCATTTGTATAAAATAATTACTTTTTACTGTTCCTAAATGGTTTTACTTTTTAAAGTCATATCATATGCAGATCTACCCCAGTCTTTCTTATGATATACACAGTTACTAATGTCAGTCTTACATGTACATTTTACATATATAAAAAGTAAATAGTCCTTATTGAATCCCTTGTAATCAGTCTTTGATATGTACCTTATGTTTCTCTTGGCTCTTGTATGTCAAATCTTCTATTAGGTTCAGGTTTTTTATTCTTGAACAAAGACTTGAAAGTCTGACAGTTGATCAAATGTCCATTTTTTTTTCATTCACGATTATGTTTAACTTTGCTGAGTATGATATTTTCGGGTAGAGCCCCAGTTGTTTTGCTCGTCAACATATTATGTTCCAAGACCTATGTTCCTTTAGTGTCCCCACTGCTAGGTCTTATGTGATTCTAATTGTGGCACCATCTTATTTAAATTGATTTTTTCTTGTTGCTTTTAATATTTTGTCCTTTAGCTGAAGGTTTCAAAATTTGACAATAATATTCCTATAAATTCTTCTCATAAGATCTCTTTCAAGTGGTGTTTGATGAATTTTTTTCTATTTCTACTTCCCCGCCTTGTTTAAATGCTCCAGGACAATTTTCTTGAATTATTTCTTGTATTATTATATCAAGATTCTTTTTTGTTTTTTTATCATAACTCTCAGGTAGTTCAAATATTCTTAAGTTTTCTCTTCTTGATCTGTTCTCCAGATCAGTTGTTTTTTAATTAGGTGTTTCAATGTTGTTTTCTATTTTTTCATTCTTCTTATTTTGTTTAATTATTTCTTGATCTTTTTTTTTTTTAAAGCAATTGGGGTCAAGTAATTTGCTCTTCTTACTCTCTTATAACTTCACTGATTTCACCTTGCCTAATTCTAATTTTCAAGGTGTCATTTGGTTTACTTTCTTTTCATAATCTTCTTAGTTTTCTTGGATTGTTCTTATTTTTTCATTAGTTTTTCCTCCATCTCTCTCATTTGATTTATTTTTATTTTTTTTGGAGGGCAATTGGGGTTAAGTAACTTGCCCAAGGTCACACACCAAGTTTTTGTTTGTGTGTGTTAAGTGTCTGAGGCTGGAACCGAACTCAGGTCCTTCTGACTCCAGGGCCGGCGCTCTACTCACTGCGCCACCTAGCCGCCCCCATCTCATTTGATTTCTGAAAGCCTTTTTTACGTTCGTCTATGAGCTCTTTTTGGGCTGGTGACCATTTGACATTACTCTTTGGGGTAGAAGAGGGTTTCTTTGCCTCTGTATCCTCCTCTGAAGATGAACTCCTGTCTTCTCTATTCCCATAATAACTTTCTATGGTTGGATCCCTTCTCCTTTGCCTCTGCATTTTTTTTTTTAGTAATAGTTTAATTTTTGTAATCACTTCTATCCCTGGGGTATAGGACATGGTACCTCTTGCCCCAGACTTTCAGTTCTCATGTCTAGTCCACAACCAGAGTCAAACCTCCAACTATCTGTAAGTGCCCACAGCCAGGGGCATTCTGCCCCACTGCTTATGCCCTCACAGGGCATGTGTTGGTTCCTTCTCTCCCTGAGCTGCTCTTCGCAGCACAGCTGGGTCTGGCGTTCCTTGTCAGCAGAGGTTCCCTAGATCTTCCCCAGGTTAGATGTTCAACTCCCCTCACTATCCCTAGGGCCTCCCAACCCAGCTATCCCCTGGGCTTGCTGCTTGTTGTTAATCTGATCCCTAGCCCATAGGTGTTTAGTCTTCAGAGGGACCAACCTTCCCTGGGACTTTTCTTTGGATCTTCCAGAATTTTCCCAGAAACACCCCTGTTGTGTCTCTATTCTTATTTATTTTCACTGTACTTTGTTTGCTCTAAGGTGCTATTTTATCTCTTTTGTGGGGGAGAATCTTGAGAGCTTGGAATTTTCTGACCTGCTCTGCCACCTTCCCAGAATTCTCTCTCTACCCCTATTCTTACAACTTCTACTACCCTTACTCCTATTCTTTCTTCTCCTAATACTACTACTTCTACTCCTATCCCTCCTCATCCTACCACCTCTCCTCTTCCTCCTATTTCTACTACTCTCATTCCTACTATTCTTCCTCCTCCTTCCCTTATTCCTATTCTTTTTCCTCTTCTTTTCTTCTTCCTCCTAATATTACTACTTCTACTCCTATTTCTCCTCCTCTTCCTATTCCTACTCTTATACCTCCTATTGTTCCTACTTTTCCTCTTAAAGAGAAGCTAATGAAAAGTTAAAGTACTTAGACACATTCTAACTCATTCATTTTTAACCCTTTGCAGGTTATTAGAACAATTCTATACACTGGGGAGTTGCACTTTTGTGGAAGATACTGAAACTTTTTCCTTTGGTTAGATCTGAACTCCTTTTTTTTAACTTCTTATTTTTTTCCCCCTACATGAAAGAAAGGAGTGACTCAGAACTATTTTCTCAAGGCTTTTCCCCAGGGCATAACTAAGTTGTAATAATAGTCTTAGCATAAACTTCTCCAATTATTCATAATACTATGTCTTAGGATTGAGTACAAGAGGATTTCATAGCAGTTGTATCAAGGTCATTCCTCCCCAACTCACAGAGATGGTATAAAATATTAAACCAGTTTCTGATTCTATTAACTTAGTGAAATTACTGACTTTCATTGCTTTGGGTTCTTGATTTTACTTAACTTCTGACTGCTTTTTCCTTATCTGCTTTCCTCGGCCCTATTTGGTGTACCCCCTTATTCTTTTCCTTTTTACTGTGGATGTCCCTCAGCCCTAGTCATGTTACATCCCTCCTTTCTAGGTAAGCAAACCCAACTATTACTTACCTTCTGCCTCACACCTGTCATTCATTGTTCTTCACTAGAACCCTTTCCCACTTCCTGACTAATGATTGTCCTCCATTCTTCAAAGCTCTGTTCATACCATCTCTTCCATGACTTTCTTCAGATTCCATACTTAACATCTTATGCCTGTGTTGGTGTCACCTTTTCATCCTTTATTGTTATCTAAAAAAAAAACCCCTGCCCATTGTATTGGAGGCCCTGCTCTAGATCTTCCTTCAAATTCAGCTAAAATCCCAACTTATCCAGGAAGACTTCCCTAACTTCTCTTAATTTTAGCACTTTTTCTCTTTTAATTATTTCCTATAATATTAAATATTTTAGCTATTTCCTGTTCCTGCATATAACTTGCTTTGTATATATTTATTTATATGTTGTCTCCTCCTTTAGATTATAAGCTCTTTGAGGGCTGGGACTATCATTTACCCCTTTTTGTATCCCCAGCACTTAGCACAATGCTTAGCACATAATAGGGGCTTAATAAATATTTATTGATATGATTGGTCTGGGAAGGGTTGGAGGTGGGAATTCTTCACTGAGCTTCTCAGGTGTTTGAACCCCAACTAACTTTTCCTTAATTCTTCTGCCTTCTAGGCCTAGTGTAGAAGGGGGAAAAAACTGCCTCCAGCAATAGATATACTAGCTAACCTTTCTATGCTTTCCATATATTATTTCACTTAATCCTCACAAAGACCCTGGGAAGTAGGTGCTATTATTTTCTCCATTGTATAGATGAAGGAACTGAGGAAAACTGAGGTTCAGTGACTTGTTCAGGGTCATATATCTATTAAGGTCCAGGAAACATTGCTAATGATTAGGCTAGTGGAGGTGATGGAACTGCAGCTGAGCTTTTTAAAATCCTAAAGATGATGCTGTTATGGTACAGCACTCAATATGCCAGCAAAATTTGGAAAACTCAACAGTGGCCACTGGATTGGAAAAGATCAGTTCATGTCCCAATCCTAATGGAGGACAATGCCAAGGAATATTCAAATTACCAAATAATTATGCTCATCTCCTGTACCACTAATGCTATGCTTAAGATTCTGCAAGGTGCACTTCAGCACTATGTGAACCAAGAATTGCCAGAAGAGCAGGCTGGTTTTACAAGAAGCAGAGGAACTAGAGACCAAATTGCCTACATTTACTTGGATTATAGAGAATGCAAGGATGTTCCAGAAAAACATCTACTTCTGCTTCATTGACTACACTAAAGCCTGTGACTGTATGGATGACAACAAAATGTGGCAAGTCTTCAAAGAGATGGGAATATAAGATCATCTTGTCTCCTGCAGAACATATATGTAGGGCAAAAAGCAACAGTTATAACCAAACAGGGAACAACTTTTAAGTTGGCTTAAAATTGGTTTAAGGTTGGAAAATAAGTGTGACAAGGCTATAGGTTGTTACTTTGTTTAGCTTGTATACCGAGTACATCATGAAAAACGCCAGACTGGATGAATCGAACGTCAGAGTTAAGGTTGCCTGGAGGAGTCTCAACAATCTCGGACATGCAGATGATGCCGCTCTGATGGCAGAGAGTGAAGAGGAATCAGGAAGCCTCTTAACGAGGGGGGAAGAGGAGAGTGTGAAAGCTGGCCTGAAGCTGAGCATTGAATAAAAACCAAGGCCTTGGCGCTGCTCCCTTCACTTCCTGGCAAACACAGGGAGAAGGAATGGAAGCTGTGCCAGATTGTATATTGTAGGGCTCAAAGATCACTGCAGATGGCAGCGGGAGCCCTGCAATTAAAAGACGCTTGCTCCTCAGAAGGACAGCTCTGGCAAATCTGGACAGCACACTGAAAAGCAGAGACATCTCTTTGCGACAAATGTCCACAGAGTCACAGCTATGTCTGTTTGTTTTTTTCCAGTAATAGTGTTTGGCTGTGAAAGCTAGACTATAAGGAAACCTGCGTGCTGCAGAATCAAAGATCTTAAATTGTGCTGCTGGAAAAGACTTTTGAAGATCAAATTGGTCAGTACTTAGAGAAATTAATTCAAATTATTCTTTGGAAGGTCAAATACTAAAGCTGAAGCTTAAATACTTTGCCTGCACAATGAGAAGAGGGGACTCACTGGGAAAAACCCTGATGTTGGGAAAGATTGAAAGCAAAAGGGAAAGGGGCAGAGGATAAGATGAATAGATAATGTCATGGAAACAATGAACATGAATTTGGTCAGACTTCGGTAGATAATGGAGGGTAGAAGGACCTGGCAGATTATGGTCCATGGAGTCAGGTGGTGAAATTAAGGTCAGGAAATGACTGAATAACAAAAAGAAAGTAATAAATGTGAAGTTGTTTGCATATCATAAATGGGTTGTGTAAGCATTAGCTGAGGCAAGATTTGAACCTTGGTCTTTCCGAATCCAAGTCTAGCATAATACCCATTGTTATACAGCTCTTTTGCTGATCCCAAACTTCTGTTTCAAGGTTTTAGTTTAAACCTTTTTAGTTTCCTGGCCCCATCTGGCAATCTGGTGATGCCAATGGGCCCCTTCTCAGAATCATGTTTTTGCAATGCACAAAATTAAAAAAAAACATATAGGATTGCAAAGGAAACCAATTATGTTGAAACACAAGATATAAAAAAAAATTGTTTTTTAAAGCCTAATGAACCTTAGGTTGAGAATCCATGTCATAGCTGACACCAAAGACTATCTCTTAAATATCCTTGTCAGTTATTTTAATATCTCCAGTAACCCATATTCTTTTTCTTTTCTATCTACCTAATTTTAAATCTAATATTCCTAACATAGTTCCAAGATTAAGTCCTTCAGTTTTGTACTTCTTCTAGACAAAGACCTCAGAGCTAAATAGAGTCCAAATTCTTTAGTTTAGTATTCAAGGCCCTACAATTTGGATCTACAATCCAAGAAAAGTGATTCATATTCCAGTCCTAGAATTCATCTTACTTGTGTCTGGCATGCATTCCATCCATTATGGAGTTGCAGTCTTGTGAAAGATATTGGAACTTTTTTCCTTGGTGGGATTTGAACTCTTTTCTTCTTTCTTTGGCTTCTGTTTTCTTCTTCCATGCGAATGCACTATCTTCATCTTTTGAAACTCTACCCATTCACCAAGTCCTAGCTTCAGGGCCATCTCCCCCATGGAAATTTGCCTATCCTTTGACTCATTATCATTTGGTAGATGGCAGGTGCAAGGAGGTTTAAGTATATTTCTATTGATGACCTGTGTACCAGAAGTCATGTAAGGACATCCACTTAGGAAATATATGATTAGGAAAAGAAGTGGGCCAATTATGAGTTTATAGCAATACAAGTTCTATACCACGACCTATAAAATAGGAAAAGCCCCAGAGAAAGGTGTCTGGTATGTCAAATAATTGCTCTCTAGAAGATTCAAGTTAGAACAAGGACAAGAACCCTTCAGGCTATGATGGCCAGGATGGGTGGACCGATTGGGTGGAAATCTGTTGAAGTACTTTATCTGCAGATCTGCATACTGTCCCAAGAGGAAATCTATAGTCCTACTTTTAGGACATATTGCTGAGAACTTAGATACCTGAGTGTTTATCATTGGCCTAGGGGCATCAAAGATTTTCAAAGTAATTGCATAATGTTCTTATAGATGGCACTGATCACTCTGCCTCTTAAAAGATTTCCTTTTTGTCCTTGTAATCTGTCATCAAATAAAACATTTCCACCTTCTCCTCCTGCCCTCTAAATAAAGAATTCTCTTACACCCGAACAAATATTTAATCTGTATTATTCAGGAAATGTCAAAACCTGAATTGGCTCTATCTGCTCCATCTAAGTCTTAAACTATGAGTCATCCCTACTTTCTTGTGAGAGGGTTTATCTCCCTTTGCAGTCAAGGATCATAGACTTAAAGGCAGCCTAACCCAAACCCTTGATGGGGACAGGTAGTTTCCTTTCATTTCCAAAATTAATTTAAAATTCTTTTTAAAAACACATCAATTTTGAGTTAGAAGAAGAATGGCATTTGCAATGCTATCCAGTACATGTGCTTACTCCACACCTGCTGTGTGTTAAACATGAGGCCTACCCTCATGGGGAGGTGGGAAATGGGATACTGAAGGAGGGAAGGGAATGGAGATACACAGAGGCTTCCGGTTTTCATTTCAATTCTTTCCCAACCAACACCAGCATACAATTCTTCCCTTCTCCAAGATTCCTCTAGCCTTATAGTCTGATACTCACATAGTGAGGTGGTGAAATGGGTAGACTCTGGACAGACTCAGGAAGATCTGAGTTCACATCCTGCCTCACTTGCTTAGTAGCTGTGTGACCCTGGGCAAGTTACTTAACCTCCTCAGTTTCCTCATCTATAAAATGGGGATAATAAGAGTTATCATGAGGCTCAAGTGAGATAGTATTTGTGAAGTGCTTACAATGTCTAGTACACAGTATGTGCTTAATAAATGCTTATTTCCTTCCTTCCTACCTCCCAAAGTAAAGTAGCACTTACCTCCCAGGGTTCTTGTGAAGACCAAATGAGATAATAATTGTAAATTGCTTAATACAATGCCAGGCTGTAATGTTAATGGAATCTGAAAATCTTCCATGCCTCTTTGTATTGGCAAATAAGCAGGTACTTAACACCTTGTTTCAAGTTTAAGCTCTTTATATATTATAACACCTTGTTTAAGCTATTTAATTAACACAGAAGTAGTTAACACCTTGGGAGGAAGTTGCTGATAATAGGAAGGGGCAGAACAGGGAGGAGCTATACTGTATATGAGGAAGGACACAAGCTGGACAGACAGAATTTCCTGGTGTAAGCATTGTGGAGGCAGGGCAGCTGCAGCCAGAGAGAGAGAGAGGAAGAATTTCTCTCAGCGAGCATCTGGAGTCTGGGCTGCTACTACTGAAGACTGAATTGAGAACTGAGAACTGACACAGAACTTGTGGTGGCAAGACTTCCAAGGGCCAGCTGGAGCTGCCAAAGACTGAGGAAGCATGACTGTGGTGCTGGTATTTTGTACAAATGTTATTGTGGCTTCGTTAATGTGTATGAATGGTCTTGTGGCTTTGATAAAAGCCTTGTCTTCCCAGGAACAGAGACTGTGAAGGATTTCAGATGGACTGGACACTGTGTGCTCCATTGTGGAGCAGGAACTGCACAGAGAGCTGGACAAGGAGTTGGGAGCTGTCTGCCTTTGAACTCAGGTGGCAGTTGGTTAGATTTGGGCAGGAGCTGGGACCATGGAAGCAGAAAGCCTGCCCCAAGTCAAGATGAAAAGACCTCTCCCTGGGTACTGAGTAGTGACTGATAAAATTGACTGAGTAGCGACTGTTGAAATTGTCTGAGTAGTGACTGATGAAATTGTAATTTACTTGTGATCTAGGGGTGGATGGATTTTGTATTTTCCACTACCCCTTAAGAGGGTACTGTGACTATTGAAGTTGTAACTTAATTGCACCCCATCGGTGGAGAACTTTGACTTTTGTACTTTGTGACCCCCAAGCCTCCTTAAGGATGATTGAATGATTGAGTTACTAAATGATTGTACTTTGTTGAAAACTGTGTGACAACTTTGGTGAAAATTATGTGGCCATTTTAGTGATAAGTTGTTGAGTTGTACCATGGTGAATTCTGTATTTTAATTTTCTGTGATAAGTTGTAACATTCTGAATGCTGTGCCTTGATTTTCCATACATGTTTTGCTCTTATTTGTTATTGAATAGTTTGCTATAGTATGTAATCAGAACCTTGAAAGCTATTCATAGCAGCAGTCCTCTGGAAAGCTGCTTGTGCATGGCTTTACACAGGCATGCAGTAAGTGTGATATAAATGTTCGTTATCATCATCATCATCATCATCATCATCCTGATCATTTGTATCTAAGTACTAAGGATTTGATCAGTATGGGTTCTTGGCAACATTCTGCCTCTCTTTTGATCCCTGTTTGACTGATATATGATAGGTTTAAAAAAAAAACAATTAACATCTATGGCCCATGAAAAGGAGAAAAAAATCAGAAGCAGATTTTTTTTTCCTGGAGTCATCCTTATTAATTTATGAATAGCTTTTCAGCAACCCTACCCAAAACCACTAGCCAGGAAAGAGCAGCAGTTTATTGGAGAAAGTAACAGAAATATTGTTAATTAATTACCTTCTTTAGTGTTTAATGTGGTTTGTTTGCCAGGTGTTTGCAAGGTGTCAGTTATAGTGGTAGTATTTAATAAGTGGGGAAAAAAGATAAATTCTTTAGATATTACTAAAACTTTGAGAAAACATAAAGACTATTCTATAACTTAAATTCGGCATTTAGTTGTTCCCTTCTGGACTCTTGGGACAATATATTGAATTATACTCTTGATTATATAGTAATTGAATGTTGAATATTAATATATCTGTTGTTCCTTTGTCTAAAGCTATTTGTGTGCTTTGTTTATATGTTGTTCTAGATTTTTGGGAATAAATAGCATTCAGAAAAATACATTATCATTATTCATATAAAATCTATAATCATAATAACTACAGAATCTAAAAAAATAATGGTTTTTCTTATGGATGAATAAGATGAATAAGTGGGTATGTTTTGGTGTGTTCCCCAAAATTAGCATCTTGTTTTCCTACTTTTGCTTTCTGTTACCCATAGTCAAGACAATTAGTAGTAAAATAGGCTCAAGACTTGATATTCTAAAGTAAAAATTTGAAATTATCATTGTTAAATGTAAATGGTCCAGGTGTACTTTTCCTGTAATCCTTGTTAGGTTGATTTGGATATGCTTTGGTTATAAATTATGTTTTCTTCTCTCCCTCCTTGCCTTAGTGTGGTAGAGGGAGAAATTATATGAAACAAATAAAAGTTGGTGTAATATAATAGAGAGTGCCAGATGCCACTTGGGACTATGACAGGAATGTTAGAACACTTCTGTCCAATATTGTATGAGATAAAAGTTCAGCATTATTTATCATTTGACTTACAGTTTTTGTATCTCCATTAGAGCCTTCTATTTACTTAAAAGATTTAACTTAGAGTTAGAAGAAAGGAGATGGTAGTACCTGTGGCCTCAGGTCTGACCACTGGCTTTTCAGCTCTGATTCTTTTAGAACCTGAGAGCCTGAACTGTTACTTTTAAGCCCAGTTTGGAGAGCAGGAAATGTTTCTGGATCCTAACCTCATCATCTTGGCTGTGTCCTTGGAACTATGGGAAAACTCAGACACCAACCCAAAGGATTCCCTTCTATTTTCAAAGCACTTATAGAACCATGATGTTTGCTGTCATTTGAGGTTTATTAACCCCTCAGAAAACCTGGAACTGCAACCTTAACCTGCAGCCACCAGGTGGTAGTGGTGGTGTCTGTCTCATGGTCCAAACTCTAACACTCGTCTGTACCTTTTCCAAAACTCAATGTAGACTGTTCAAGCTCTGACAAGTTTAAAACCATGCATTTCACATAATTATAAAGCATTTTTTAAAGAATGAAAAATAAACTTTTTTTTACCCTTTATGAAACCATTGGAACTTAGCAATCATATTTTTGACCTTGCTTATTGAAAGTAATTTTAAAGAAAAAATAAATATCTAATTTGCTCTTTTGAAATAATCATACTGATAAACTAACTCAACAGGTCCAACTACATGTGGTAGTTTGCTAGATACGTATTTTCCATCCATTTTATTTTTCTCATGTGAATGGTTAGACTCAGCTCTTCCATTTTGCTATGGATTTCACCAAGCAGGCTTTGTAATGAATGCTCTGAGGCCCGGGGCAGTTAATAGGATGGCATAATTCAATCAGTGAACATTTTTTAAGCACCTGCTTTGTGCCTGGCTCTGTGCTAAGTACTTTGGAGTACCTCACTGAGTGTAGCACAGTGTGTAGGACACTGGAATTAAACCAGGAAGATCTGGATGTAAATCCTACCTCAGACCCTTAATGGCTATATGATTCTGGTCAAAAGCACTTAACCCATTTCAGCCTCAGTTTCCTCCTCTATAAATGATGATAATACCACATATCTCACAGGATTGTTTGTTAGATTCAAATAAAATAATTATATGTATAAAAGGCTTTGCAGCCTGAAAGCTGTATATAGACAGGAGTTATTATCATGGTCATCATAGGTAATCCTTATTTTGTTTTGACTTTACACAAGCTGTGTCATGAAATTGATAAAAATAATAATAGCTGGCATTTTAAAAGTGCTCTACTTTTATTATCTCATTTAATCCTCATAAATAGTCCTGTGCATTAGATGCTCTTTTAAACCACATTTTACAGATGGGCAACTAAGACTCTGAAAAGTTAAGTCAGGGGGCAGCTAGTCAGGGGGCACAGTGAATAAGAACCAGCTTTGGAGTCAGGAAGACCTGAGTTCAAATCCAGCCTTAGACACTTAACACTAGCTTGTGACCTTGGGCAAGTCACTTAACCTCAGTTGCCCTGCATTCCCCCGTCCAAAAAAAAAAAAAAGCAAAAAAAAAAGTTAAGTTGACTTTCCTCATTTCAGAGCTGGAATTTGAACTATAATTTCCCAGGTCCTGACCAAACCCAGCCTCTCAAAAGACTTTTACTAAATTATTTTTTTCATTTTCTTTACTTTTCTTTCTTATTTTTTCTTGAAACAGGCTAATGTGTAAATATGTTTTACATGATTCATATATATAATTAATGTCACATGGCTTGCCTTCTCAGTTATGAAGGAGGGGTGGGAGGGATAGGGAGTATTCAAAACTCAAAAATTTTTTTAAATGTATATTTAAAATAAATTCTACAGTTATCCCTTCCACATTGCAACTTTTCCCGTTGCAGTTTTGTTATATTACCAGTCAGCATAAGAAATTAAATGGGAATTTGGGGGCAGTTTTGTGGAAGCCACAGACAACACGTGAAGACCAGCAGACAACATAGAACCTATGGCCATATATTTAACCCAAATTTTACAATAAGGTACTGTAAACATCCCATAAAGGAAAAAAAATATCATTTTACACAGATTTTCCAGATCGGGGGTGAGGAGTTAGGCGGAGGGGCCATACTCACCATGCCCCTAAGTCCTCTATTGTGGAAGGGATAACTGTAAATTTACTAAAAAAATTTTTTACTGAAAATATCTTCCCATTTTACTCCTCACTTGAGATGAGTCAAGTGCTTTTCACAACAGTTATCTCATATCTTTCATAGAGGACTATACAACTTTTATATATACAAAAAAAAACATCTAAAAGAAGGCTTCAAGGTTGCATTTTATTTTATCAAGCCATGGGCTTTAAAAAAAATCAATAAACTAATCATAGTAGCATCTTACAGGCAACTGGTTGGCACAGTGGATAGAGTGTTAGACTTGGAATCAGGAAGACCTAGGTTCAAATGTGACTTCAGTCACTTGTTAGCTTTGTAATCCTGGGCAAGTGACTTAACCCTGCTTGCCTCAGTTTCCCCATCTGTACAATGAGCTGGAGAAGAAAATAGCAAACTACTCAAATATCTTTGCCAAGAAAACCTCAAGCATGGGGTTATGAAGAGCCAGACACGACTGAAAAATGACTGAACAACAGCGGCACTCAGTGTGCTCTACCATAAGGAATTATCCACAAAGCCGACCTTTTCCTTCCTTGTGTCTTACTCCAGTATACCCTTGCTGCATGCCATTTTTCACTTTTCACTTTACTCTGAGCCCTACTCTTGAGTTGTTCTTTCTAGTGGTTGGCCCTCAGCCTTCTTTCTCCCTGACTTGGGATTAAAAGACTCTGGGCTGCTTGTTTCTCTCTGTCTGGCTGTGTTCTCTGTCTCTTCCACAGGTGGTCTAGGCACCCTGCCTAAGCTGTTTGAGTTAATTAAAGGGAGACCTTAAGTCATCAAGAAAGGGAAAGCCGAAAAGACAGGCTAATGGTCATCATTAGGAACATCAATTATCATACCATGATGTAATAAACAAATGTCCTCAGAGGCAACTGAGGGTATTTACTCCTACACTAAATCACTCCAGACAGTTGTGCTTTTTGAGTTCTTGGGTCTTTCTTTTGTTCCTCTCTTACCTTCATGGTTGTCTACCATTACATCTTACTGGCATCTTTCTAGATTCAGTTCCGGTGCCTCCCCATCTGTCAAGCCTTCCCTGTTCACTCCAGTGCTTACTGCATCCCCTTTCCTTGATTTTCTTTGTACCATACTTAGATATATATGTCTTCCCAATAGAATGGAAACTCCTGCTGGCAAGGCCCCTTACATCTCCAGTGCCCATTGTAGTGACTGGCTTATAGGTGCTTAATAAATTGGAATTTAATCTTATAATTAGCTGAATTTTATAACTTACCTCTGGCCAAGGTTTTCACCTCACCATCCCCTTCTTAATTTTGCTTTACTGTTGTCTAGAAAACCTCATGATCAAGATTTTCAGATTTGTTTAAAAGACAATGGCCTAAATAGTCTTTCCTGTAGAGTAAAGCATGTAAGCTATATGACAGCTAGTTAGGCCGATGTTCCAAATGGCTGAGGTCGATTTAGACTTGACCTCTATACAAGAGGAATATTCATTTCCTACATTTTTAGTAATTTCATGAAGGAATCTTTTTTCTTTTAAAACAATTTTTAACATTCATTTTTTTAAATGTCAAACTCTCTTCCTCCCTCCAGTCCCTCCCCCTCTCATTGAGAAGGCAAGCTGTATGATATATCAGTTATACATGTGCAGTCATGCAAAACATTTTCATATTAGCCATGTTGCAAAAAATAAAAAGAAAGTGAAAAGAGTATGCTTCAGTCTACATGCAGAGTTTAGATGAATCTTAATGAATATTATTAGAAAAAGTCAACTCAAGGCTCTAAATGGGAGAAAAATAGCATGGAAGATCTGTAATTGTGGTACTACATATGCAGGTATGACAGCATGTTGAACTTTGGGTAAGGAGGTTTATTTTATTTTATTTTGTTTTAATTAATTTATTTTTTGTTCTGTTGTTTCAGCCATATTTCAACCTCTTCATGACCCCATGTGGGGTTTTCTTGGTAAAGATACTAGAGTAGGTTGCCATTTTTTCTCCAGTTCATTTTATGGTTGAGGAAACTTGAGAGAAACAAGGTTAAATGACTTGCTTAGGATCACATAGCTAGTAAGTGCCTCAGGTCATATTTGAACTCAGGAAGATGAGGCTTTCTAACTCCAGGATCAGCACTTTGCCCACTGCACTATCTAGGACCTAGGTTCTCATCCTGCCTCTTACAGTATTAGCTGGGTGACCAGAGTCAAGTCCTGTAACCTCTATAAACTTCAGCTTCCTCATCTGAAAAATAAAAGATAATAATCCTTTTAATACCTACCTCACAGGGTTGTTGTAAGGCTTAAATGAGATAATGTATGTAAAGCAATTTACAGACTTTAAAGTTAGCCATTATCATCATTACTCAAGAAATGCTTGCAGAATAAAAAGAGTTAATATCATGGTCCACTTTGATCCTCCCACTGCCATGCCTTACATTTAGCTATGCATGCCCACATAGGAGTAAAACAGTTTTTAAAACTGTATGTCTTCCAGAGTTTTCTCCGGCTTAGACTTGGTTATACCAGGCTTGCTTTGGAAGGGGCACTTGGAACTCCTTTGCTCACCAGATTTCTTCTCTCTCATTATTCAGATAGCTCTCCATATCTGGTCTTTTTGATGAATCCTTCCTGGACTAATTAGAAGAACATGCTTTTCACAGGTCCCACTTTGTCTTCCCACAAAATTACTGTGCTTAGCTCTTCTCTCACAACCTCCCAAAACAGTCACATTTGACTCCGGGTAACACAAGTACTTAAGTTCGTACTTTTATATAAGTATTAGAACATTTTATTCACTCTCTTCATGTAATTTGTATGGGATCTGGCAGCCCTATCCAACAATATATGATAGGGTTGTACTTGGAGTCAGGACAACATGAATGCAGATCCAGTGCACAGGCTCTGGAGTCAGAAAGTTTTGCATTCGAATTCAATCTCAGATTCTTACTGTGGGACCCTGGGCAAGTCACTTTGTGTCTTTTTGCCTCAGTTTGCTTATCTGTGAAATGGGGGCAATAATAGCACCTATCTTCCAGGGTAGTTGTGAAGATCAAACGATATGATCATAATTCTAAGTTGCTTAGCACAATGCTTGGCACATAGTAAGCAGTACATCAGTGTTAGCTGTGTGACTTTAACTTTCTGAGCCTCAGGTTCCTCATTTGTAAACTATAAGGACTAGGGTGGGTAGCCCTGCGTAGGCCCGTGGCAATTCTACATAGGTCATCTATTCTCAGATCACTCTCTATACAGCCTGGCCCAGCAGGCTGACAGGACAGTCCAAAAGTGGCAGGAGATGCTTTGTTGCAGTCAGGGTACCTATCCAAATAAGCATTGGACCACGTGGCTTCCGAGGAATCTCTCAGCTGCCTTCAGGTATTTAAAGGATTTCTACCTAGACCAGTGATTAGACTTGTTCTATTCACTCCCCCCACAGAGCCAGGAGCAATGGGTGCAAGATGTGGAAAGACAACATAGGCATTGTGTAAGCAAACTTCCTCAGAATTAGAGCTCTCCAAAAGTGGCCCCATCTGCCCTGGGAGGAGGGGAGCTGCTTCTTCCCTTGAGGTCTCCAAGCAAAGGCTAAACTACTTCTCCTGGACTATTCAGCAAATTTTTATTCAATGCCTATTGTGTACAAGACACCAGGCATTCATAGATGTACAGGAGGGTTGGTTGATTTGTTTTAGAGGAAGCTTAGACTGGATGAGCAGCAAGACCTCTTCCATGTCTGATATTCTGGGATGTCCTACCAGCTTGAGTGAGGGGCATCTGGTAGTAGTAGTGGTTGGTGGTAGTGGTAGTGTGTGTGTGTGTGTGTGTGTGTGTGTGTGTGTGTGTGTGTGTGTGTTTTCACCTAAACCATAAGAAATTATAATACATGAACTTAGCTGGTTTCATAGCAGAATTCATTCATTCTGGATTGTAAAAGAGTTTGAAAGAGACCAAAGTCTTAGAAAAACTAAATCTTCTGAAAATAATTTCCTTAAGTTTAGAAATGTTAGACTGATTTTTTGTGTGTGCTTTTGCTATTCTTTTCCCTTGTACTTCTTCCTTCTAAAATTTTTCATCTTCTCTCCTATTGACTTTGTAATCCTTTCATGTCAGGAAAGTAGCTCAGGACCCCTGGCCCGTACAGCTTGAATTAATCGTTTCTGTAATGAGCCGTCAGTTAATTCCTTGAGGCAATGATTTGCACTTAAAAAATTTTTTGGCATTATTTTTCTCAACCCTTTTTTTGTCAAATGTACAGGTAAACTATGGTGCCTGGATTTGCAGATCTTCAGCTAAAAATGCCTATCCTATGGCCAGATTTACTTATCCCACAGAAAGATCTTGTGGGTATAACAAAATTTATGTTGCTTTTGTGGCATGTTCCCTCCATTTAATTGCATTGTCTTGTATAGATGCCCCTGATTTTATACAACAGAAAATTTTTATGTGCATAGTAATTTAATAAACTACATTTCACGTAGACTAAGGACACTTATAATTTAGAAGAATCTTAATGTGAATTTCTTTTTAAAGAAAAGAATAATCTTTAATTACTTCCCATTTTGAAATCAGAATTTCATATTCCTGGCTTTCTTAAAGGAAGAACCCAGCTTTATATTTTTGTCTAGTACAGGATTAATCTATCCAGCAGTCTTGTTTTTGTAGTACATCCATTCTTGTATCATCCTGTGTCTCTTGGCTGGCTTTCTTACTGCAAGAAAACAGGTTTTAGAAGTTAGTCAGATCATATCATCACAGTAGCTAAGAACCATCTTAGCTATTGTCACATGAGGCCTTGATTTGATTTAGGTCCAAAGTACTAGCCAGAACTGTGACAGAATTGCTTCTAAGAGAAGTATAGATCCCTCGCTGTGATAGGAAAGCTGGTTAGACAGGAGTTAAATATTGTGACCTTGAGTGGCTGCAACTTTATGATCTAAGCAGAATACCAAGAATTATTCAGTAGTCAGTGAGGCCAAATTATTTTGGTACTTACTAGTACAGGAGGTAGAGAGATTCATCTTCTGTTCCTCTTACATCATGTGGATTACTGAGTGGCCTACGTGACAGACAGAATTTGGCGTTCCTCCTTTAAGACCAGGTTATTTTATTCATTACTGAGCTTCCTGTTTCAGGATACATCTTTCATTTGCCTTTTCTACTTCCTCGACAAACTGATTGATACAAAACCTCTAACAGATGTCATTTAAGCAATTGAATTATGAAGCTGTTTCAGTTAATTAATGATTCATTTTATGACCTTTCTTTAAGAGAGAGTGAGAGAGAGAATCCAGCAAGCATTTTTAAGCACTTACTGTATACAAGGCACTTTGGTGGGTGCTGGACAATAAAATGTAGAAATGAGAAACAGTCCCCACAGTAAAAGAGCTTATATTCTAATGGGAGGTCATATATTTAAGATATATGCATAGATGAGTGTGTACTTGACAATTTGAGGAGGAGGCACTAAAGACTAAGAGGACCAGTAAAGGGCCCCTGGACTGAGCCTCAAGTATAGCTAAGGATTATAAAAAGTAGAAATCAGGAAGAGCAGTCTTGCAAAGACACAGGGATAGGTTGATGGAGTGTCACATTTGGATAACAGCAAACAAGCCAGTTTTTCCAAAACTGTCAAGAACATCGAATCTATGAAGAGGAGAAATTTAGTAAGCCTGGAAAGAAAGACTGAAGCAGAAGTGTGAAGAGATTTAAATGCCTAGCTGAGTTTGCATTTTTTCCTAGAAGTAGTAGGGAACCAGGGCTCTTTCTTGAGCAGGAGAGTGGCATGGCCCCATTTGTGCTTTAGCATGATTATTTTTTCTGGTTATAGTGATTAGGCGATTTTAAGTATAATTTCAGATCAAACCATTGTGTTAATCTATAATGTCTGTGTGTACCAATACAATATTTCTGGGTTACTTCAAGTGGGTCCATGAGGATGGACATATTAGTTTTCTTTTGGGCCATTTCTAAGGGGAAATTTATGCTTTTGTAGTAATACTAGTTTTCTTTTACTACGGTTAAGGTCTCAAACCTATGCTCTGCTTTGAATTTGTTGTGGATCCCAAACCTTCTTGCAGAATATGTCCCAGCTGCTCCCTACCCTTCCTCCTTCCTTTGAGATGATTCCTTTCATAAAGAGGTATAACTGGTTTGGTTATGTCATCAGGGCATTACTGATTGGTCTTATTCATGATGGGGATTAGAATTAATGACCAGGGAAATGTTAAATGGAAGCTTACAATGCTTTCTTTATGTGTTTGTCAGGAGCAGGGACACATTGTATAGCTCCCTACTTCTTAAGGATATTACTCCTTCTCAGCAAAGAACGCTCAGGCCCCTTTCATCATCCAGATATTGCTAGGCTGAATGTGGAAAGAACAGTTTCCTGCAGTCACTGGTGAGAAAAAGTTTTTGTCCACCTAAGAGTTTAATTATTTCCTTCATGTTAATACCCCATGCAGACTGTGATATTTTACAGAAGTAAAATAAGATGTCTGCTTTTAACTAGGTATCTGCTTCCTAAGCTTCCTAACTAATTTATAGAAAATAATGTATCAGAGAATTTTTTACGGGAAAATTTCTTGTAATAATTTAGTTAAGTAATATATGGAAAGCCAGCCTTGGATTCATGGCCTTCCTCTGGCCCATTCTAGCTTTGGAAACCCAGAAAATGTCAGTTAACCCATGAAGTTTGCACAGCAATATTCTAAGATTATAAATTAGAGATGAGGAGTTGCAGGGGCATTAGTGGAGGGAATTTCCACAAAGAAAGTTCCCCTTGCTGATCTAGACCCCCAAAAAAAGTTACAGAAAAAAGAACAAGTGAGATCAATGAAAGGGAAAAGAAGAGCAGTCTTATGAAATTATCTAGACCCTTTTGTTATGGTACAAGGCTGCATGTGGATAAGTGTGCTAAACTTGTCGTGGGTTTAAGCTAATGATATTTAATTCATTTCCACATGCAACTTCTCAGCAATTTAGTCAACTGAGTGAATTGTTTAGACCTCTGTTCCTAAACTTATTTGGCCTACTGTCCCCTTTAAAAAAAATTCCTCAATGTTCCCCTGGAAATCAACTTTCTTTAAGCCTTCAACATTAAAAAAAAATTGGGGGCAGCTAGGTGTCACAGTGAATAGAGCCCTGGAGTCAGGAGGGCCTGAGTTCAAATCCTGCCTCAGACACTTAACAAAAAAACTAGCCATGTGACCTTGGTCAAGTCACTTAACCCCAATTGCTCTCCAAAAAGCAAAAAAAAAATTTGTGTCATTTCAAAAAATATAAAATATATTTTTAAAAAATGATGCATCTTAAATTTAATAATTTATTACAAATTTGTGGGGTTTTTCCTTCATTGAAACTTTGATGCCACAGTATTACATCATGTAACTTTATAGTATCATTTTTTTGTAAGCGAGTCATTGCATGCACATATTCCTGCCAATGCATGCTGGACTTCCTGACAATGTACGGCACATACTCGCCAGCCAACACTTGCTTGTTAAGACCTGTTGGCAGACTTGACTACTGATCAATTATAGCATTTTGTGTGTTTATTTGGAAAATAATGCAATCACTTTAACTCAGTTACACAACAGGTGAAATACGTATGAACAGTTTAAAAATTTTTCTTCTCTTCTTTCTATATGTTTTTACTGTCCCCCCTTATTTTTATTCAGTGCCTCCCAAATGCACCCAAGGCTACTTCCCCCCCCATCATTCTAGCACGTTCTAGGGGGTACTATTGCACACTTTTGGAACCTCTAGTTTAGACTGATCACTGTGGTGATAAAGAAAATATTTAAATAAAAGAAATTTGGCAACCAGTTTGACCAATTCCAAGTACTGAGTGTATAAATGTGAAATGTCCTTTACTGTGTGTTTTTTTCCAAGCAGTGAGAACTTCCTTCACTGTTCATATTACGTAATAGCACTTTCTGTTGTACTTCGTTCAGTTACGTATTACTTTGGTAACGCTACA